>OY998137.1:11464534-11845024 GCA_963921915.1 Hyposoter dolosus | reverse complement strand
CCCGTTCGCGAACGTGGTCGCCAAGGGTGTGGCTCCGTTTCTCGCTTTTCTCTCATATCTTCGAAACGGATACAGGAATCTCGTATATATATATATTTATATACATATATATGCGAAAAAAATAAACACACACACACATACACACACACAGAACCGAAAAAAATATAAGAAGTAATTAAAAAATAATATTAGACGAGTGCGTACTCGACTATCGTATACGACTTATGAAAAAGTTAGAAAAACACGGTAAATACACCATTACAATGTTATGTATGTCGATCCCATTACTCCCGTGTACATAGTTTATTATTATTATTATTATTATTATTATTATTATTATTATTATTATTATTATCATTCTTATCATTATTATCATTATTATTATTTTATATGATTAATATTATATTATTTTCTTCCGTTCTAGTCTAAAATAAAACTATACTATCGAAACATTATTATTTTTCAATGTTTTTATCATTATTTCGCATGGTCCTGAAAATTCCAGCACACGAAAATTCCCATTCCTCAAAGAAGAGCGTTTCTCGAGTTATTTCGTAAACTTTTTCATCGAGGTCGACGAGCCATACGGGAGGGACGAGATTTCTTGGCAGGTATTATTTTAATTTGATTTTTTTCATAGAAAAATATGATTTTTTTGGTGGTGATTGGAATTAAGCGATTGATATTTTGTATTGGGGATTCTCTGGTAGTCGGAGGAGGTATTCGTGGAATTTTGATAATGAATACCAATGTTGGAAGCGAATAGTTCGAGCAGTCAGGAAAATTAGGATTTTTTTTTTTTTTGTTGTTTTTTATTTATTGTTGTCTTAAGAAATAGAGAGAATAGTTCTTCTGGTAGTGTATCGGCGAAAATGATGCTTTGCTGTTCGGAAGTTGAGCGCGAGGATCCCGAGGTGCCAGGTCGATTCTCGTGGTTAACAGAGGCAGGGATAACTCTCTCGGGTGGCCGTGAATTATCCACAGGCATACTGAGCTCTCCGCAGCCTCGAGAGAAATGCGCCCACCACCAACGCCAACTGAGAAACGCTTTAGCGCACTCTCAACGTTCCAGAGGACCCGAGTTAAATGCTACTGAAGCCTGTACTTTAATGTGTATAGATATATTCGCGAGAAAGAAAAGATCGAGCAAGCAGAGCTTCACCGAGTTTGTAATAAAAATATGAATGACCGATTCACCGAGTACAAACTACCCAAGCTTCTCAACTACATAGCTTGGTCATTATTCTACAAGATCGTACAGTCTTCAATTTCTAGCCACTTCGTACTCGTCACTCTTTCACGTGTATATACATATTGAGTACACTTTCGTAATTTTCTTAGTTTCTGGTCCTCAATTTAGTCCTTCCTTTTCCTGGAACTTACTTAAGGGCGTTGGTCTTGTCTCTTCCTTTGCTTCTCTCTTCGTTCGACAGCCATTTAACTTTTATCTCCGACTCTCGTCGATAGTGTAATTTTTATCTGCTCGAAGCCTTTTTTGTCTCATTTCTGTGTGTGTTTTTTTTTTACTGCAAACGATTTGCCACGTTTTTTTTTTTTTTTTTTCTAAAATCGTAGAGACGAGACGTTTCGACAGACAGAAAATCGAATATTTCCAGCTTTTGTTTTTACGTCCTGTAAATTTTATTCCTAATTTGTTTTTTTGTTTCGTTTTTTTTTCATGACTGTCTCGTACCGTCGATTCACTCTATTTTTCAATGAGCTCAATTTCCCTCGATCGATTACTCGAGAGACTCGTGTTTTAATGACGAACGTTAATGAAATTTTTGTGGTTAGACAAAGTCATCGCGTTTCGAAATGCCAGTAGGTGATCTGGTTTCAAGAATGGAAAAAAATTGGGCGAGCGTTCATCGTAGAGTTCGGGTGTTATAATGATTCCCGCATCCGTGTGCGTGCGTGTCGAGACATAAAAATATATCCGTCCAATCGGTGAAAATTGATTTCTTGCTCCTTGAAAATGTAACACTGTCGGCGCTTTTGACGATTGGCTCCACTTTTCGGCATAACGTTGCAGCATTATTCGTTTTTTAAATTACTTTCACCGCGTTATCGAACTTTCTCGATTTATAATTCAAGAGACTTCGTCAAAAGGCAGACAGTCAAATTTTCAAAAGCAACAGAAAATTTACTAATTATCTGCATGAATGATCAATTGCTTGATTAACGAAAGTTGATGAATATACTCGTTAAAATATGAATTAAGCGGCATAAGGTCATAGTTTGTGATTTAGGGAAAGGAAAAACAATTTAAAAAAATAACAGCGTAGATGCGAAGAAGCAAACAAAAAAAAAAAAGAAATGATGCACGTGTCCTTGCGCCCATACGTGTTCCCGCGGATCAAGATTCTCGCTCCTGTAGAATGCAAATGACAACTTCTCGAAAGGGCTTTTTAGTATATATCCCTTTGGATAGCGGGGTCTTTGTCGGTGTAAAAAAGAAGAGTAAAAGAAATGGGGCCACGAAACGCGCGTGTGGACGTTTGTCGATAAACCTGCACTCTGGAGATTGAAACCAAAACAACAACAAGAAAAAAAAAGGGAGGGGAAAAAAGGGAGATGAGAGAAAGAAAAAATTCGCTAGTCGTTCTGCGGCGGAGAGTGCAGGTATTCTCTATATTTCTACTCGCGCCTGTATAATTCGCGTGGTCGGAGCGATTCGGCTCCGATATTTTGCTTACGATGACAATCGTCCGAGGACCCTCAACAGTCTCTCGAGTCTTTGGAAGCAGTACGAATTAGCATGCTGCTCGGAATTTCTTCGCTGCGATCGTCTCATGAAAAACGTTTTTTTTCTTTCTCCTATTCATTCGC
The DNA here is from genome assembly GCA_963921915.1 of Hyposoter dolosus. Classification (NCBI taxonomy): domain Eukaryota; kingdom Metazoa; phylum Arthropoda; class Insecta; order Hymenoptera; family Ichneumonidae; genus Hyposoter; species Hyposoter dolosus. Next base: position 11,842,195 of record OY998137.1, on the reverse strand, counting down.
TTTTTGCATGTGACAATATATACATATAGAAATATTCTATCCTTGCCCTTCGCCTCCCGCGAACGATCCATTCAGCGAAACCTTTTTTATTTCTCTCTAATCCCTTTTCGACGGTGTGCCCGAAATGAGGCTCGTGCGCGGTCAACGTTTGAGGTGCCGGAGGATTTCGCCGCTGCCGGATCGCCCCCGAGATCTCCGACGGTTTACTTTACCATTTCGTTTTTTTTTCTTCTTTTTTTTTTTCATTCTATTTTTTATCCATACACACTCGGATTCATACATACATGTAGATATTTATATACACAAAGGATATACCTAGTAAAATTTTGGGTGAGAGAATGGATCGAAAGGGAAAAAGAAGTACGAGTGTGCTCTCTCTCCCTCTCTCTCTCTCTCTCTCTCTCTCGGAGAGACCGTGACTCCTTTCGTCCCGGTGTTAGGGACTCTCGGGTCCAGGCCATATGTTACCCGATCCCACCGGAGGCCGAAGCTATTAATTATATCGATCTATATGGTCCGCGAGTGTAGTTAGTCGCGAAGGTTCGAATACACGCGGCTGCCGCGATCGCACGCACTTTTATAAGCATAAAAAGCCAGCACGCATACATACATCCAAACGAAACCGATGCGACTCTCTACGCATCGTTTTAATGCGAGTCCCTCGCACGTTTTAACCTCTCCTCCTATTTTTTCTCTTCCATCCCTGCTCGATTGGTGTCTAATCCCCTTCTACCACCGATCGCGAGGGGTGAGAACATAAGAAAAAAAAAAACACACACTCATATACGCTACGGATAAAGTACGAAGCGTGGAGTTGCACGAAAAATACATAAAAGCCCAAAGAGCATAAATCATTAGTCGCTTGTACATATATATCTATATGTACATAACTATATATAAAAAACTGCGAGTCGTTGGTGCTGCGTACAAAAAACCGTTCTGTGACTCACGGCCTTCACAATTCTAACAAGGGATTTTTTCGGTGGCAAACTATAACGCGTATGTCCAAAAAGAGAGAACCAACCAAAGAGTCACGAAAAATGCAAGTTATTCTTACACCCGAATTATGAGGCACTTTTCGTTAATATTTTCTCTTCCATTGTTCGAAGGACGCATTTGGATTACAATCGACGGGTGGCGTTGAGATTGACTGCGTACCTCGATGCTCGAATCCCCCGTATTGTTATTTCTTTTATCAGGACACTTAGCAGATGATTTGACACTTCGATCCGATTAAGCTGATCGTTTGTGCCGCGTTTGCGATCGATGAAATCGAGGAATTATTGAAAAAAGCAACGGATGAGGGAGCGACTAAAAAGCGGACGGTTAAGAAACGCGAGTTGAAACGTTATAAGCGAGCGAGGTCTGTTAGTCAAGAGTCGGAGTAAACCAGTAAGAGTGGTCAAACGTATGCTTTCTTGGGGCCTCGCACGGTTTATTCTTTTTCGATGTAAATATACGTGTGTGTATATATATATATATATTTCTCTATTCCTCGATCTACCTCTACTCCTTCGTCTCCTCATAATTCTCTTCGTGCTCGAGGGGAGCTTTCAGCCTTTTTTCTCACTCTCTCCCTCTCTCTCTCTCTCTCTCTCTCTCTCTCGTTCCACCTTCACGGTGTTTGTCGAAGGCGCTACTGGAATCCGGTAAAAAACTGACCGCTGACCAGCCGGCTTCGTTGCTACTGTGCTGAACCATCACTGATCCCCCTTCTCTAATACGTTCTAACCGTAATGTGCGTCTATTCTTTCTATATCGGGTCTATCGAGCCAAGCAACGAATGTACTCGCGAAACTATCTTACACAGACTATCTGTTAAAAAAAAAAAAATCATACGAAGCCGCGGAAGACAGTTGGACGATGGAATTCCGAGGAGAAAAATCGGCAGCGATTTTTTTCTCCGATGCACCGTAGATGAAATGTTAATTAAATTTTCTCAATCATTCCGCACGGTGCACAAATAAGAAGTGGGCTTGATAAACAGAGGCGATGAAGCTCGCGCCTATTGTCTGACTGTCATTCTTGATTTAGTAAAAAAGGAACTTTGTGGAAAATAATAAGTGCCGAGTTTCTTGTTCAGCGATCTATTGACAGAGTCAAACTCGGGCGTTGGTAGAGCTGGTCACATAGTCGCGGCAGTTTGTCTTACGTGTAGACGCGCGGTAAGAGAAGAAATAAGCGCAATAAAATAAGTTGAGCTCGTCAAACTCGATTTGTGATTTCCGCTTATCATTATCATTGGCGCGTCGAAACAGAAACCCGAGCAAGAAGAGCGTAGAAAAATGAATAAGAAAAAACAACGCATGTCGCGAGTACTTGTCTTGACTGTATATACTCTCAAGTACTCCACGCGTGCTTTTTGCTCACTTTCTTCGGCCAAATGAACAATCAGCGTCGCAATGCGCTCGTAATCGACGTGTGTTTTTACTCCACATAGTCCTTCTCTTGTTTCTTCGCGGATTGTTAAGTCATGGAATCTCGAGTCGTGGAAGAAGTAATCTCGACGTCAGCGCCATTTATGAGGTGAGTTGCCGAGTTAATTTCAACAATTACGCCGAAGAATTATTTATCAATGTGTGGCATGTCCGTGACGTCTCACTCGGAGTCAATTAGGCCAATGGATTGGAAGACATGCCCAAAAAAAAAGACGGAAAGGTCCTGCTTCTCGAGTGTTTGAAATTTCAACATTTGACCCGCGTCAAATGTCCGCATATCGTGTTGCCGGCAAAATTTCAATTTCAAACCCCGCCCACAACATTTGAAACAATTATTAGAAGAATTCTATAAAGGTTTGAGAAAAACTGATCGACTGAATCGTTGCAAAGGAAGACCGCCGAGAACTGGGACACCCGCGGAATAGCTTATACGGGGGGAGCTCCAGCGTCCGGCTAATCTTTGGTAGAAAGAGTAAAGAGGTACACGTAGTCCTGGTTTGGTAGGAATTGAGCGCAGGCTTGTAAATCTTGAGAAGACTTTGAGTGCGCGATCTCGCGCGTGAGCGCAAAACAGGCGCGACCGCAAAGATCGCCTAGAGAGAGAGAGAGAGAGAGAGAAAGAGAGACTGAAGCAAGAGCAAAGGAAAGAAGCAGAGTGCATCGCAGCACGAGGCTTCAGCAAAAGCATCTCCTGCTGCTGTGTTGGCTGCTGCTGCTGGTTCGAGTTGTCTGAATTATACTCTGATTATACTCTGTGGAGAGTACAGTGTGCGAGCCGGCTATGATTAAACATTAAACAACGCCATTACGGCGAAGTACGAGATCTCTTTTGCCGCTGCTACGCGCTTTACAGCGACGTAAGCAGGATTGCTCTTGGTTTATTCTATATATCTGTATACTGTGTACAGATATGTAGGTATTTTTGCTGTTGGATGAATCCGACACGAAGGATCAACAGAGTCTTGGAATAAAAGAGATGGAAAGAGCAGGGAAGGAAATGGGAAGAGCAAGAAGCAGCAGGAGAAGCAGGGAGGTGACCGCGGTCGCTCGTGTCCTCCTACGACTCGGATTAGCTTGTAATCCTGAGCACGCGGTACTCAAATATATAAATATACATATAGATATATATATATAGGCGTTTGTATAGAGATGTATATACGCTTATATAGTACAGGACAGTATCTCGCACAAGCTACCTCGAGATATGCTGATGGCTAACCAGAAACAAGAATGCCAAGAAGCGTAATTAGCTATTCGCTCGTTCTTCTCTATTCTCTGTCTTCTTTTACCTGATGTTGCCTTCTCTCCCGTCTTCTTGACTTGAACGACTTGGTCTTTATTTGCTCTGCTGCAGACATTCCTTCGGATCGAGAGCGCGCGAGCGACAGAGATAGTGAAAGAAAGCCCGAGAGTATTAGCGCAGCGTTCAGCTACTTGTCTCGTTCTTTCCACACACTTGGGAGATTAGGCTGAAGCGATGATAAGGTTTTCTCGCGCACTGTGAGTGTGAATTCGATGTACCGGGCAATTCTCCGATAAAACAGGCTCAATTGTCTTTCGAAATGTCTTGTTTACGTTGCGCGGAATCCGCTTCAAGATGCCAATTTGTCATTCATCAGGGTTTTCTTTGAATCACTGTCATTTGAAAAATGAAAGAATGGATATTCTGGGACTCTTTTTTGCTTTGTTTAATTGCTCAGGAAAGAGGAAAGTTTGTTGCTTTGATTCCTGGTAATGATTTTTCTCTCGTGGCCACGAATTATGATGACCTACCGCCAGGGTGATGTTCTCGGTGTTCGCGCGGCGCGTTCCAAACGTAACGACCCTCTCGGACAGCCCTAACTCGCTTATAATAACTCGCAGAGTTTCTGCTCCTCGCGGTCGTCGTCGCCGGTACATTGCGGTCAGTATTTTTTCTCTTCTTAATCCCTGTATCTCTCTCTCTCTCTCTCGCTCTTGGCGCGTTGTTCTTTGCAGTAGCGAATAGTAGAAGGAGAGACGAAAAAAAGTGAGGAGGATAATGATGATCCGCAGCGGACATTATTGTCTCCGCGGCAGGTTGCCCCCGCGTATTCTATAATTATTCGCGTATAATTTAACCTGCGGCGAATAACGCTGTAGAGCGCTCAAGTGAGGGCGTCGCGACGGAGATGTGCACGAGAAAACGAATGAAAGAAAGCCGAGCGAGCGAAAGAGACAGCGCGAATAATGAAAAACATGAATTCCAGAAAAGAAAGTTGGGTGTCTCCGCGTCTCGGTCTGTCTAGTACGTATTTTATAAATAAATGAAACAGAGCTGCCCGCGGATCGGCCACTTCGAGCATCTTCGCAAGTCATTCTTTCGCAGCTATAATTATAATCCACGAATTTCCGTAATTCATCGAACGTTTTGAGTCTGCCAGAAAGAGCGAGCTCATCGCGTGTATAAAATCGAGATGTCGCAAAAAACGGAGAGAAAAAAAAAAAAAGAGATAACCCGCGATAGAGGGTACAGAGGATAGTCGTAGTAGTTGTAGAAGCAAAGAGACATCGGGGCAGAGGGGAAGAAGAAAAAAAACGAGGCAGAAGACAGAATAGAAATCGTTGGTAAGTTCTGTGGAGAACAGGGCATAACTCACTCGGCCAGACAGAAGAAAGGAATTAAAGATGGCCGTGATTGCCGTTGGATCGTGGCCAGAGCAGAACAGCATCTCTATACATATATACATAACTATATACATGTATATATAGATAGTAAAAGCGCGCGTCTTCTCTCCTCGACGCGTAACTAAGTCCTCCTCGCGCGCGAGCTTCTTTTCGCTTCTCTTCCACCTCCTTCATCTCGTTCTCCTTCTCCCCCCCCCCCTCTCCCACTGCTACCATCCACTTCTTCTTATTCTACTTTGGAAGCGCGCGTCGAGGGCTCGCGGCCAAGGCGCGAGATCGGCGCCCACATCGAAAGCACACATTCCCCCCTGTCCGAGGGATGAGAAATTCCCTTCTCGCGTATTAGGAATTCATATCTCGGGTGGATTCGCGAGGGGGTGGTTTTCCCCGTTTTCCTCACACCATACCGTCTCTGCAAACCAAGAGCGTGAGAAGCTTCTTCAAGTGTGATCAATACGATCTCATTCTTACTGCCAGCGATACTCAACCCTCGTAACAACATTTCAAAACGAAAATACTTGCCACACGATATCGATGTCTTTGTCGAAAAGAATGTAATTCCTGTTTTTCACATGTTTTCGTAATTCCAAATTTATACCGTGGCGATAGCTCAATCCTAACGAAATTCCACTGAGAGCTCGACAGGCGTTCGTCAACAAGAAACTTCTCTCGAATAAGAAATTATCGCGACAATAAACCTGGAGTAAAGTAGAAATAACTCGCGGAGCTTCCGATAGAAAATTTTCATTCTCGTATTTTTTTTGCGTGTAGAATTTTTACGTTTTGTAAGGGAAAAAATATGAGAACCGTTGTTACGATGTTTTCACGTAATTTCGGATGTCTTCCACGAGAATTCTCTGGCAGGAGATACGTCGAGAGCTATCCTCGAGGCTTGCCACAGAAGGAGGTTGAAGGAATGAGGAGAAACGATGGGATGTGGGACGTAGACATACATTAATAACCAGAGAGGAAACGTATCTTTCCAGGCAAACTCACCCTCTTGATAGAAAGAGTGTATAAGTATACGTGGCTTGAAAAAGATACGTACCTTATATAAATGTATGACTAACGGGTATGTAGAAGCTCGTGGGTGAAGCAGCGAATTTTTTTTATACAAAAACCGTAACGTAGCTTATTAGAAAGAAACGAGAAAATCCCATGCGAGTAAATCTTTTCTTCAGGCATTTTCCTATACATTTTTCTTCGACAAACCATCCTCGGACTTTTCTCTTTTCACATTTCTCCTTAAGGAAAGAAAAAAAGTAGAAAGGAGGGAGAGGTAAAGAAAAATATATTGAAATATGCTAACAACCGTCGAGAACTTTGGGAATCGTTTATCGCGAAATTGTGGACGTTCTTTATGAAACCAGCAAATATTTTGCATGACTCTAGATTTCTGTATATTATTTCTTACCGGTCCATGACTCTGAGAAGACTCTCGATTAAACGAACAGAAAGGTATGAGGCATCGATGAGAGACATCGGAGAAACAAAGAGTTTGAAAAAAGAAAAAAATGGACTGAGGACATGTGCTGAAAGATTTAGCAGAGGAGAGAGAGAGAGAGAGCCGAGAGAGACAAGAAAGAATCTAATGGAGGGTCTCGTGTCTTGGCGAGTAAATTGCGGTGGTTGGCGGGTTCGCGGGTTTGCGGTGTATTACCAGCTCGATTATCTCGCACGGTTTTAATAGACATAGGCAGAGGATCTATAGTGCACCACCTCCGCACATATTTATCCCCACAGATATGAAGATTAAACTTTGAAATATTTCCAAATGTATAAAGAGTTGAAAGAAAAAAAAAGAACTAGACTAAATACGATCGTTGAATCAATTCGACAGAAACAATGAAAATAAAATACACACGCGTACCTCGTAAGCACACCTGCCGATGATGTCGCAATATTTTTACAAAAGACGAAGGAAAAAACATGTTTTTAGTGACGTGTCGTTTGACCGTGGGTTGGATTAGAATCGGGAGGATTTAAAAAACTCATTTTATGGGGTTGTTTGGTTCGGAAGCAAATTTCGACGATGCGGAATGATTGACGGTCGTCGAATCGTTCGTGATGATTAATTTACATGAGAAACCCCATAGAAAGTCGATAGCGAATAACGTATCGAGAAGAATTCTTCGGCATGTTGGCGCAGCCGTGACAACGACCCTCCGAGGAATAAAGACTAAGGGATAGACTGGACACGATATACCGGTGCATTTATACATATATTTACGTCTACACGTCTAAGTACTGAGCAGGGTGAGGGGGTGTATAAACGGAGAAGGGGTTATTACGTACCTTACTGCAAGAAAGAACGAGAGAGAGAGAGTGGGAAAGAAAATCTGTTTCGCCTGTAATCCTGATAATGTCTGCCGAGCCAGAACAGAGAGGACGAGACTTAGGAAAACACGGACCTTTCTATTTTTCCCTCGTTCTCTTAGACTCTATCTTTCGTTCTGCGGCATGCACGTTCCGCCGCGAGGGAGCCAATGCTTTATGACTCGTAGACATCGAATCCCAGCAGTTAAGGTATAACGTGCCCTCTGTCCTCTCAACCCCCTTTCCCTCCTTTCGATAACCATGAAGTGCATTTGGCTTGATTTACACGCGAGAACCTCGAGATTTTCAAGGAATACCGATTTCCATATTCGCTATTTTTACAAATTTAAATGGAAAAAATGGAAAGAAATTATTTTCGTACGACAAGAAATTGTCATAAAAAAATGTCCGTTGCCTTGAAGATTGAAAAATTTCATTACAAAATATCGCGAGGAGGTTCCGGCGATTGGGTGGAAAGAGGAGGATGAAGAGAAGAACGATTGGAAACGAAGGACGTAACTAGTGCCGGATTCGACGGATTCCTGACTGCCGCCTTCGATCTCACCGAAGAGCGAGACTCGAGCCGATCTGCTTGTGCGTCTATATACATATCATGGGTGGAAAAAAGCCCCTTCGAACGCATAAGACTCAGGGGAGAGGGTTATTCCTATACGCGAGATGTCGTTACGATGGATCGAGAGCGAGAGAGATGTGAAGTTTGTTGGACCGGAGTCGAAGGATCAAAAAGAGGACGCGATCGCTAATAATATCAGTGAATGCTTGAGAATCCGCGAAGGGTGGAGGCTCGTCGCGCTTCTTCGATCTGCTCTTTTCTCTCTTTCTATATATTATACTTTTTTCTCGTGCCAATCGAAAAGATTTAAGGATCTACACTCCATACAATAATCTACGCCCTTCTGCTTTCGAGCTTATCGATATATATTCACGTATGGGCTATGTATAAACGTATAACTCGCGGTTTACTCTCGCTCTCGCTCTCTTTTGCTCTTCGGTCTCGCGTCTGCGTGGCGAGCCGACCGTAAATCTGCCAACGGTCAACCGACTGAATACTCGAACACTCCGTGGCGGGCCAGCGAGAGCTGCTGTATTTCTCCTCTCTGCGCCTACTTCGTTCTCGGGCCCTCTTCTGTTCGTCCATCAGTCAGTCCGTGTCCAGTATGCGTATATACTCTCCCCCTCTCCCTCCCTTTTCTTCTCTTTCAAAAAGACGCGACCGCGAGATCCCTTCGTTCATTTTGCGTTCTTCACCGCTTTTGCGCGAATGTCTCTTCCTCGTCGGCCCTCTTTCCCCTGGCCCACGTGCGCATTAACTACTCGCACACGATGTCATTGTATGCACAATATTCGTTGGACGAAAACGATCCTTCTACTCATACAATATACACGATGCACAAATCGAAACAAATGGAGATTTTTAAATCTCATCAACTCGATGCAGAAAAAAATTTAAACATTTTCTAGAGCGAATTATTTGTCAGTAAAAATGGAACGCAGCTTTGATGCACAAACTTTGGAGAACGGAATCTCCACAATGATGCAATAAATTAATAAAAAAAAATTATGTGTAAATGACGAAGCATCGAATCCGGTGGATAGTCGTGTTGATTATTAGGAGGACTGTGAGGAAAGGTTATTATTATTATTATCTATACAAGATGAGGCGGTAATGGCGCGAGGGTAACGCCCCTGAAAAACGAGTAAGAGAATTGTCTCTGTGTCTGGACCCGAAGCGCGCGCGCGGCCATTTCGCCGGGGGAGGCTACGAAGCGAAGGGCAAATGTAGCGTCGATTGGTTCTCCTCGCAATGTGGTGAGTCTGGAGAGAAAGAGAGGAAGTAAGAGAGAGAGAGAGAGAGAGAGAGAGAGAGCGATTGCTGCTGCGACACTGGAGAAGAAAACGTGCATGTGCAGCTCCAACGTGCATGCGCGCGACTCTATCTCTCGAGAGCGCACGCTCTCCTCTGTGTGTACCAAGGCGAGAGGCTGTTTGCTGCACTCTGTAAAATGCATTCGATGTTGTATACACTGAAAAACAGAGCGCGAGAGCGAGCAAGAACCAGAAAAAAAAAGAAGAAGAGCGAATGTCCTCCTCCGTAATCACTCGGATGGCGCTGCAGAAGCTCACGCGTGATGCTCGAAATCTGCAGCCAGCAAGAAAAAATAAATCGAAGAATTAATGGTAGTGCGAAGTCAAACGAATTCCCTGAGCGTTAAACTTTGAAATTAAATGGATTCCATCGGAAAAAGTCGCTCTGGAGACTCTCAATATTTAATTCCACTCTCGCCATACTGTGAAAATTCAATTGCAGAAACTACCGATAGAATTGCTTCGTAGATCGCGAGGAATTTTACAATGAAGACGTTCAATAAACGAAATCCAATGAAATGTCCAAACAACCTGATTCATCATGTTTGTCCCGATTCCCTTACGAAACTTGGCCTCAAATATATCAAACCAATGTCCTTGCGGAATATAGCCATTTTGAATATGTTGCGGAGTAATTTAAAAGCGCGTCGTAAAATATCTTTGAGAGAATCATGATCCACACGATAAGCTCGATCTTAGTTATAAAACGAAGCGATGGTGGATGAGAAGAGACGTACGCACGTACGCGAAGAGAGAGTAACCGAAGATGTGAGAATGCCTCTCTTCTCCCTTCTATTGTTCGTAGTTCAGGGTGTACGCGAAGAGACACGACACCCAAATGCGATGGAAAAGAAAAAAAAGAGAAGGAGAAAAAGGAAGATTGTATGGACCGTAGAGATTCCAGGATGCTGTAACGTGTCCTGTAAATTCCTCAGCATGTGTGTGCTCTGTGTACGAAATCCTTGTAGGAAAGAGAAGTCTCTGACACACCTGGCTACTGGGTGGCGAGGACGACGCTACACTCGCAGAATTATGTTGAAATACATGTACACGTAGAAGCGTCTTTAGGGTCGTTGCTCGTCAGTGCTCTCACCCCCGAAAACGGAAACAAAAATGACAAAGGAGCTACTCGCGGTCTTAAAGAAAAACGACAAAGAATCAACGATTTCGTGAGATTGCTATACAGCCCGGAGAGTATTAACCATAGGCATCTGTGTTTGTTAAAGTAAAAGAAGTAGCGAGTTGAATTACGCATCGTTTTATACGAGGCTACCAAGGCTTTTGTCACAAAGAATCGAGAGAGTGAGGGAGATCGAGAAGGAAAGAGTTCTCGTGTTCGAATAAAAAGAGAGCCGCGAGGATCCGTGTGTAGATCTCGCGGGCGGGTGTCGAATGCTCTGTGTAAACCCGGTACACACTGCATTATCTCTTTTTCTCGATTAAGGTGAATATTATTATACATGCATTATGAATCCATACGCGGGCATTATAACGAGCGAAAGATATCTCGTGAAATTCATTGTCGAGGGAGCAAGGACGCAGAGCGGTGGGATCTGGTTCGTTTTGCGTCATTAAATACGATTGGCAATGAATAAAAATAAAAAATTCGAGTGTAGGCCGATCGCGGTCGGTTCGGAGCGTCGTAAAATCGTGCCGTATGTAAAAAGAAGAAAAAGCAGAGACTCAATTCTGTCGCATGAAATAATAATTGAGGAGGACGAGGAGATTAAACGTTCGTCTTTATTTCATTCGTTCGAATCAAGTCGCAGTCCCTTTTGCGCTTCTCCTTTTCCCTCTGTGCTCTGATTTTAAAATGGCTGAAGGGGATGGTCCTCCCAGCATGAGGACTTCTATTCGCAGACTCGCTTCGAGGACTACTCATCTTCGTCGTCGTTGTCGTCGTCGTACACGGTCTCGTTTTATCCTCGCTCTTCATCCTGCGGAAAGATCCAGTTTTTACCACAACCGAGGGATGGATGAGGGATCGCGATCGCTTGTTGTAAAAAAAAAAAAAAGGAGGAAGAGGGATGCCAAAGGAGAGTGGAATAGCGAGAGAAAGGTGGAGACGAGGAATACAGAAAGAGGGCGATCATGTGCACCGGGAATCGAGAGTCAAAATGTCAGGCCAATCTTGATGTATCTCGTCTTTGTTGATGACCACCTCTCCCTTTCTCTCTCTCTCTCTCTCTCTTTCTCATTCTACCCTAGAATCTCGCCCTTTATTCCACACTTAGCAAGGTGTGCGTGCACGCAGGAGTCTCTTGTTTGTGGCTTTCCATTCGGCGCCCACGTTCCCTTCAACCTCCATCCCTCTCGCGCATTCGCTTCCATTTATATCGCATTATCAAAGGGTCCTTCAAATCCTTTGCCGGAAGATGGAATTCAAGAAGCGAGAAATCTCTTTTCCTTTATCCGCAACGTCGTTTCTTATGATTTTATTTATCTTGCGATCGCGAAACGACTAATCTCGTGATTGTTTTTTTTTCCTGAGCAGTTTTGATTCGAAGTTAATGTTCCATTAGATATTAAATTCTTTTTATTCGTTGTATCCGCGGCAAAGAATCATGTCGATGGGACGTTAAACTATTCAGCAGAGCTAATTGCTCTCTGGAAGCACCCCCTTCGTTGCATTCATTTAATTTGATCACCGGATCAAAAAATGGCGAAGTGCAGTGGCCATTTTGCTCAGTACTCTTTGATACAGGATCTGACGTCGCATCAGGAATACGACGACGAGACCAGGCACAAACCGGCGGTGTTTCCTCGTCGAAATGACTAATGATTCTCACGGCATGCTCATTACGAAAAAGAACCCGCGAGTCCTTTGCGGCCTCTAACGACCGGTAGAGCTGAATGTATATACACGGGACTTTTTTTCTCTCTCTCTCTCTCTCTCTCGCAACATCTGGCCTCGCGTCAGGAACGCTTCGTCGTTCACCGTCCGGGAAAACTTAATGCGAACAAAATTGATAATTCTCTACATGCACAGAAACGCACACACGCGCGCGTCCACAGGATATAAACGATTATATCGAACGTGGAGCCTTCCGGTTAATTTTTTTTTCATCTCGTCATCGGAAAAGACGCGTAAAGTCCGCAGGAATAATAAGGATCACTCAGGTCTCGATTGGCCGCGCGTGTGTCGATATATTACGTCAAATGTGTCCGCGCAAGAGAAAACCTAAAAAATTCTTCAGGGAGGAGTTCTTTGCGGACTCCCGATCTACTCACATCTCTTTTTTCCCCTCTGACTCCAACTTTTTTCTCGCTCTCACTCTCTCTCTTTTCTCTCTTTCTATTCCATTGGACTTTAAACCGGTTTCGCAAAACGACGACGTAATGGTCCAGCATATCTCGCCACCGCTACAGTAGAATCGGCAGGAGCCAACCACCACCCGCTTCTACAGAATATCAACTTCCCAAGCATTACGAATGTTTCATGCTCCAAATACGTACATACCAACGGATTCCACGAGCACATTACACTTATCCTGATTTCATGGTTTCGTTCAAGGATCATATCAATTTGACATTATTTAATTATGCATTCAATATTGAACATGCTACCGAGCAGAATAGTAAATTTGTGGGAAGGATCAATTAACAATGCACATCAATGACCCTAAGGAAGTGGCACAAGGTTTTATAAAAACGTAAACTTGCAATTTGTACTACATCTCGATTTTCCAAGCACTCGTTTTCGTGAGGGACTTTAAGCAAAAATGAGATAAAATGTTCGAATCAGCGAAAGACCACCAAAGAGTCTTTATGCGTGTATAGATGTAGACTTTTGTAAGTTCGCCAAGGCGATAGACTTTGAAAACAAAAATGTAATAATGGCAGTGAATCCCCACCTAATCACCTTGATTTACGTCGTGTTTATACTTATTTATATTTCTCGAGCGTTTAGTGCACACGCGGGGATGATCTATGAGACGCATTAACTTGGAGTCTTGTTAAACGGTGCCTCAGGCTCAAAGAGTACGGTATATCCAAGACAGGCCAAGAATGAAAAAAAAAACTTAGGAGAGAGAGAGAGAGAGAGAGAGAGAGAGAGAGAGAGAGAGAGAAGGATGTGAAAGAAGAGAGAAGCATCGGAAGAAAGACCGAGAGCGAGAGAAGGAAAGTGGCAAAGTATATCGACGATGGTCCACGTTGAAGTAACTACAAAACTACTACACTCTGGTCTTTCCGGTCCCTGCTCTCTCCCTCATCCTCATAACCCTCTCGCGTTTACTCGCCCTTAAGGCCAACACCGATATATAGTCTCTCTCTCTCTCTCTCTCTTGCCATTGCCTCCTTCTCTCATCTCGTTCTGGTGATGCTAGTTGGAGTTTTGTGACCCGACCCTTCATAAACTAGTTCCCAACTGCGTTGTATATTAAAAAATGGGCACCTATATAGACGTAGGCGTGGATGAGCCGTTAAAAATGTACACTACGACCCGGACTCAACGTCAGGGAAAGAATGAAGGAAAGTGTAGAATAACGACACGACGAGGGGAAAAAAAAAAAAAACTATGACACCTCATTGCCGAGGAAAATGAATGGAGAAAATACCGGCGATGAGGGATGAATGAAAATCTCTCAGGAATTTTAAGAAACGTGGGAATTTTCAGATTCGTATATACATATACGATTTTCACAAATTTCGTATCGATCTTTAGTCGCAGGCGAAAACGAATTATAATTACACTAGCGTTTTTTTATCACACTCGTGGCTGTTAGTTTTTTTGAGAGTAGTTCTAAGAACAAAAAATTGGATCATCAACTCAGCAACTAATCTAAATCTCCCATGTTTTATTTTCTCGTAATGCGTTAATGTGGAGATCCGCATGAGAATGAGATATACGAGACAAAAGACGAGGGTGAATCTCCGTGAAGAAATTTAGATGATTTCCAAGGAGACGTTCGAGCAATACCCAGAAGCGAGGCAAGAGATTAAACAAAAAGAAACAGTTGGGAGAAGGAAAAGAGACAAGAGCAAAGAGATGCACAACGAAGAAGAAGAGACTCCAAGCTGTCTGGTCCATTCGTGTGCTTCTCGGGACTCGTTTTATCTCTTTTGCTATGAGCACGTATCTTTCTCTCTTTGGCTCTCGGAGAATCTCTCGCGAATTGCCATGCTCTCGACTCTTGGGCGCGTTTGGTTCGCGCTCGCGCGAGCCTTCTCTTCTCGTTGTATGCGCTTCCTCGGTCCAGGGTTATTGCCGCTACGGACTTTTTTCTTCCATTCCTGGGCAGCCCTTGGTCTCGCTCGCGCAGGATACATCTCGCCTCTTGCTGCGGCGGCCTCCGAAGTTAGAGAGCATCGAATGCCGAAAGCAAGAAAGAGCGAAGGAGAGAAAGAGAGAGAGAGAGTGAGCAAGAGTAACAGAGATACGAACTGCAGAAGAGAGAAAAAGAAAAATCGCCAATCGTCGAGATGTTGAGTACCTGTGTATGTATATACACACCAAGCGGAAAGAAGAACAGTGTAAAAACGAGATCGACCACCTAGTTCTCTCGCGAGAGGTGAATCCTTAGCTCCTTTATGGCGTTCGATCTAGTTAAAACACCTCCTTTACTCCGGATCACTCCGTTCATCACGCTTTCCAAAGACACTTTTTTGCCTCCTCAAAAGCTTCGAATAAATATGATTCCTACTTTGTCATGGAATTCGATGTTACTCGATGAGAGAAATATGAAGCAACGATTGACTCAAGACTATCGATAGAAATCAACGAATATGCTGGTGTATATATCGAGGATTTCCATAGCTGGGTCAGAAATAAAATTGTAACAATTTAACAGCTGCGCGAGGACTTGGTCGCTTTTTGTCATATGTTTATGTGACACGAAAGAGATGATTATTTTATGTCGTGCGACTGTATCATCGGTGTGCGACGCGCCAAGGAGTGTGGCGTTAGAGAGAGGACGAGAAATATTGTCAGAAAAGAGTCGTCCGAAGATAGAAAGGATAAGGATGGAATGTCTTCATCTTGTCCAGGTGGACATTGTAAGATAACCAACGTTGCGAGAGAGCGAACTCTCCAGGTAAGAGGTTTTTATCGTTGGGAAACGGTCGTGCGTATATATGCATCCCTGCGAAATATGCTGGCGAAGGAGAACGAAGGGAAGCAGTTTCGTCTCTGATTTCCTTGCAGGACTCGAGTCGCGTGGAAGCCTGGAAAAAGAGAGAGAATGAAAGAGGCCAGACTGGGTTGTAGACGGAGGTTTTCTAGGAGGGATTCGTGCCTCGCATCCAGTCCACGTAGACGTTGAACTACCGATCTGTTGGTGTAACTCGATTAAGCGTACTCTCCGAGGAAGTTGGTGGGGTTTCTGTGTTTCATTGCCGCGCTCATTCCAACCAGGACGCGCAAGTACATAACGCCTTGAAGAATGACGTAGCGCGGGACGCGAAGGCAACGATGAGGAGGAAAAGAGGTAAGAAAATGTAGAGACAAGGCGGAGCAGGAAGAAAAAGAAGAAGGTGAAAGAGCAGACGAAAGGAGAGGGCAAGGCGCTGGTTAGGAGCGAGAATCCCCGAGGAGAAAGAGAGAAAGAGAGTGACGAGAGACCAGCAGTAACACATGGAAAGGATAGAGTTATTTATTGTTATGGCCAAGCGTCTCGCGCGCCCAATGTCCTCCGGGTGTGTGGGTGTCGAGATACTCTCCACCAACTTTCTCTGTTTCACTCTACATCTTTCTCTCCTCTCCTTCGCAGCACTTTTCATCGTAGTTGCTTCGTATTTATTTCTCTATGTTCTCAAACTCTTCGATCTTATTCCCGTCTTTGTTTCTCTAACCCGATGTTCCAAAACTTACCTCTGTACCTGGTCGTGGAACAAGAAAACAAGAGCGAGTGAAACGAAGTCCAAAGAGGAGGAATGAGAAGTGGAGGAGAAGGAAGAAGGTAAAAGACTTAACGTTAACACACGAAGGAGCGCGAGCCTGAATTCTCTGTCAGCTACAGAAACTCTCCACTTTAACCTGCTCCCTCCCTTTTTTCCTTTTCCTCTCGCGTTCTCTCTTCTCATTCTGTTACTCACCTTCATCCTCGACATACCGCTTCTCTAAGCTCTGGAAAAGAGAACGAAAAGAGCCTCATATACAGCCAATACAAACATATCTTGCTCGGATATGTGGAGAAGAGCCGCCCACGCTCTTATTCTCTCCTGGGCACATACCCCGCTGGGTGTCCAACACCTACCTACATCGTATTCCTCGCGGCTCTTCGGGGACTCTCACTCTTCGGGGTGTGTGTTTCGTGTATACTTCGCGCTCTTCTTCACTTTCCTCTCGCCTTCGTCTCTTCGCTCTCATACTTGCAGTCTGCATTCGCGGTGCCAAACGCGAGAGAGAACACAGATACACCACGTGAGGCCTTTGCAGGAGCCAACAACAGCGGCATTCGACGCGAACACCACGTGACGTGATAACTTTCTTTATATATCTATATATGGACACATATATCTAGATATACACATGGATATGTAGAGAGGCTTCGGCTGGAACGCACTAAATTTATCCCCGTGAACGACTTTATTACATTAACCTGACTATATGGCCTAGCCTCGTGGAACGGGCAAACCGGGTAACCTTTAATTCGAAATTATTACGTAGAACGAGCTGCCTCGCTCGTCGCAGATCTTGCAAACTCGCTATAGAGAAAGAATGAAAAGGGAAGTGAAGAAGAAAGTGAGGGAGATGAGAGAAAGGAGCAGGAAAGGATCTGAAAGCAAAAAAGTACAATAGGCTTTTGTGACAAAATGCGTATACATCGCGCTGAGTTACTTTTAGCAGACACGAGTTCCCGAAAAACCTATACGAGCCTGGCATAAAATATATTTATATATAATGCAGCATTTAACGCTCAGCGGTGGTGGAGAAGCTTTGATTTACGCTCGAGAGGGTGTTGGAATATTAAGGGGGAAATAAAAGTGTGGCAAAACCGCCCGGAGAAATTCTCTTAGCACCTTGAACGTCCCTGGAAAGAAGCGACTCCAATTCGCAACGTTTATTCACGTAAAAAGGAAACTACTGATGCGGAAACAATTTGAGAAAAAAACAAAACATTTCCGGACTATCGCGATTTCTTTCGCCCCCGAAATTCCACGAGTGTCTCATAACTTTGTAACTGCAAATCTCGCTGCATCGATTTGCTCTTTTTGCTTGGTCTCGACCAAAGGAACGTCCTCGAGTACAAAAGATCGCGCGCTGGTTGCTCGCGAGCATCTCTTTCTCTTTCTCGTGGTAATTCGTCGGTGACTTACTGCGAGTGATCCCGCGGGATGTTTGCGAGAGTTGCTCCTGGGGTACCATAATGGCCGAAAGCGAAAAGCGTCGTGCCGAGGCACAGGCACAGTCAGCTTTCAGTGGCCTCTTCTCGCCCGCGCAACAGAGAATATAACCGGCGCGAAGAAGTGAGGTCAGAGCGAGAGGATATTTTTACGAGTCTGGAGCTGCAAGTTGGGTCTCTGGGACTTAACGCGACTCTTATTTTTCTTTCTCTCTTCTCATATAAATACATACATATATATTTATAAATATATATAAGTACAGTTGGTGTATTCTTTCTTGGGAGAGCTATCCTCGCGATGCTTCGACTCCTCGCGGTGTGGAGTTATAATTTACAGCCCTCTACGGCGCCCTCGTCGGAGTGCTTTCTCTCTCTCTCTCTCTCTCTCTCTCTCTCTCTGGCGTTTCCTTTCCTTGTTCATACACGTATAAGTATATATTTCGCGAGCAATATGGGCGAAGCAGCAGCTAGCTCGGAGTTTGAAAAGACACCACAACTTGCTGTATGTGCATCACAACCCGATGGTGTACAAGAGATCGAGAGTGAGAGAAAGGGAGAAGAACAGATGAGCGCACTATGGACCCGGATTGCTCATCCGAGAAGTTGGCCCTCTCGCGGGCTTAATAGTGTCTGTGCTAAGAGCGTTCGTCTGTCCGTCCATTGGTACGTCCTCCTCTGTATATAAACTCAACAGATCCTATATATACACAAGTTTAATACTCTTTCCCTTACTGTCTCTCGTTGCTTTGCCTTTTGCTCGTGTTCTCGACACACCAGAACTCTTCTTGTGCCGAGGAGCTACGTGTGGGTTGTTAGTCGGGCAGTTTATGCCCTCTTCTCTCTTGTGCTCTCTCTCTCTCTCTCTCTCTCTTTTTCTCTCGCGATATATTCTGCTGCATGGGCTCGCGCGAGCGCCTTTATACTTCTTCGTTTGCAAGAACCCTCTCAGGAGACTCTTCCTCCGTTTCGCGACCACTGTATCATCGGAATCTTTCTCTCGTACACCTCTCGTATACGAGCTATACCTACTGTGTCGATGTAATCCACATATATACATATTCATATATGTATATATGTCTATAGAAAGATTTTTATTCTTACTATGTACGCAAGATCGCTCTCGTTGTTCCAGGACGAGCGAGAACAATGAGATAAATGCCGAGACTCGCTTGTTCTTGTCAGCCGCGGTGGCTTATACGCTCCTCACTCTTCCTTCTTACTCTTTCCCTCTCTCTCTCTCTCTCTCTTTCTCTTGGTGCGAAGGAGATCCGAAACTGCCCGTGAGCTCGCGCGTATAGCAGCAGCCCCCGTAAAGCGCGATATCGAGAGAGACTCTCTCTCTCTCTCTCTCTCTCCCTTGCACTCTCCTCTCGCCCTCTCGAAATCTCGAATCTCAAGGCTAACTCGATAAATCTCTTTGCTCAAGGGAAACGAAAAGAGAGGAAGAGGGAGTCTCGGGTGCGCGAGTTACAAATTAAAGAGACCGCGCTGGAGACACCTCACCATATACATACATCGACCTCTATTATTATATATACATCATTTTTTTTCACTCTTTGTTTTTCTGCTGTTCGTTACGAAAATGCACCCAAAGAGACAGGAACTATGGAATTTTGCAGGATCAGCTTTCTCAATGCTCAGCAAAAAGCGAGGGTTTCAAAAACCAAAATACAATATCTGTTTATTTTTTTTGTCCACCTTATAATTTTGACTCTGTCTTTCAATTACTATCGCCCAATTAGAAAATGTGTTTAGTCGAACTTAATTTAATGAAATTTGGTGAGTGAATTCTTTAGTATTAAATATTAATATACAAATTTTTTAAGATTTTTCTTCTACATAGTTTTCGAGTTATTCAACTCTAGCGTTTACATGCATAAGCATATAGGATTCAGATATATATAGATATATCTTTTGCATATTGTAAACTCCAATTATTCGACAACTATGTAGACGAAAAATTTGAAAAAAATGGTGTCATCGTATTTGATGCCAAAGAATGTTATCACCAAATTTTATTAAATTTTTATCATATTGTCGTATGTAGCAAACCTCCTTAAGTTGATGACGATTTAACGAAGTTTGTTCAATTAATACAATGCACATTTTGAAAAAAGTGTGAGCTCTTCAAGGAAATAAATCGTCGTTGTTAATAGACTGGGGTCAGCGGCAAAGTTTTTTTTTATTTTCCAAGTATAAAAAGTTTTATTTCACACTCGTAATGTCGTAGCTCGAGGATGGTTAGTAGCCACCAGAATGAAGAATCACCACGTTCTCCAGGGTGATCCGAGGAGTACTGAGTATATAGGAGAGAGCGAGAAAGAGAAAGATAGCGGCGCGTTCGAGTGTTTGCTTGCCTTGGTTACCTGTCACATTGTTACAACGAGCAGTGTCGTATACGCCCGTATGACATCCACTTGTCGTAGCTCACGGGATAGCCGAGCAGGTAGCACTTGGTGCACAGCATTACTGACAATCGCTTTTGAAACATTCTCCTGAGATTCTTCTTCGCACGAGGGAGATCGAGGCTTTTCGTTGACTTGAATCGCGAGTCTGTCAATACGAGAAATTGAACATCCGCGAAGTTCTCTATTCGTTAACCGAATGAAAACCAACAAGTGCATTTTTCACTTTCAACTATTTTTCGAAACATTCGTCATTATCGTTACATTTCTTTTGCGTTGTGATTATAGAAAATTTAAAGGAATCACTGGATTCTCTTTATTTTTTCTAGTACTTTGGAATTTTCGTTCGATTCTTCTTCTGCTTATTGTCGATGCACTGTGTTCGAGTATGTGTGTGTGTGTGTGCAAACAAGTTCTTGTCGATGGAGTACGAAATGTTTCGTGCAAGAAAAATGCAAAGACAAAGAGTTTGAAGAAGATAGCGAAGAGGAGAAAAGAGAGGAAGAAAAAAAGAGTCGAGGACAAAAGGTGAAGACAAGGAAGAAGGGAGAGAAAAAGATGCCAGAAGTTGTAGGGTCGGTAACTCTGGTGGTAGACGCATCGTAAAGTTTAGCTTCCATCGAGAGGGCGAGAGGGACTTCGCGCCTTCCACAATCCTCTCTCTCTCTCTCTCTCTCTCCACCTATTCCGTTCTTCTTTATTCTCCGATTCTCTGCTCATTTCTTCTCTTTCCCATCTTCACCTTGTTTGGTTCGTGTTTGTATGTATTTTCCGACCTCAGCAGCTACCAGTGAAAAAATGGGAGCTTTTCTTCGTTTTCGTCGGATAAATGAGGACTCGGAGGTCTCCGACAATTAATATCCTCTTTTTTGGTTTCTTTCGATGTTCCCTTTGGCTTTCCTCGTTCGTGTTTCTCGTATCGCCATTCGGCCCTTGCTTCAGCCATCTGATGAGGCTATATATGGCGATTCCATTCCGTCGCTTAGTTTAAATGCTTATGCAAATTGGCAATAGTAAAACTGGCCCGAGAAGACAGAAATAGAGACAAACGTGTTGAACGAATATCTATACCCATATGTATATAAATAAAAATATATGAATGTCCCTTTGCCATTGGCGGGGCAAGACTATACATTAGTCTGCGGTCACGACTATCAGAAAGCCACAAAAAAAAAAAAAGAAATAAGGTTCTCATTCTTCGGTCACCAATCCAGCTGCCATTGTACAACGTTCTTTTTATTATCTCTCTCGACTGTTCTCTCGTCGCATTGGCGATCTCCCCCAGGCAAAAGTTTGCTTAATTTTCCTATAGAATTAATCCTGCTGGTTCTATCAATGTGTAGAACTGTCGTTATGGAAGACACGAAATGCACGAGTACATAATGCATTTATGAAACGAATGAGAAACTCGAGCACTCGAAGGATGATCGATAGACTCTCGCGCATTGATCCCTCGAATTATGGGAGCCAAAAGTCTCGTCGAGATTCGATCATTTAATCGAGGTGAACCTGTGCAGCCTCCGCGTTGCCATTGATCATTTTTGGAAAACGTTGGAGTCTTGAAAAGAATGCAAAGGGGGGAGGGCTCGAGAAAGAGAAAAGATATCAATTCAGTCCCCTCGAATGATCAATCATGAACGCCACGTCAGTGCATACATGTGTATATATATGTATGTGTAGTTTCTATTATCCCTTCAAATCAGGGGATGATTCGAAAAAAGTTTTCCACTTTTTATTTGACCAGCTTGAGGCAAAAAATTGTTCCCTGTGAGAATTGGATACGAATCCAGAATAACGTGGCTGGTCTTTCAATCATTGAATTCGATCCAAAACTGCATCATGCCTAGAAACGTGTTTTATGAATAATTTGAGAATATTTCGTAAATATTGTAAGGACAAGCAATGAGAATGATCGTATCTTTGAAAAGTGGACGAGGAACAAGGAAATTAATACGATCGTAAGGATAGAAAGAAAATCGCTGCGTTTGTGTCCTTAGAGCTGTGCTCACGGTGAAGCATATCGTAGAAATTGAGAGAATTACCGAGTAGGCTCTAATTGAGACGCGCCCTCGAAGACACTCATCACGGGGTCGCTAACACCCCGTGTCAACAATCAAGCTGCTGCCTTGCGTCTCAACTTAATTATGCACGCCTCTAATTACCGAAGAGAGGGAGGGACGGATGAGGGGAATGAGGCGCCTCGCGTGTACGCGTGACTCGTACTTGTTCCATCACATATTTATGCCTTCATACGTGTCCAAAGGAAACTTATGTTGGTAGCGACGAATTAATACCTCCTGCGTTTTCTCTTCTATCCACAGGCAGTCGAAAAAGGAAAAGAAAGACAATTGTACACATAGAACCGTAGCCGTTTGTGCCCACTTAACGTTTTCTTGCGTCAATCTCACTCGTTTCCTCCCTTAATTTGTTTAACTAATCATCTTCGACTGCGGTTGAATAACGCGACGTTAATTATTTGGTAATACACATGTTCGCATCACGTGTCTCCTCGTACAATGTTTACTTTATCGTGAGTGTATTTTAAGTGGCGATAATAATCGCGTGAAGAGCGTTTCGCTCTTGGAATTCTTTTGATTGACTGTGAAAAAAAAAAAAAAAAATTTCTTGTCACAATAAATATGTATATTTTTGGCAGCACACAAATCCAGGGTTGATCACATTGTAAACATTGAATTTATCAAGACCATATGAAGACAAGAATCATTTATTTTCTTAGGAAGAAGAAAAATTTCGAAATTGAACTCGTTCTTGTGAGTTTCGAATTTATACGTGGACGAAAAACCACCATGTTACGTGATTCTCCCTGCATCCCTGGATCACGTATGTTTATCAGAATCTCGTAGAAATCACGTAATCCGCAACGATATGTTCAACCTTCTCTCTCTCTCTCTCTCTCTTTCTCTCTCTCCGCTACCTCTTTCTTTAGTTCTCTTTTAGGAAACCGGTCAATTTCCTTGTGCTTATTTTATGTGCATAAGTACAATTCTACTGAGCATACAGAGAGTACAGAGGGGAAGATTAGAAAATAAGCGTCAGGGCAAACGTATACGGGAGATCAACGGAGAAGATGACGATGTAAGGATGCTGTGTGTGCGTTTCCGAGACGATTATTCGTCGAGGATACTAGGCAAAGAGCGGGAGCAAGAAGGAAATAAAAAAATTACGAAAGGGAAGAAAGAGGGAAGAAAGAAAGATAGAGAGAGAGAGAGAGAGAGAGAGAAAGAAAGAGGAGTTTACTCCGGTATTCCGTGAAAGGACGCCGTCATTCCGTAGTCTCTCGTCACGGGAGGCATCACCGAATGGAGGAATCCTCTCGCGTACGAGAGAAATCGCGTTCAAGAAACGAAAGAAACGAGACAAATGTATGTATGTATTCTCCCGAGCTGTGACGGTCTCGATCTTTTTTTCTCTGTTTATACACACGCGACTCGTTGTATATCGTGGATAGAGTCGCGTGTTTGTGTGCGTGTGACCAGCATCAGGAAATACGTAGTAAGACAATCAGGTAATGCCTACTCGGTATGCCCCGTCGGCCGTGCGCCGCAGTGGCACCCTCGAGGGTGCACTAGACGCTTCCCAAGACCCCCCCCCCTCCCCCCCCCGTCACTCTCTCACTCTCCTGCTCATTTTCTCTCGCTCGTTCTTTCCCTCCTTGTTCTCCACCCTGCAACATGTATATGAGACGTAGCCACAGCGAGAACGTATAACGTTGCCGTAGTCTAGAAAACCCAGTACGGCAAAGCTTAAATTATTAATTAAGCCGCATTCTCGCTACGTTGATGGAATTAAGCTGAACAAGAGAAAATAAACATGCGGGATACGTTGCTTACCGTTTAGGCCCTTGACTCACGCGATACAAACAAATACGTGAATACATTCATAGATAACCTGCAGTACGTCCCGTTCATTATTCTTCTGACTTTCACAAGCGAGGCAAACTGCACCACGATCCTGCATTTAGAATCTTAGATCTCTGGAGAATTAAATAATTATGAAATACAAAAGATTTCTACACGTTATTTCACGATGAAATCGAGTTGTTCATTTTAAGGAGGGTGGCTACACACAACAATGTTGCCATGTTAAAAGCATAGGAAAATTCTAAATGATTAGAATTTAATGAAATTTGGTGAGTGAATTCTTTAGTATTAAATATTAATATACAAATTTTTGAAGATTTTTCTTCTACATAGTTTTCGAGTTATTCAACACTAGAGTTTACATGCATAAGCATAGGATTCAGATATATATAGGTATATATTTTGCATATTGTAAACTCCAATTATTCGACAACTATGTAGACGAAAAATTTGAAAAAAAATGGTGTCATCGTATTTGATGCTAAAGAATGTTATCACCAAATTTTATTAAATTCTTATGACATTGTAGTATGTAGGCAAGCTCCTTAAATAAATTCTCTCCACACGATCCACAGCAAAGAATCACGTTGCCATAAATTCGGCATTCGTCATTTTGAATTTTTTTATTTAATTTTTTTTTTTTTTTGCAGTCGTACAATCATAATGGGCTCACGGGATTTCGATGTCGAGCTACATACGCACGCGCATTTATTGATTCAAGTAGAAGCGAGTGTTCGACAGCTTGCAATCGATGAGTCATGATTTCTTTTTTTCCTTTCGTGTTTTTTTTTTTTTACGTTCTTTCCAGTGTCGATGATGATAATTTACGTTGGGGTGGCGCGACGCCATTAGCAATCGATACTTCTACTGGTATATAAATGTATACAAGTCCACGTATTAGATTCTTTAGTATTGTCGTAGTTTTAGTGTTGTGTAGAGGGTAAAAAGAAAAAAACTACATAGAAGATCTCGCTATAGAGTAAAATAGTACGCAGCGTGTACTATTCCGCGTGTCTCGCTGGTTTGCAGCATGTGGTCGTTATACATATACAAGAGTTACGTGCGTGTGTAAGAACGACCCTTTGCCAACCCTATTCGAACTATCGACGTGTAGAAAAATAAAAGACGACAAAAAGAGAGAAGAGAGGATGAGGGGGTGAGTTTAAGGGTGAAGGGGGTAGTGATAAATGTGACTGCTTTTACTGATAGCTCATGAGAATAGGCCGTTCTCAATCGGAAGATTGGACACGCACACATCGAAAAATCTGTGCCATAGAAATTTACGTATATGTATTTTGTACATAACGTTACCGCGTATTAAAAAAAAAAAAACCGATTAGCTCAATCGCTCAACCTCGAAAATTTCATGAGTCACGGTCCTTCGATGATAATCG
Source organism: Hyposoter dolosus (assembly GCA_963921915.1). Classification (NCBI taxonomy): domain Eukaryota; kingdom Metazoa; phylum Arthropoda; class Insecta; order Hymenoptera; family Ichneumonidae; genus Hyposoter; species Hyposoter dolosus. Next base: position 11,816,943 of record OY998137.1, on the reverse strand, counting down.
GAAATTTGTATCAATCGATTTGTGTGTGAATTCACACGTTCGCACACTTTTTCCTATTTTATTCCATTGAGACGATCGAACTGATCGAATATCTTTGGAATCTTGTTGGTTTTTCAGAAATTACGAAATCGAAATCATTCAAACGTTGTCGTTTTCCCTCTGAGACGGTTTTCGGCGAAAAATTTTGAGAGAATCGTTACCGTCGCGGTAAACAAAAGGTTTTCCTATTTTGTGGGAATCGCTGGTTAAAGAAGCGCGGCTCCAGAGCTCTTAAGGTCGGAGGACGTCGATATGTTTCACTAAAAGGCTTAGAACTTAAAAATTACTCGACATTTTCTATGTAACTGGGAATCCCTTTGTACATATCGATGGAGTATATACATGTACATGTTACATAATATACTAGGCGGAAAAGTGTAGGCTGCCTTGGCATCTCTATCGACGCAGCCCCTTGTCGAATTGCGGCAAGAGCCATAAGAAGAGATGGCCTAATGACATTCCCGATCAAAGGAGAAAGCCACCCTCTCACAGGAGATAGCCGAGGAAATTTAAAACTGCGTCTATATCGCTCCGCCTTCTTTCCTCATGTTTTTTTGACTCTCTCGTGTTCCATCTCGATGCTGCCTCACCACAGCTCTTTTCTTTTTAAGAGAAATCCAAGTCAACTCTGACGAGGGTTAATTCCGATCACGTATCCCACGTACGCGTCCATACTCCTGGCTATTCCATCCCTGTCTCTGTTCATTCCTTTTTCTCTGTTTCTTAAGAGACAAAATTCGCGAGCCCTCCCTCGAACCACGTTTCCTATCCTTGATACTCTTCACCCCTCCCCGATTCTCGTCAAATCCAACCCCTTTGATTTCCCCTTGGATTCTATCGCGAGCAACCCTTGTGCAACTCTTCTAGGGGATAACTTTGAAATAAAATAAAAAAAAAAAAAAAAAAAGCAAAAACAGTGGAAAGACGACGTGCTGGACAGAGGCATGCCGTGTTACAAGAAGCTCGAGGACATATATTGATAATTCGACTATGTCGATGTTGTTACTCGTGTTATGGACTCTTGATTGTATACATTGTGATTTTTCAAAGATGAGCAATTATAGTTAATTAGACGGTTTACAAAGAAGCTGAGTTTCGACTCGCATGTTCGGCTCGATCGAAGAATTGCAGGCAAAGAAAAAAAGACGAAAAAAAACACACACAGTTGCGCAAATAATTTTTTGCAACGTTCATTTTGTTTTATTTCTCTCGAACGAATCGCGTCCACTGCATTTAAAGCGATCCTGCATAAGATTCTTGTTCTTCTGCATATAGTCAAACAAACAAGCTGACGAATAAACGCTGAAAGTCTCACGAAGAATTCGCCATCTCCGGGGAGGAAGGCAAAAGTGAACAGAGGACGAGGAACGAAAAGAAAATAGATGGTAGCATGCATACAGAAGGAAAGAGGAGACGGATGGACGCGAAAGGGGACAGATCGTCAAGCAGACGGGTCCAAATAACTTCTCTCCCTTTCAGCATCCTTATCTCTCTTTCTCTCATTCTCTTCTCTTCTCTTTTCCCTCATTCTTGTCTCGCATTTTCGCTGGACTCTCGAGCTGCACGAGCTATAATACACTTTCTTATCTTTCTCTTTTACTTCTGTTTCATCCGGCTCTTTCCTTCTCTTTCCACCTTTGTATGCAACGACAGAGATTCCTCTCCGTCGACTATTATAATACGTTCGTTCTGGCTCCTCAAGCAGCGAGCATAACGAGAAATTTTTGCCTCCAATCTGAGACACGAGCTACATATTTATAGATGAATAAGCTAAACTTTGACATTACTTGACACTTGAACATGAAACATTGGAAAATTGACTTTATCATAAAGCGTACAACAAAGTTCTCCTCGTCAAAATGCCATTGGAAGCGAATAAACAAAAAAAAAGAGCAATCAAATTGAATTAAAACAGTTTTGTCATTCCGCTAATTCATTAGCAAATTCAGCAGAACGCGTACACACGCGACACGCGAACGATTTTCATTCGCTGCACAGGTCCCGGAGCGGAGGCGTACCCTTGTGTTTCAACCCCTATCAGTCCGACGGAATAAGAGGTAAAAAAAAAAAGGACTGGATGGCTGGACCACCGGTGAGAGATCCCGCCCATAGGATTTTCACGTCTGGCAATTGCTTCGTTTCCACGATGCGCAAGACCGAAGCCAACACTCCCTCCGAAAACAAAACTCGTTTCGTATAACAAAATCTTTTAGAATGCCTTCATTTCCCAGCGCCTTTTTTCGCGATAAAGTTTCAATCCATGAATTCCACCAACCGATATATCGTCGTGATATTCGACGAGGATATAATTTTCATTTTTTCCATAAAAATATTAATCGCTGTATAGACATGTTCCGGGATCACGGAGTGGGTGGTGAAAATCTTGAAGAGCGTTAGTCAATATTCAGATGGTAGATATTGTCAGTCAGAGAGGGCGATAGCCTCGGATTTCCATTTATAAATAGACATGCATGAAAAAATATATAATACTCTATGGGGAATTTTTCGCGAATATTATTAAGAAGGGAATGCGTGAAGTGAGTCCGACGGTGTGTGTGTGTGTGTGTGTGTGTGTGTGTGTGTGTGTGTGTGTGTGTGTGTATAAAAAAAGGAGCGATGTACGAAGGAAACGAGACGGCGTGTGCTCTTATAAAGATAGGGAAACGATGGGGAGTGAGGGAGGCTTCAACGCGGGGGTTGATTTTTGTCTGGAAAGGGAAATTGACTGAGGAAACCCGAGAGCTCTCGCAGCCGAGACCCGGCATCTCCCTCTATTTCTTGCTCAGCGTCTAAAGTACCGGAGCTCGGCTCGTGTGTAAACTTTTCTGAATTTCCTTAGGCAAATATTGCCCGGGCGAGAGCGGGTCGTTTGACTCAACCCGCATATATACATACACACGTGTATCTATATATATATATATGTATCAATGTACGCGTATGTGTGTGTGTGTGTGTGTGTGTGTGTGTGTGTGTGTATAAAATATACACGTACGATACGTACGTGTATGAGCGAGACTCGGGTGCGGAGGGACCCTTAGGGCAAAGAAAATGAGATTTTTCTACGAGCGAGCGAGCCGGACGAGGCCAAGCCAAGCGCAGAGGAACAGGCAGGGGAATGAATTTGAAATTAGTTTGTACCCGAGGCTCTCTCGCGAGTAGATCTTTTTCCCTCTCTCACTTTTTCCCTGGCTCGGATGCTTGGAATTCTCCGGGAGAGGAGGAAAGAGATCTGTACTCGAGGTCGACTTTACTATTACACGTGACCGAGCCAATTCCACCTTATATTCGCATACACACATGTACAACATAAATATATGAACGGATGCATATATATTTTTATTCCAGGACCCACGTGATTGTCTGAGTCGAAAAAAGAAATACACCTCGGAGCAAATTGTCATTATCCTTTTGATGGAAAGTATATTTAAAACGTCCTGGTTAAGAAAAAGTCGGCTTGATTATGCTCGACCTTTCAGTCGAATTTCCAGAGGCTCTGGAAATTCAATATATTAATTTGAAAAAATAAAAATAAAACGTTCCCGGGGACGTAGAGTGATGAGAGAAATATTTTATTCTTTTAAGTGGAAGGAAACGCAGTCGCCAAGAAAAAATCTTAAGGAATTTTCTTCCGCTATAGATTTTATATTAAACGGTTTAAAGGGCTCGGGGGAAGGAAAAACCTTCATTTACCGGAGTCAATGAAATGCATTATTTTTTTTTTCACGTTTTTATATTTATAACCCGCGTACTCCACTCGAGCAAATAAATATTTGAAAACATGCTGCGTTCACGAAGAAATATGCGTCAGGAGATTAAATTACGTAGTACAAAAATGTGCCCGACAATATTTACCCGTTGACGAAGTAGAATAATCGTAAAGGGGTCGTTTGAATCATTAAGGGTGGCACGCCTCAGAAACACATATGAGAAACATTGTCGCATTAAATGTGTTTGTGCGAGAAAATTGCTATGACAACGCTGCCCAACAACAAATCGTTTCGCTCGAGTTCTAGCTTTATGCTCAATTAATAACAATGCAACGAAACAAAAACATCAATGAGTATCGTTATTACACCGGCAGAAGCTTAACTTAAAATTCACACACAACGGTTAAATAAATTTCCACAATAGACACTTCTGCGAACTAAGTAACAGCTCCACACTGCCATAAATTCCTTATTCCTCTATTAACCTATGCAATAAAAATGAAATGCAGATTTTTACGATCTTTCGAGAAATGTTATTCGGTAAAGAAATCGCCGGATGTAGAAAAAGACTGAATATTGAATAAACTATAAAAAAGTGACACGCAGCAATCAGCACACATTGAGAAGCAATATCATACTAGTGATAAGCTATTGATACTATCGTAAGAATCGAGCCACAAATCTTTATATAGAATCATCATAAATACAACAATAAAAGTTGGTTAATGCGAAGAGCACACATGTACAAAGTAACGAAAACAGAAGTTCGTTTAGCCGCGCGCGTTCGGTGCTCCTCCCTGGAGATCTCAATCAAGGCGAAAAATAATTTCTCTCTGACTCCTCCCGTCCCTCGCTCGCTCGACACTATACACGTGTACATGAAAGCACATCTAAATATATATATTTATATATTTGTTACCAAAGACACGAGTGGGAGTAGATTTGACCGCAATCCTGAGCATATTCAATCAGAATTTACGTGGCTCTTCTAATCGAGTTTCGCCAAGCTCGCTTTCGCACAAATCCCTCAGCAATAATCATTGTAGCAATAATAATGATAATTTCGTGAAATAATGACCCCGGTAGGAAAATCAAGTTTGGTATAAATATCGATGATAATAATAATAACAATGATAATAATTATTACATTTTGATAAGGAGGACAATAGTGATAAATTTTTCATGTTAAATGAATTTATAATTATATGTTTCTATGGTCATAATGATGGGGCCATTATTGATAATGACGATAATTCTGTCGAGGACATAAAATGTATAACAAAACTGGGAGTAATCACAATTTCAATCGATCACATCACGGACGTCGAAAAAAAGAAAAAAAACGTAATAAGACAATAAGTGCGAAAATGACCGAGACTGGAACGATTTTGTTGAAGGATTCCCAATCTCGCTTTCTGGCAGGATAATGAGCTAAAGAGAAAGAGAGGGATAGAGGGATAGAGAGAGAGAGAGAGAGAGAGAGAATTAGGGACACTCGCACCAAGTGTGCAGAGGGTAGAGGAGCGAGAGCATCTCAGAGGGTTAAAAATACGAAGAGAAGGAAAAAAAGTTTCCGTTGCAAAATGAGAGTATTCAGTGACTTCTCGTCTTCTCATCGGTGTGTACTCGGAGGATCCTAATGGTTGTCCGCACCGTGGTTCACATGCTCCAACGTTTCGTCACACCTTGGAGCATCGTGAATCCTTTGTTTTAGACCGCGCTACGTGGCCAGCTTTTCGGTGATCTCGGTCCTCAGCTCTGGACCGTTTAAACTGAATTTTTTCGCTTTTTTGTTTATATATATATATTTTTTTTTTAATTTCGCTGCTCCGTGAAGCCGGGAAGTACGAGAGTTCGCGTCGACGTCGTCGCCATCGAGGACGTTTTTGCCCGCGCGTCTCGCCACTTAACTCTACGCGCTCCTCACTGCCCTGTCATCGCCCCCACCCCTCCTCGTCCCCTTTTCTTCGGCTTGATCCTCCGTGTACTATATACAGCGTCCTTCTGTCTTTTAACTTTTTTCCAACGCTCGCCGAGCCGCTTGTTCTTTTATATTTTCTGTATCGCCACCAATTTACCTTTTAATTTCATCCTGCGTGTATATACTCATTGAATTATTATGCAAATGCTCGTAGAGAGTTGTTGCGCGTTAATTTATTGTCGGCTTTAGTGATTTTTCAAACGCATCAAATTCACTTCGATTTTGTTTTGTGAACTTTACCTATTTGCAGCTAATTGAGAAGAGTATTAAAAGTAAATGACGTTCCTGGCAATATGTTATTTCGAGTCGAGAATTTCACGGAGAAAAGCGCAACGAAGCAAATAATAAATATTGTTTTCTGTGTTGAGAGAACTGAATTTGTTTCGTACACGACCAAGTACTTTGTTTCACCGGCGATGAGAGAAAGGCAGAGAGGAGATGAAGGAGGAAGGCTAGAAAAGTTAAAGAATTGAACATTGCCATTGCGGTGGCTCGAGCGAGTCTAATTCCATCGCGAGACAATGGGTTCGCGAGCTATCGGAATAAAACGAACGCGTCGGTGGATTGTCGGCGATTAAACGAAGAATCACAGCAAAAGGTTCTTTCCTCGGACCCCTCTCCCTCTCTCTCATTCATGATCGTCCTTACGTACTGTTCTCTCTGCTCCTCAAGACTTTGACTCTTTCGTTCTTTCGCCTATCGCGAGAAGCAAAAGTTAGCAGCATGTGAAATAAATGGAGAAACAAGAAATGAAATGCTGCACAGGAGAAGAAAGAGAGTAGCTCGATCTTTCTGTCGTGGGAGCAGGCTGTCGCCGTGTCTCTGTGCGTGACTCTCTCTCTCTCTCTCTCTCTCTTTCTCTCTCGAGTTCCCTCTTTCTTTCGCTTATTCTTCCTCGTTGTTTCTCTCCTTTCATCCCACGTGGAAATTCAATTAGGAACGCGCCTCCTCCACCTCCTGGAGTACCCCTCTTGTCCTTGTCCTTGTATCGTACTCGTAGCTCTCGTGTATTCCAACCTCACGCTCGCTGTTATATTACCTACTACTTACCGATCCTGTATATACATATATTCCCAATTCGCTTCGTATTTTATATATATATATATATATATATGTATAGACACTTTACAATGTGTACGCAAATCGATTGACACGAGAAGTGGACCTACGCGAGTACGATTTTGCAGGCGTTGATTCGTTCCCGGATAAAATTAATTACAATATATCTCGCATGTCTAATCCTCTTGTCACCGAATGCCAAATCCATTGTTCAATCAGTGTGAGCTTGTAAAATTATCCAACCGATCTACTTTCTTTCGTGTTGGACAAGAAATTCAGGGATGGAGGAAAATTTTTGAAATTTGGAAACAATCCGCATTGTTATAGGTCGTTGGGTCATCGATCATTTTGTAACGTAATGAACAATCTCGAGTCTGTCGACACGAGTTGCATAATTAAGTCGTCAATGTTCTCTCTGCAAATGAGAATTTTTCAAGAAAAAATAATCTCGAATACTCTGAATTCCGTAGCAAATGAACAATTTCGCGTTTGAAATCGCGGTTCATAAAAAAAGTGTTGAACGAAACGTAAACTGGTAGTTTTTGAAAGTTTCACTGAAGCGAAAGTTTCGCGCGGGATTTCTCATTGTCAAAGAGTCGGTTGAACAAACGTGTATGAGCAGAGGGTGAACGAGGAAGTTTGGTGGCGTTGGATGATCCTTATCTCGAGGCAATCTAAGCAAAAGCGCTTTGTGGTTGAGGCAAAAAAGGCGCGTACAGTGTAGTAGCTGAAGAGTGTAACGATCTCGCGGCAAAAAGTCAAGTTTCTCTCGTTTGGCCCGTTGTATTTTTTCCTGCTCTTATGGGGAACATAACACGAAAAAGATAGAGCAAAAGAGTGAGAAGAAAGGGAAGAGTGCAGGAAAACGGCGAAGCGAAGAGGAGAAAGAAAGAGAGAGAGAGAGAGAGAGAGAGAGTGTAGCTCGAGGGCGTTTGTCGTAAAGGGCGTCGTCGTCGAGTTGTTCGGGTCTCTTCGAAGTTTTCGCCCGCCCGCAGCCTCACTCCCCCAATTATCCCGAAACTTTAGTCCTTCCGGCTCGCGCGCTTCCACAACGCGTATATATTCGTGGTCAATAGAACATCATTCTGCATCCACCACAGGGCACTATGTACCTTAACTTCTCGCGGTTCCTTCTTTGCGCTCGTTCCGCGAGGATGAGACACTACAGCGAAAAAAGGATTCGCCACACGAAAAAAAAACGGACGGATACGTTTATAAGAATCGTAGCGAATCAGAAGGGCGTAATAAACGTTTTATTCGCGTGTTTAATTCTCCTCAGTTACGCCCTCACTCGGATCTTTAGATTCGATGTATATTATGCGTATATATATATGTTTCGAGACACGGGGACAAAATCGAGCGTAAGAGAGGGGGAGGGGGTGAAGAAAGCGCGAAGAGACGCACTGATTAAAAATTATCACCCACCGACGACAAAAGGATTTCTCCTCCTTCTGCTTTTAGACTCTCCTCGCTTTCTCTCTCGTCTTGTGGAAACCTTTTCTCTTCGTTTCTCCTTCCACGAACCTCTCCTCTCTGTTTATTCCTTTTTTCCCAACTGCGTTCGCTTTCAAAGTCTTTTTATTTTATTACGTCAGCCGAGGACGGAAAGCAACGTTCTTATGTTTCTCCTTTTTTACTCCGCGGCACTGTCTCTCTTTCTCTTTTTCTTCATCTTCTTGTTTGCGCTCGCTTTTTCTCACTTTCTATCTCTCGACGCCAAAAGACCTTTGCGATGACTTTTACGCCCTTTTTGGTCATCTAAACAAGCCACACCGCTCGCGCGCACAACGTACGACCAAGATATACACGAAAAGAGTTCTTAGCTCCCCCGGAAACTTACCAGACGAATTAAAAGTTACTCGGGCAGGGACAAACCTACACGAAAAGGAGCAAGAATGAGAGACAGATCGGAAGAAAAAAGAACAGAAAAAACAAAACCAAACCGAGATTGTTTCGCAAAGGACGAAAAGCACATTCGTGAGATTTGTAAAGATAAATTCGCACGTGCTGGTTGTTCCTTCGTTCACATCGAAAGTGCCACTCGATTGGATTTCGATATACAAAAGTTACCAGAGATCGTTATGAAAGAGAATTTTTGCATCGAAAACGTTTACTTTTTGTCTTCTTTCGTTAATTAAGAAAAAAATTAGTAACGAAATTCAACGAGTTGCCAAGAAGTAACGTAGAGCTGAGAAAATTACACTTTTGAACTTTCAACCTTTAGGTTTCTTCCTTTCCTATACATAATATTCACGTGTATAAATACTCATAGCCTCACATATGTCGTTCGCACGTGTGTGTCGAAAGATATGTATGAACGCTGTGGAAAAAATAACCACGAGCCCGCGGAGCATAGGACTTTTTAATTGGTGGTAATATGAATCCACGTAATATAAACCGCCATCAGTCTCGCGCCAGGAGGGTGCGAGAAAGAGCGAGAAACACAGAAGGATCGATGTACAGGAAGGAACGAGAATTAAAATGACTTGGCAGGATCGATGTTTGTACCTTTAAGGAGCTTGGCTACATACGACAAAATGATAAAAAGTTAATAAAATTTGGTGATAACATTCTTTAGCAACAAATACGATGACACAATTTTTTTCAAATTTTTCTCCTGCACAGTTGTCGAATAATTGAAGTTTACAATATCCAAAAAATATATACATCTGAATCCTATGCATGTAAACTCTAGTTTTTAATTACTCGAAATCCATGTAGAAAAAAAATCTTAAAAAATTTGTATATTTATTTTTAATACTAAAGAATATGCTCACCAAATTTCATTAAATTCTAATCATTTCGAATTTCCCTATGGCAACATTGTTGTGTGTAGCCAACCTCCTTAATAACATACGACCCGATCCTGCTCCAGCTCTTTCCTGCCGTCTCGTCGTTCCAGCATTTCGTTCATCTTCTATTATACAAACACATAGAGAACGTGGCCATCGATTTTTCCAGCCTCCACACTGATTACGCTTGATGAAGGAGCAAAGGCAAAGTTCTTGAGAAACACCGACAGCTTTACTTTTCTCCATCAGCTTTCGCGACACCCTCGAAAAAAAAAAAAAAAAATCACACCCTCTACCGATCGACAAAGATAAATACGAGAGATGAGAAAAGCGACGGAAGACCGAGAGAAACAGAGAGAGAGAGAGGGAGCGTGGAATTTTTCGCTGCTGTTTTCTAGAGAGTTTTCTTTTAGCGATTCCAACGTCGCGGGGGCTGAAAAGCCACCCTAAACTCTTGGCTGTAATGTATTCACAAATCTTCGTTCTCTAACGCCGGGGAAAGAACGTTATCATTCTTCTCAGACACGCGAGAGCCAGCGACAGAGAAAATGTCACAAAGTGTGTGTCTTTAGCAAGCTACCGATGTCCCTTTGTCTCTCACATATACAGTATTCGTTTCATTTCATTTTATATAAATGTGTGTGAGGAACGAAGAAAAACGAAAGATCGAGACACTCAAAAACCTTTATTCCTCTCTTTTTCAAATCTTCTCACCTCCTCGGCTTGTTTCCATCTTTTCATTTCTGTATATCAGTACAAACACGCACACACCCATCAGTATATGTACGAATTTGTAATAGCTTCATCGTTGAAGCTTTTTTGCGCTTTTATACGCGAGGGCGGAATTCATTTCGCGGACCGACGCACTCGTTTTCTATTTATACATATATATGCGGCTGGGAATAGCATTATAGAGAGGTAGAACGAGTCGATCTTTCGATTGCTCCGATTATCCCTTCCTCTTTGCACCCACCAACGCTGTACAGCCTCGCGTACGTGCTTAAAGTCTTTGATACACTTTTTTCTCTATTTTCGCATAAATTGAATATGGTAATTTGGAATGTACGAATAAGTATCGATTGAAAAAGATGAAAGACGTTTTTTTTCTAATTCTTAATGGAATAACGACGAAAAACCAGATCGCGAAATTATTTCGTTTCTCCGTGGTCCGCGATTCTGAAATTTCAAGGAAAATGTCTCTTCGATTGATTCTCATCGTTTTCGGTTAAATAATATTTCATGTAATATTAAAATTGTGCTAAATTTGAAGAAAACATTAAAATTTATTTGTTCACTCAATTAAAAGTGGAATAATGAATGAATACTCTGTGGGCTGATAATAATAATGCGTTTTTGAATTTTTGCGAGTTGGAACGTCGACTGATTTATTGCTTAACGATTTGCCAGGAGCATTTATGTTGCAAAAAATGGTAATGAACCCCTTCGAGGAATGACGGATAGGGAGGGGGTGAAAAAATTGGAAAATGAGCTCCGCAGATTGGAGCGATGTTTTCTCAATCCTGTGGGGGTCAACCCTTGCAGACGTGTCACCCATACTGCCTTGGAACGAGAAGAAAGAGAAAAAAAATGAAAAAAAAAAAAGGTCGAGGATTCGTGACCATAAATTTTAAATTACAGCGAGGTCGATCGAATGGGGTTCGATCCAGCGGGACTAATTCACGCTATTCTTCGAACCCCTTTTCCCAACCGAGCCAAACTTTAACTGTACTCTAGATACGATATTCGTGGATCTATAAGTCGAAGAACCGACGGCACGACCCCCAGCCCCTATTTTGATATTTTATTCCGATCGCGAAGAACCCCCAGGCCCATCATTTCGTGCATTACTCGCTCGTAAATAAGAATCGAATCCCTGATAAACTGGAACACACCCCCTATAGCATATGACCCCCTGAAAAAGAGTCAAATCCTGTGAATTCGGGCCTCCCTTGGGGGTGGCGTAAAAGGGTGACCGTGTCGAAACAGCCGGCCGGATTAATTGCAAGAATTTTATTTTTAATATCTGCAACAAATTCAGTGACAAAAAATATTTTCTCCTGCAGAGAACGATCAAATATGATTGGATGGATGAACGACAAGAAGTTTGGTTCCCAATGTTTTTCCATTGCAACTAAATCACTCAGAATTCTAATTAAAACGATGCAGGAAACATCTTTGAATTTCTAGCGCCCAAAATGGACCGATGCCAGTTTGAAAGAGTTTGATTGATACATTTGATCCCAGTGTCAATACCGTTAATGCATATTTCCCCCTTTTTTTTTTTATTATCGAATCGCGTTTTCGTTGGTTACAAAGTGTACAAAGTGCGATATCGGGAAAAAAAAAGAGAGCGTGCAGAGAGCTTTTGGGGGATCGACGTAACCCGGGCTTCGCGTTCGATTTTTGGTTTGCATTGGTGCTCGCTGGACCGAAAGAACCTTTAGAGAATTTTTCCGCTCGGGAAAGCTTTTCCTCCGCTTAGTATAAACTACATGTATACAGAGATTTCTACGAAGCCTGATTCGGCATCCACACACGGAATCCATATCTTTTCTCTTGATTCCCAGTCCCCCATAGTACGATCCATACTCTTTCATTTCGTGATTGCTGTTTTAAATAATTGGCCCTCTCTATCAGCCATTTCAAGTGCCGGAATTTTCATGGCTAAACTCTCGTTCCTGTACGTTCCTACAAAATAAAATGTTGGCTGCCACTTCTATGTTTATTTATTTATTTATTTATTTCAAGCTCCCCACGAATAACGCTCGTGCAAACACACGTATAGACGAACCGATATTCTTTCATAATTAATCGAACTTCCGAGTGAGGCTGGAGTGATATTAAAAAAATATTTTGGCACACTCTATACGTAAGTTCATTTATATGCATATTTATTATATACACACGTGAAAAATTGATATTGGCAATATATACATAAGCCGATATGATAATGTTCCGCTCTGGCTCGGGTATTAAAAGCTCCGTGACCCGAATGGTTCGCCCACGAGATATAGACACGCTTTCGGAACGAGAAATATCATATGCATTTATATACAAGGATAAATACACATACGGATTTGTTACATGCGGAATAAAACGAGGGCGCACATTACAATACGAAATGGCTTGATAAAAGCCTGGCAGACTCGAAGCCAACCGATCATTTTGTATAAAAATACTCGATGTCATTCGCCACACACGCGCTATTTTGTTAGCTTTTATAAATAAATTAAATAAAATAATCGCCGTCCATATACGCGTGTGGGTTCATGTAAAACGTGCGCGAACCACGATAGCCGACACTTCCGAGACTCACGCATCGCTGCTCGTGATTTACGAGATCAGCCAACGTCCAGTTTTCCACGTATACGCTTCTTTATACATCTCTACGTTTATCCCTTTTTTTTTTAATGCTCCCTTGTCGCGAGGGGGTTGCGAGACTGGCACTCGCCCACTCCACTTTTCTCCCACATTTTTTCCTCTCCTTCTTTCATTATTTTATGTATATTTCTCTCGTTGTGTGTAAATCGTTTCGGTCCAACGTCGAAGGACAATGAATCTACTTCGAAAATCCTGAATGCCCGCTTCCACACGATAAATCTTCCATTCGACAAAAGCCAAAAAATGCGAATTATGAAGAAAAAACAATAAAAATCGACTGAGCAAATTATCCTTATCAAAAAAACTTTTCCGGTTGGTTTTTTTTTTCGAAATCCGCTTCATTGTTTCTTCTAATTATTTACATCGTTAAAACTGATCAAACTTTTTCTCCAGATTGTCGGATTTTTAGAATTTCGATCTAACGGTCGATTGTCGATCGCAGAGACAAAAAATCGAGAATGGCGCCATGTCATTGAGAGTAACGACAGAAGGAGATTCTTGATGTTAAATAGATACGAAAATGGCATGAATCGAGGAGAGTTTTGCCGAGCATTTAAATGCTCGAGAAATCGTGAACTGGAGCTGTAACTCCAAGTTATATTATTCATAGATCTGCTCGAGAAAGAAAGAGCAAGAGAAACCGAAAAGTTTTTCATAGCAAGAGAAATAAAATGAGAAAATAATTTATTGATATTATTATAATTATTATAAAAAATGAATTCGCAGTGATATGCCACGAGGTACACATCGCTAACGTGTGTTGTGCACAAAGTACAGTCTGGTCTAAGTTTTTTTTTTTGAAAAATTCTAAACCTCGTGTTTCAAACGAAAAATGCAATTTTTTATTAATTCATCGAGACGACAATTTTTGCCACAGCAATTCATTGACTTCAGTGTGGAAACAAACTGTACAGACTTTTTTTTATTTTTCCAACACTTTCTATGAAGTTTAATGGGAAATAATTGGAAGCTTCGATAATCGAGTTCGATGAATTATTTGAAAAGACTGTACGAATGGAGCTACGTCGAAACTGAAACGATTTGCGATATATAGACTGCCAAGTCAATTCGTCGGATAGATATACAGATGAAAATAGTTGAACACGATCCTCATAGTAAAAGGTTCAGCCTCGAGGATCACGAGAAAGTTCACGTAACGGAATATCGAAAAGAAAGCCTCAAGGAAAAATCGTTTCGCTCGGCATTATCACACGACGAAGAAGATTTTTTGCACCGAATATATTTCTCTACGTTGGATAAATAAAATATATATTTTTGGGTATTGATCCAAGTGAAACGGATATCCTGGGTATAGGAAGAAGAGCGAAATTTATTTTTTAACGAAGACGAGCAAACAAACGTACATTTTTTAACGATCTTTGAAAAAACTCGGAGGAATATTATATTTCTTAGAAATTGGCTTCATTCCTGTGCGCTCCTTTGGCATGTACGAGGAAAAAACACGAAGAGGACGAGAGAGACGAGGAAAAAAGGGGCCCAGAGAAAATGCATAATATCTTATCCTCAAACATATTGATCGAGCGCGAGTTTCAAGAGGAAACGTGTACGCTCCCATTGTTTTCGACACCCCCCGAGGCTCGTTTGTCATTCCCCATTATAAAATGAAAAGATCCAAAGCCAAATTTTTCATTGCGACAAAGAATCTTCCGTGCAAGAAGTCCATAGTTAATAAAAATGATTCAGTTTCTTCTGGTTTAATAATTTCATCAATGCACGAAGCTCAAACTTTTGGCAGGTCCGAATCTGACGAAATAATATAACGCGAAAAATAGGAGAAAAATAACGAGAGTAAATAAATGGAGAGCTGCACCGAAAAACATTTTTAGAGTTTCTTTGGATCCATGGTGGGCGAGAGGTAAAAAATTCGCAGCGTAAAAACACAGACACATGTGTACACCTCTAACTGAAGCTTATAGAACGAGGAAGAAAGAGAGCGAGAGAGACTTAAAGAAACGAAAGAAAGGTTTTATCTGCTTGGGCCACAGCAGGGCCACATAGTTATTTATCGCTTTCCGTTGTAGCTGTGGCGTCGGTTACTGGCCAATCAGAAGTCAGGTATTCTCAATACAAGCATACATATAAATATCTATATGTGTGTGTGTGTGTGTATAAAAGTAGTGGAAGAAGTCTCTGCATTCGCGCATACATTATCATCGTGTGGTATGGTATATATATATATATAGCTCTCGCGAGACCGTAGGGACCCAAAGTTCCCTCCGACGTCAGCAAAAGCCGCGAGGCAATGCTAAAAGCGAAGGCGAGGCAACCACCAGAAGGAGCAAAAGACGTACGCGAGATATAGCAAGGAAAAAGAAATAAGAGGGAGAAGGAAAGAGAAAATCTTGGTCCCCCACGGCCATTGTCTTTCTACCGTTGTAAATCACATTTTATTCCCTCGCTTACGTTCTTATTTTATTTATTTGCTGGAGAAACGTATCGCTACCGTACTCTCTGCTTCTCCACCTCTTTTCTTACCTTTATACCTTCATATATATACGTATCAAATAATATATATATATACATATGGATATTTATGTATGAATCTATATGTACAAGAAAGTACAGCTTTATATCGATGAACCGACGCCTCAAAGACCTCGAGAATATTTTTGACGATTTATACTTACACCCTTTTTAATTTGAGCGTCGTACATTACATCGCAGCCATTTTTTCGTATATTTTGAGATGGTGCAAACGTGTCTCTTCGTTTTACTCGCCTTTGTGGCGATCAACATTCATAAACTCTTCTCCCCTGTTTGCCTCTCGATTATAGTAGAAATATAAAAACCATCGTGCTGTAATTTCGATTCTCGTTCAACCACGAGGTTCCGAAACTGGCTCACGTACGGATTCGCCAACAGAAATCTGGAAAACATAGAACATTTGGTGTAAACACCTCGACGCTATACGTGAAATTAAACGATTCGAGATTGACGAGTAGTGATCCAGTGGCTGCTTTTATGGAATATTTTATATAAAAATGTTTCATTTTTTATTTTTGTGTTTTTTATTTATTAATTTTGTTATCTCGGCGGTGGGGAAAAAAAAATATTCGGGTTCTGGCAATTCGTTTACAGTCCGCCGAATAATTTCGAGAATTAATTTGTGCACTGAAAACCCTTTTTTCAAAAAAAAAAACAAAAGGTCTAAAGAAAAAGTCGATCGTATTCGATAAAATATCGAGCCTGTTGGGTTGTCAGTGTGATGATAATTATTGTAAAAATGTTAATTGTGTGTTTGTGTGTAATTTTGTTTTTCAGTAGAGCTTCTAGCGTATTTTAGTTTCGTTGTTGATTGTAAGCTAATTATTCGTTGTTAATAATTAATCAAAATAGCATTAATTATAGTTGCGTGAAAGTGAATTCTACAAATTGTCGTTGGAGGCGTCGAGTCAGAGACGAGGAGGAGTTTGGCCTGATAGTCTCTTCATTGATGAATAGCAATGAAATAAAAAGAAGAAGTAAAAGAGAGAAAAATATTGTTTGGTCTAAAAAGATTTGATGAATTTGAAAGCGTACTTTTTTATTGCGTGGCAAGAAGTTTCGATAAATTGCACTTTGAATTTTGGCCTTTTTTCGAAATTCGTAGAGTTCCTTGTAACGTCGTGATGTTGCAACGTATGTCCATCCCGTAACGTAATGGTTTTGCATTCCGTAGTTGTCCGATGCTGGCATAATAATTTTAAACGCTTTTTTCTCGTTGGTATATTGTACGAAATATTTTTCAACAATAACAAAAATCAGTAAAAACAAATCTTTTTTCTACATATGAATGCATTTTTGCATTTGTTATCATTCGGACGGCAATTAAAACACACAAAATGCTTTCGATAGTTTCAGCGGTGCAAGTAGACCATGCAGGCCAGGCTCTCTCCCAGCCTCAGTCCCGTCCTGGCCACCAACAGGTCAGTAACAACGAAAGATTCACTTTTTTTTTTCACGTACGAGCCTCGCGATTAAACCAGGCAAAATGACTTTTAGTTTTTCCTAATTTAGCCGACGAAAAAATGAAGAAAAACTCGACGAATTTTGAATCGTGTCTTACTCGAGATAGGCCGATGAATTTTTTCAAAGATTGCCACATTTTGCGGTTTGATCGCAAGGTCTCGATGTTTTATCGATCGATTAACCGTACACATCGAATTCAGAATCACGTGATTGAAAAGTGCCCCATGAAAAAGCGAGCAAACCATCGCCAATTGATTAAAAAAAAAAAAAAAATTCAAATCTACGTATGCAATCAAAATTTAGTCACACCTGCTTGACTTTCGTGTCTCTTTCCATAAAGGGGCGACGATACTCAACCTCAAGAGAGAAGTGACAATAATTGCACGTACATTCGTATATATGTGTGTGTTTTTTTTTTTTTCAAGCTATAGCTCATTTGGTTGCTCATGAATTCGACACGACGACTAGCCACCGAATCGTAATTACTGCTCCATGTATTTTTTTCTCGTGGGTTCGACAATTTTTTTTTTTTATACACTGAGCGTATCAACCTGACGCACAGGGGTGCGTTCGTTATTTCAACTCCAACCCTCTTGGGACTGGAGTGAGAAAACAAATGGTGGCGAGAAGTGGAAGAAGAAAAAAAATTAGCATGAGCGAAAGAAAGAGATCGGGAGGGTGTTTAAAATGTGCTGATTCGTTTTCATGGTCCTGAGATCACGTACTCGTAATATACATATGTATGTCGCACACAATTATAACGACACACCCATGAAAATAGCTCTCTCCCTTCGTGGGGGTTGAAACTTTTTTTCTTCCTGCTTTTTTTTCTTCCAAGGGACTTTTTACCCCATGAAAAATTAGCCAAACCTCAAATTAGCCGAAGTGGCACACGACTTACCCTTGAGAGTTTCCTACTCATCTCGTAACTCGATGCCGAGAACGCGACGAGTTTGTTTTCACGGTTATACTCCCTGTCAGCTCGATTCACAGTTTTTTTCCTTTCTCCTTATTCCCCATTGGAGAACATCAGCGAACGACCCGGGATGCAAATTAGACACAGGGAAAAATTAGCGACCCGGACGATTTCCACGCGTAACTTCAAGCCTCGAGATTTTACAAAAAAAAAAAATACAGAAAAACAAAAATAGCCACAGAATTGTCGCGAGATTGTCGAGTGAGAAATTGCATTTGGAGCAAATATTCAAGTTTTCCAGTCGATCTTGTAATCGGTTACCTTGAGGGTGTCTAAAAATGAGGCTCATGGTAAATCTTCGGGGTGTCACCCGGACCCGTGACACCGCGACCCCGAGCCACAAACGAAAAAAGAATAGAGAAGATAAAAGGGATAATGTATAACGAGTGAAGCGTGCACGTCGGCTATCGTTGTCATGCAAATGACTTGGGCAAAAACGAGAGAGAGAGAGACGGAAGGGACTTCTCATTGTGTTCTTTATATCGCAGACGTATAGACATATGAACATTTTCTATGATAATATAACATGAATATTACGCGCGCCTTGCTTCTTTTAAACACAAAACGTTTTTTTAAACCCACCGATGTCGAACGCTTTAACCTCATTTTTAATCTCTTTATCTTCTTTGTAGATCAACGAGTTTTTTTTTACATTTTTTTCATGAAAAAAAATTGGATATTTAACAAGAAAAAACATTGGACAGCAAAAAATTAATTGTTGCCAGAATCAATCGGAGAAAAAATTCGATTCACTGCGATGAACCAGAATTATCGACAGACACGCAACAACGTTGCCATATTAAAAACATAGGAAATTTCAAAATGATTAGAATTTAATGAAATTTGGTGAGTATATTCTTTAGTATTAAATATTAATATACTAATTTTTTAAGATTTTTCTTCTACATAGTTTTCGAGTTATTGATCACTAGAGTTTACACGAAAAATTTGAAAAAAATTGTGTCATCGTATTTGATGCTAAAGAATGTCATCACCAAATTTTATTAAATTTTTATCATATTGTCGTATGTAGCCAACCTCCTTAAGTTGATCACGATTTAACGAAGTTTGTCCAATTAATACAATGCACATTTTGAAAATTTGCCTATGGAATAATTGCAATTTTTTTTGTCACTGGGTCGAAGTTGTTAATTCATGAAATGGTCCATTCATGAGTTCGATAAGATTGAATTTATCAAATAATTAAATAAACAAAGGGGGAAAAAACGAATTTTGACGGAGTTCTTGGGGTCGAATCGGTTTTGGAACTTGGTTCTCGTATTTTTTACTTCCACTCTTTTCAATTTATTAATGTTCTCGTGTTATAGAATATTACTTGTCTCACCGCAATGGAACGTCAATCCGTTGGATGATCGGGAGAGAATAAAAAAGTGGAATAAAAGTTACGAGCGTGAGATGAAAAATGTCTGGGGATTTAGTCTCTTATCGACTAAACAAAGTGTCACGGAGTAAAAGTGACGAGTTTAGGTCGCGTGGCGCGTGAAAAGTATCGCGTATGCGAAAGACAAGTCCCGTCCACATTGATAAACGAAATTCCGTTTCCTCTCATTTTTTCTCGAGCATACTCTCCTTTTTAGTTTCTTTTCGTTCATTTTATTTCATTTGATTTTTTATTCGTCCTGTTTTCGTCCGCGTAGCCGAGAGGAGAAAGCAATAAAGTTTATTAGATCGACTGTCTAGCGATCGTTTTTCGCGTTCCGTCGCGAAGACTCGGATATTTATACATTTGCAATGGGAACGGGAAATGCTATTTATTTCACGCTATCACGATTTCTCCGTTATTTCTCGTATGTATGACGTAAGCGATCCTTCCATATCGGCCGTTCTATTACTCTATTTCTTTTCGCTCACTCGTATCACTCGAGATCGAGTTCCCCCAAGAAATTGGCAGGAGAATAAAAAAATCACGACATTATCTCGTCTCTTTATTTTTTTCACAACTTGTCTTCCTTTTTCATTTTAAATCGGAGCGAAATTATCATTCCACAAATAATTTATTCAGTTCAACATTTTCGTCGCGAATCAAGAGAATCGTCATTTTTTTTTTATCTTATCGATTCATCAGGGCTAATCGAGGGGAGGCTTATGAGCCTTTGATCATATATTCGAAGAATGAACGAAGAAATGAAAGGGTGAAATGTAAAAATGAAAAAAGTTCGTCATCAAAGCAATGAAAATGGTAAATGGATACAAACGTATCATCAGAGAAGTTTCCTCATTGATAGTTCTGGAAGTCATCATCATCATTTTCAACCCTCATTGTCATGCATACATTCAATACTGTCCCTTGTACTTTTCACCTGTCATTGAAATACCCCCCCTCCCCTCATTCCCCCGCTAACTTTTGTTACGAACAATCCTTACGTACAATACTCCACGCGACGATCTTATACTGACCTCTCTTTATTTCTTCCTGTGTGTTGCGACGTTCTGTCTCGCCGGCTCGACCGCAGAATATATTTTTACTCCCTTCGGACGAGTCATTGAAAAAATACTTCGTCGTATCATTAATGATTCGCCTGGTAAATGACGACTGTTTGTAATTTTCTTTTTGCTGGGAAAATGAAGGATTTGGCTCAGGAGTTTACGTTTTTTGTTTTTTTGTTTTTTTTTTTCAAAATCTTGGATCGGAAGCCAGTGAAAAATACAATTTGCGCCAAAATTAATGTGCAGAGTAAAAGTGTGTGACTCGCTGAAAATGCGGTTAAGCAAATTTTCATTATTGAAGAAAAATATCGAAGGAAAAGTTTTCCTTACGCGTTGTGAATTATTTTTAGATGCTAACAGCCTCGCTGAATGTTGAAACGATCAGTGAACAAACTTTTCGAAGAGAAAAATGTATCTGCATAACTGGGGGAGTTGGAGAATAGAAAAAAAATAGTAATTTCAAAAACGTGATGAGAATGATTGGAAGCTTCATAGAATCGATGCATCAAACTTTCTCTTACTTCAAAACTGTTTTTTTTCCAATTCGCTACGATGACTGGCAGAACGGGAGATCGGAGGCAGGCAGAAAGAGCGAGCAAAGTGGGAGAGAACAGAGAGGAAAAGAGTGGAGGGATCTATGTTTGTAGAAACGGTAGAGTAGTTAAGAATTTACGAGAATAGAGGAAAAAAAATTAAAGGGTGAGATCGTGTAAGGGCGATAGCGAAGAAAATAAAGGGTCGTGAATAAAAGCTTTTCTTCTGTACGAGCAGCAGAGGGGTTGATCGGACATTCACGAACATTGGGAATAGTCGAGAGAGAGAGAGAGAGAGAGAGAGAGAGAGAGGATGAAACACGCGTTTACGGTGTACATCGATACGTAATATCATTTTCCATTTGGCATCGTTCATCATGCCATTCTATAAGTATTCTCTATAGTTGTTGGAACTTTGCGAAAGCGTCATCGCAAGGTAAATGATAGTGAGGAGGGGAGTTGTCACCGACCTGCAATCAGTCGCAAGAGTGCATTGAGCTCATCGTCGAGTCTCCGTGTTGGCCACATCGCGTGAAGTTCTGGTTGCCAAGGGAGGAAAAGAAAAAAAGCCTTGGAAGAGCAAAACCAGGGGGTATAAAAAATAGAGAGAAAAATAAATTTCCGAAGGGCAATGTTGTAAACGAAAAAGAGAATAATATATGAAGAATACCCAGCCGCGACATTGGTAATATACCAGGACAGAAAAAAAAAGCCACCCCCTTACCTCCCCCAAGTTTTGTCTAGCATGAAAAAAATAATCCACCCTTGGCGTCGAGAGACAAAAAAAAAAAAGAAGGGTATAAATGGAAGATGTCCCATGTAGGAGTATATCGTGACCCCCCTCTATTTTGGAATTTCGTTACCGTGTGCGTTTTTTCACCCCCTGTCTACAGCAGCTCCCATCGAAAAATCTCGCACCCTTCGAAACTCTCTCTCTCAACTGTTCGGAGGCTGCCACTTATTAAAGGAAAAAAAAAGAAGACGCGAAAAAAAACACATTAATACCATCCTGGCCATAAATAAAAAAAAACTACCCTCATTCCATCCCCTTCTCTGTCCTCCTCTCTGTACTGCGGATATATGGATGGATATATACTCCAGCCCTTGGCTAGTCTCGCTGCTCTCGCACCTCGATGATGAAGCGAGAAAAAAAAAGATTACCTAAATTCACCTCCCCCTAATTTTCTGTACAATTGCGCTAACACACGTCATCAAGATCTATAATAATCAAGGGTGGGAATGAGCTTAGCAAGATTCACCATGCGCCTCTTTACAGAGCAACAACCATTCGAGTTCTCACGCGAACAAGAGTCAAACACGAAACCAACACCTCGATAACTGTTTTTATTTTTTTTTTCCTCGGTCGCCACAAACACGTGTACTTCAATGTCGGAGAGAGCGTACGAAACGGAATAAAGATATACGAAGCGATGCCACGCTTTTCTGTTTCACGATCAAGTTCACAAAACACCTAAATTTATCGCAATTGACGGCCCACGCGACTGTCCAAAGGAGAATGACAGAAAAATGTAATTACTGTGGAAATGAAATTTTGTTAAAAATCGTCGATATTTTGTTGAACACGGTAAACTAAATATTTTTGGATAATTCCAAAATTTTCGTTATTTTAGCAGTACATTTGGTTTCTAACGGAATTGTCAGCAAAATTTACGATTGGAACGACTGAAATTTGCTTCCGAAGACACTTTCTAAAATATTTCTTGCTGCAATGACACGATTTTTGGGATTATTCAAAAAAAACGTTTCCCAACAAAATTTTGTTTTCAGTGCAATATGCTCACGTTGTTTAAAACAAATCTATGAATTGGGTTCTCTCGATTGGCTCGATGAGGTGAAAGAAAAGGATTTTTGGTTCGAAACTTTGAAATTCATAAATGATCGCTGGTCGTAAATGTAGGAAAATTAATTAATTTCTCGATTCGTTGTAAAAGTTGTTGCCAAACGGACTTTATTGTAGAGAAGACAAAAAAAGAAAACGATAAATGGAGGAGATTGTGCAGCAAGAAATGGCAAAGACAAAATAAAAGGAAAATAATGAAATGAGCGAAGAGAGAAAATTACAGAAAATTCGGAACGTTACGAGCAATAAAGCGAGGAAAAATCATATATGCATGAAGAATGAATAAGCCAGAGAGATAGGGATGAAAAAGCGAAATTGGCTGCTACACTCAATTGGCTTACTTTCTCCGAGGGAATCGCGAGAATTGAATCTATTACTTTTCTTTTCTCTCTCTCTCTCTCTTCCTTTGCAGAGCGGAGCCAACGCGATATTTTCGCGGAAAGATTATTTTCTTTTTCTCCGTTTTCTCTTTCGTAAGAGTATGCGATGGCCGATCCACTTTTCTATGGCAATCTCAATGTTAATTACCGAAATAACGGGCCAGCATAGAAGCAGGAGGGATAGAGAAAAGTCTGTATCGCGTGCCCGTATGGCGAAGAGAATGAGGGTGGAAAATCGTGTTGGCTCGGGAGAGATGTGTTCATTCTGCGGGTTCGCGGATGTTTTTTCTCGCTCGGTTTTTTCCTCTTCGGATATAGAAGAGTCATAAACGTGATTTATATAAGCCGTTAGATAGTTGAATCTCAGTATTCCATGGCGCGCTTTTGCTCCGTTAATATCTTCATTACTAAATCATCCCTTATATGTACGAGGCGCGATATGGGCGCAGACTCATGGACTACGAATCTTAGCAGACGCTTTTTACACTATATATACAAATAAATAAATATATATGTATATACAAACTCTATTATTATTTTTCTCGTACGCTTTTCTCTATTTTCCGGCCCTCTTTCTTTTTAACCACGCCATCATAGAAATTTATACACGCACGCACTCGGATCTCTGCCCCTCTTTCGAACCAATACACGCCATTCTTATCCCCGAAGATTTCATACCGCATTAAACCACGTAATTCGCGTAAATATCATTTTTTCCAAGCAGAGCGATCTTTCAAACCTCACAGCATTTTATTGCACCGGGAAAACGAAAGAAAAGCTTGGATGCGTCCGTTACTGCGCAAAGACCCGTAGCCCGGAAACTATTTGTACCCTCAACTCCGTTACTTCCGAAATGTTTATCACATCAGTTCACAAAGCAGTCGACGATATCGTTCGAATTAAATAATGTAATGAAAAAAAAAAACGAGAAAAAACGAAAGGACGTAAGTTAGAAATCTTAGGAATGATTATTTTCAAAGATACGTCAAATAAATTCCTTACTTTTCAACCCTTGTCGCCCGACCTCACAACTCTCGCTTAACGCCGTGAAAAAAGGAGGAAAAAATATGCACAAAGTTGCAGCAAATGCATAAAGGGGAGCTCAATATTTATTCGTACTCTCGGTTAATTCACGTGTGTGCATCGAGAATTCCGTGCGGGTTCTTTCGCTGCTGTCGCTCGTTCATCGTCTTTCGTGCATTAAAACACACACGGACGCACACACAATGCCCCATACGCATGTTGGTATTTGTAAAAATATATATGGCGATGGAATTCGACGAGAGCGGGAGATGTTGGCGAATGTCAAAAGGCCGCGCAAGGCGAGGATGCAGAAGGGAGCTCGCGATGTGATTTGCAAATGTGTTTTACCGTACGAGGAATTAAGCGTGTACGACCTTAAATTAAACCGTTCTCATCGTTCTCCCGTTCGTGGGTACAAAAAGAAGGAAGAAAAAGATAAAAAATTAAGAAGAAAGAGCGAGAAAGAGAACGAGAGGGTGGAAGGGGGACATGAGAGAAACTGACAACGATACACGCGATAATTCACGTCGTTTCTCTCGCTCCCTGTGGCCCGGGAGGGCTCGTTGACGCGTTGTTATCCCGTACGCATAACAATTTGCTAAAAAAATCGTGTTTACATCTTCACATATATATTTTATATAAATACATCTATAGAAATGTATGGATAAGTACGTGGGAGGTGAGGATCCAAGAGTGAGCACGAGGACTTATTATGCAGAGAGCGAAATGAACAAAAAAGAAAACGAAAAACGACGTTGCTCTTTTATTTATTTGCATGGCAAAGTTGAGAGAGGAAAAACGTGCCGAATGCAGCGACGATCCAAAGAATTAATCATAATGCATCGGTCACCCCGTACACTCTCTTCCATCGTATATTTATAGCGACAATTGGTAGAAGCGGAAAGAAAGGACAATGATAGGAGCAGTTGGAGGAATCGGGAGTGAGGGCGCGCACGATCGAACGATTTGGTACAGGTGGCACCTACATGCCGATCATGTATTCGTTTTCATACACACATGTCACTGTAAACGAAGAATAAATATATATGTATGCACACGAGCAAAACGGACAGAGATAAAAAACGTCGGAGTGAGAAGGAGAAGAATCGAGAGGACTAAACTCAAACGTTGGGAATAAAATGTAAATTTGACGATTTAACATTCGTCACGAGGACCCGGCCGCGCCCGTTCACTCAGCACCGGTTTATATCTGGCGACAACCGATTTTTTTTACTTCTTCTCCCTCCCCCCCCCCCCCTCTCGCTCTCCTCATTCTTCAACTTCTCAAAATTTAGGCCCACGTGCACACGAGAAAGAATTCGACCCTGAGGTCGAAAGACTCGTCGAATAAATGCCAAAGACAGTGCGAAAAAACGTCTTTGTAGCTTTAATGATCGATTCGTGAAACTATATCGGCTAAAGTTTTTCGCCAATTAAGGAAATGGTAGATAATCAGCTCGATAAATCGAAAGTAGGCACAAAAAAAATGGCGAAAATTGTCGTCCAGCTTCTAATTAATATTTGAGACACTTAGGAAAACGATACATTGAGAAGAAAAGGGAATAAAAGGAGTAATCAATATTGATAAGGTTAACGAGACCCTCTGGTTCGGTTAATTTGTTTCTTGATCGGAAAGCATACCGTGCTCGTTGACTTTCTTGTCCTGCGGGAAAAAGGCTGCACGGACGTCGGAGCAGCAGTGAGGAAGACTGCGAGAGGGAACGGAGAGAGGGAGAGAGTGTTAAAAGAGGTTGGAGCAACGGAAAACGAGGGTGTAATTAATTAACAGGCCGTTTCGCATTCAATTATGTAGGCGGGGGTGTAAACGAGTTGAATTCAGGCATCAAACTCCCTCTCGTGTAAAGTAAAAGCTGCGTATTAAGCGCGAGAAAAGCAGAGATATCAGGGTTGTGGCGAACGCGGAGAGTCAACCTGTTGCGTAAATCGAGAGGAAGAGAACGGAGGAAAATGTGTATATATATAAAGCCATGTTTCCGTAGCTTTGGTGGAAAGTACGACGAGGGTCGAAGGCCGGAAGTTAAAGAGAAAGTGCGAGAGTCCGCTCGGATGATGCTGCGCGAACTGGCAATTAAGCCATCAACCCCTTAATGAATGAAGTCTCTCTTTCGTGGTGATGGAAATGGAAGTCGAAAGCACAAGGGGAGGTTTTCTCTCGTGTACTCAAACAACCCCCATTAGCTAACTAACCCCCGAGTTATTTGCATGTCTCGGCATTCACGAATAAGAGATCGTTTGCGGAGAGTGAGAGCGACGTTATTCGACCGAGACAATTATGAGACTATACTACCAGGTGCTTAAAGGCTTAAAGCAGAGAAGCCCTTAAAGAACGTACCACGAGATTCCCAAATGCTCTACAACTCTCTGCACCGACATTATTTCGATTATCTTCATTTAAAAACCCATCGCAAGTTTCTTTGCGTGTCCAGTTTCCCTGAATCATTCAAAACCTCAAAATAAAATTGATCAATTGATTTTTTTTTTTTTTCTAATGAGCAAACAACGAATCTCGACAAGTTTCTACAGTTCATCAACAAAATCGCTTCTAAAAACTTCATTCTGAACGACAATGCAAACTTTCGTGCAAAAAGTGTGGACTTCCCATCAAGTGAGAAGCAAACAAACTTGCTCCCAGAGGAGAAATTGTGCAATAACCCATTCTATTCATATGGCCATACACCTATTGAAAATGATCGATAACTCTTAAAGTATACATACGCGAGTAACAGGTATAGAACATAGGCGGACAGGTATAAGACAATAATAGATTTACTAGCACATTCAGGCTTATTAAATTCAACGCTATCGATTGGCGTTACGTATAGATAGATCTTGATATTTCAAATAGATGGACACGTGTAATGTATCGAAATATATATACAAATATGAACAAATGAGGATCTATAGGCTTGATGCATTATTACGCGATTATTCGAAGCACAGTACATAACAATGACAAATATATATATATATATATATATAGACGTATTATATAAATATGTATATTGGAGCATAAAAGCAGTGCTGACGAATTAAGGGGGACAAGAAGCGAGAGTGAAACGACAACGAGAAGGGACGTACGCGTATATAACGACAGGAATAATGTATAGGTGACGGGCTGTTTCCGGTCGGGGGTTAAGAAGCGTTTAATTAGTACAAGTTGCTTTTTACTATAGATGTTTTATATGTGTATGTGTATAATTTTCGATATCGTTGTCATCAAGCCCTTCTCATCCTTTTCCCTCTTTCTTTTCATTCGTACTTTCGATCTCCGTCCCTCTTGCACGGCCCTTTGAGAAACGGAAAAGGAGCATCAGTGGAGGAAGGGCAGTGAGAGAGAGGGAGAGAGAAACGATTCGGTCGATGGATCTCAAGCGTGTGAAGACTGATGAGATAGTCAAGCTTCTTGACCACACTGTGTTTCTTCATTTTTATGATTTTATGTATTATATCTCTTTGAGGGATCACAAAATTGTTTCATCGAGCGCGTAATTTGTAGTAATTGAAAATGAGGCCATAAACGTCGATAACAATCGATTCGGCGAAGCTTACTCAATTCCTTTTTCCATTTATTAAATCGAGGATTTTTTTCATATTTAATAATTTTAGGGGTTTTGGTAATTGTGGGTGGTTTCAAAATGACGATGAATCTAATATAATTTGCATTTTTTTTTTGTGTGGACAGCATCGTTTTTGTTGTTCTATTCCAAAGAAATTTTTAAAAATTTTAATTTGTTTTTTTTTAACAAAATTCAGGGAATATTTTTGATAGTTACGAACTAGTTGATTTTTTGAGCTTAGAAATTCTCTTATGTAATACCTCGGATAAATAAATAGAGACGTATTTACGTGTGTGGGATTGATTTTGCTCGAGCTGAGAGTGCGAACGATCGCGTGCCTGCACGCACTTTGTCCCTCGTGTGTGTAAATCCCGCTCGTCCTTATGTATGGCCTTATCCAGTCCTTAGCGAGGAAACGCTAATTTGTTGATTACCCTAATGACTGTCGGACTTGATGCTTCGTGTAAGACAAAAACCTCTCGATTCGTAACGGGCTAAATAAAAGGATTTTGCAAAAAAATTCAAATGCAGAGATTTCATGATGCAGGGCCCTTAAAGGAAATGCGAATTAATTTTTTTTTAAAAGCGTCAATTTGAAGTTACTTCCCATTACTCACAATCGACATAATTGCAATCGGAGAAAAGTGGATTCGAACATTCATGGAATTTTTTTTTTTTTGGAAATGATTGTTAAAAAAAAAAAAAACTACCCTTAATCCAAAAAGGCTGCAGTTTTCATATTTTATATTTAATACTGAGGATACGAGGAGAGAAAAAAACGAGGAAAGTAAAAGAAGAGGAACAAAAGGCAACGAGGTCTGCGAGATCTCGTTTTCTAGACGATGGTAATTGGAGCAGACCGATAATGGAGGAGCTGACCCCCTACAAAATATCGCCCGGGGACACGAATGTCCAAGAGCTAAAGACCGACGAAAAAATTCTCAGCATTCTGCTGCCTTCGTATTTTTCTCTCCCAATTTTATTTTTCCCTTTTTCTATATAACACAAACGTTAAAGTGCCAATTCATAAATACGTTGGAATTTGCGAAAGACTGGAGAGCGAGTGAGAGCTGAAACGAGAACACACATTTTCTCGTCGTAAAGTATATTACTTTAATTATCGATGATAAAAGGTTACCCTATAACATCCCTATAATTTCCAGCCAGAGAAAAATTTGTAAAAGCTAATGGAAGGGTATAATTATAAGCTTCAGAAAATATTAGTACATCGAGACTGTGTTCAGATGTCAAATTATGATTTTAATCAATCTCACGATTCCGTAGACTAAAGTTTTGATGATCACAATTCAAATGAATCCGAGCCAACAATTCTTTTCTTAGTTCCATCTAGATTTTTTTGTCACAACAAATATCATTGCTAACCATTTACTTGCCACCCTGGGGTACCGACTACCCCAGGCCTATCAAGAAAAATAGTCATTTTTCCACTTCAATTGGTTTTAGCATTTTTTTTAGTGTACTCAAATTTAATTTTTGACTATATGAAGTGAATAATCTTTTAAAAGAAGCTTTCAATATGTTCTACAAAAATTTTCCAAGTCGAAATATTCAGCAGTTCATTTTTTATAACAATTTTTGTCACTGGGGTACAAACCTACCCCATGGTGGCAAATACGTAATTCTACAGAAGTGTGGCAAGTAAGGGTTAATGAGGTCGAAAATTATAAAATGATTCTTTTATTAATTGAAATAAATAATGGCATTACGTAATGGAAATTTGTTGGTAACGACGACGAATATAAATTTGACGAAACTGCCCTTGTCTTTTCCATCATCCCCGGCTATCCATACACATATATATCTCCGATAGGGTTTCTTAATCCGTCTCGCAACACTCACGTCCTAGTTTTCCAGTTCTTCCTCCCTCCTCATGTCCCTCGTTAATTACTCTCATCTCACAGGTGGTGTCGCGATATTTTATTACGATGAATCTTAAAAAGTATCTGCACGTATAGGGTGAACCGAGGAAAAGCGAGATACCTTAGAAAAAATCAAAGCCCCACTAATTGCTGGAGACTCTTCAATTTTTCACATAAAGAGAATTTTTACAAAAATCATGAAAAACCGATAAAACAAAATCGAAAAAAGAGGAAATTTCAAAAACGCGTGAGCTAATCTTCCGCAAATTTTACCAACGAAATTGATCGACAGATTCTGGAATGCTATTCCCCAGGGTGAATGAATCGATGTTGTACGTAATGAAGACATGGAAAAAAAAAAATTGCCAAATTTTGAAGGCACTTTGACGAGTCCCGGGTACTTCGCTCCATGCCGGTTTTCCCTATGTATGTAAATACATACGTGCGACATGTATACACTTATGTACAACGCGAAGCTTTGGAGAGCTTTGTCGAGAATTTCGAGCATGGAGTTGACGAGAGGCCAGTGAGGCCATCGAGAAGACCTTCTCGTGCTCTTTCCACGTGCATACGTACATATTGTTCTATGTGTGTGTGTGTGTGTGTGTGTGTGTGTGTGTGTCGTTAATTCGTAATAGTCAAACGCGTAGCCTCCCTTGAGTTCGAATCGCGACCTCGCCCCCTCGTACCGTCACCCCCACTCTCTCGCTCTTATAAAATTACCACACGAGCAACTAGAAAGCATTAAGCTTGACGACTTATTGGAACTGGAACTGGCGTTAATTTTAATCCCGGCGCACATCACTCCGATTTTTTCTCTTACTCGACGTATTAGCGTTAATCCAATTCGACGATTATTCATACGAGGATCCTAATTTTATGCTGTGAGGGAAAAAAGAAGAAAAATTGCTGAGGATTCTGCACGAATTTGTAAGAGATTGCACATTGGAATTTTTTTCGTCGTTGTAGAGCCGTGAGCTCTTGATTCTTCGGGTCGAAAACAAGGGGTTGGAATTGAGGATTTTTAGGAAACTGTTTTTTTTGGTCTGGGATGGAACTCTTTGAATGATCGTGAGGAGAAAGAATTACCGACGAGATTATAAGGCCGGAAGGGGATGAAGCTTTCCCGATTTTTTGTAAGCGATAAGCCCTCGCGTAAAATAAAAGAGGCTCGTGCTTGGGATATTGTAAATATTAATGCGGTGAAGCGAACGGAGGGAGAGAAAAAATATTTGAATAATAATTACGAACGACACCACCCTCGTTAGATCTCGGGAAAGGGATCGGGCACGATATGAAAAAAAAAAAAGCTCGTCGAAGAGTTTTGTGTACTCAACAGGACTTTGGGAAAGGATAAGAATAAGAAAACAGAAAAGAAAGAAATAAAAATGGTATGCAAGACAACGAGAGGGAAAGAGAGTGTGAGGGAGAAAGTGAAAGAGTCGAAGGGTCACGAAGGTCTCGGTGTATTTTCTAATTAGAAGGATATCGCGAGGGGGTTGTATATACGAGCGGAATAAAGCGAAGGGAGCAGGGAATGAAAAAAAGCGTCTTGGCAAACAATGAGAGGCGTTGTCTCGGCCACTTCCGGTTTCCTCGTTATCCTTCGAAGGACTCTGTGTTCGAGAGCCAAGGAAACAAAGAGAATTTATAAAACGAAGATATCAAGACGGATAATATTTCTTTGGAACGCGAGGGAAAATCATCCCCTTGATTTCAATGCCAAGATTTGAATATTCGGCTCGACGTTTTTGCGGCCATGGGACATCGATTCATTCAGAATAGAATCCACCGGGTCTTTCGCTGTTGAAAAACATTTTTCCACAAAAATGAATCTCCAAGAAAAATTAATTCCCCTAAAAAAAAAAAAAACGAACATCCCCACATCGAAAATCGCGTTTTTCGTTGTAAATTTAGCTCAAAGCCTACCCTTGAAAAAAATATCCGATTGAATTTGCACAGGGGTGGTATTCTTTGGATTTGCGCTCGAGAAAATTCAAGCACTCACGTATGCACGTACGTAAACGAAGCCACCGAATCAGCAGTCCTTGAGACCTGTCTCGTTTCCCTAGTCGCTGGATTTTCCCTATGGCGAAAATTCAATTCCGGTCTCTGCGTCTGATCTGCGTAACAAGCTGCAGTCGAAGCGTACACATAGTCAAGCCTCGGGCAAAGGAAAGCGTATAAAATTTCTCTACGAGCATCTAATATATAAACATACTATTTTACTGTACGGACATGTACATAGGAAGAAAAAAAGGCTCAGTAGTTTGGGCGCTTCGATTTTTATTTTCCTACTGTACGATAAAATGGCCGAAAGGAGGGTTGCATACATGTATATAACAACCCCTTAAGAAACTCACGAATCAGGCACCCCTCGTGGCCTTCTAACGATGTGCCAACAAAATACGAGAGTGCGAGAGGATGAAGAAAGCTCGAGAAGAACGTAAGCAGATTGCAGAGGAGAATGAAAAAGGGTCGAGAAGCTAAAAACGAAGAAGAGGGAGAAAAAATATTCAGCGCAATTACGTATAGATGTCTATGTTGTTATGCAGGGGAAAAAAAAGAGAAAAAAGCAAGACGAGCTAAGAAAAACCGTAGGAATCATTCGCTCAGTGAGCCACAAGGATGTCGATTCGAAACTTTGCAGAATGAGCGAAAAGCTCTCGCACCCTTACTCGACCAACTGTACACTTTTCATTCTCATTCCTGTTCCAATATTCCGAGTACAGTAAAAAATAGAAAAAAAGGGTGCAAGTATTTTCTTCCCTTATTTCTTGAGACCAAGATTTTTTTTATTCCACACCCCCTTAATTATCCGGCTGACAATTATTTTTAACGACTCTCGCGACGTCTTTGTTACACAGTTACGCGAAGGAGGAGAGAAAAGAAACGGAATGATTGAGGGTTGTTATTATAGGCGTACGCGATATCCGCGACGTATCGAGGAATCCTTTCGCAGACCTCCCTTTTTTCCAGTACGTCATTTTGTTCTTCTTCTTTTTCTAGAGCCGTTGGAAAGAGAATTTTATCGTAATTGGTCGTGAAAAGAAAACTCTGTCAATTGTCCATGATCTTATCTCCTTTTCCTCCAAATTTTTGACATTATTTTTCCAAAATGATATCCTCATCATTATCGCATCAAACGAGAATGGCATTACATGACATCTTACGAGAAATCAGAGAGAAGAATTATCAAAATTGTATCCAATGAATCTTGACGTCGGGAGCGATGATAAATCTTTGCCATTTTTTGCCGCGCACGTCTTGCCAACATTCATGCACAAAACACAGCTCAAAAGTCCTCACACGTGTTGTGCATCGAGCTCCATTATACCAGACACGGTAATCGTCTAATAATCGAAGCGAGGGTAATTACAGCGTTAGCTTGGTTCGCGTGAGGGAGCAACGGAGACAGATTGTCAGATGAAAAGAATAAAACGAGCGACGAAGAGAAAGAGATCACCACTACGTATACTGCCCACGTCCGGCGCGCCTCGATCATTAAATCGTCGTTTAATGATAAT
Source organism: Hyposoter dolosus (assembly GCA_963921915.1). Classification (NCBI taxonomy): domain Eukaryota; kingdom Metazoa; phylum Arthropoda; class Insecta; order Hymenoptera; family Ichneumonidae; genus Hyposoter; species Hyposoter dolosus. The sequence goes on along the minus strand of OY998137.1, from coordinate 11,783,809 downwards.
GACAATCGCGGTCGACGCAGAGCCGCTGTATGGGCATCCTCTCCACGTCTATGAAGAGCGTTAAATTATACTCTCTATATATACATTCCTACGAAATACCAGAATCGACACATACATTGTTCCTTCGTCTGTGTGTGTGTGTGTTTGTGTGTCTATGTAGTAAAACTCTTGGCTCGATTAAATCCGTTTCTATCAGTATCATTTGTCCCGTTGTTTAAGTACCCGATGACACGTAATATTATTTCCACCAGCAGACTCTTCCCTCCCCATACGCTCTCGCGTCCATGAAAGTATTGAATTTTTTTTTCTCCGCACTTTTTCGGATGCCTCTCGAGAAAGACGATTCGTTATAACGATTTTTATTAGAAAGATTTCGTATTTGTAATAATTCGATGGAAGAAATTTTCGTTGGGGCGAAATCTGCTCTACTGAACGCGAAACGAATTATTTCCGTTTCTGTCTAAGAAGAATGTTGCAACGATAGAGGCGCGAGGAACGAGGAAAAAATGAATTTTGTATTTTCTATTAGAAAATGTTCCATTATTGAATGCAATTGATGGATTTGTTTTCCGACATCCCGAAGCTCGATTGTCTTGAAACTTGTTCACGACCAATTCACAATGTGAACCGAGTAATTTATCGATCGAGTAGCGAGAAACAAAGAAAATAAAAAACAACGCGGTGATTTATCGACATTCCTAATCAATAGTTAATTACGACGAGACGACGATTTCGCGTGTTCAATCGACCTAAACAAGTACGGGCGTACTTGGAATAAAAGGGTTAGACGTTAATATGAATCCGGACAAGTGAGACGAGCCATAATTAATCCTACACAAAGCTATGCGTGCGTGTATACACAACGAGAAAAAACATATACGTACATCGATTGTGAATGATCGAGCTGAGAATCAAAGTCTCGTCTTGTGAAATTGACTCGGTTGGAGGCAAGCACGAGAGGTCCCAGCAGATTGGGGCATCGTTTCCCAGCCGAAAAAGGCAGGAGAGAGCAAGAGGAAGAGAGCAAAAACCAACAATAAAAAAGAAGAGCGGAAAGCGTCGTTGATATGGTGAGTATCGAGTCTGAAGCGCGTTTGGCTCGCTCGATCATTTAAATAATTAAAGATCCAACGGACGCCAAGATCGACAACGACCCACTACATACGCTTAAATACAATGGATAAACCGATCGATCGATTTACATACATTTATAAAGACACAGACAACGTGACAGAAAGTGGCTGAGAGGTGGCGATTATTAAGAAGCAGAAGGGCTCGGTTAGTGCGAGTTTAGCGAGTGAATTAAAGCGAAACGAGTCTTTTTCGTTGGGAGGGATCGATACGTGCATAACGACCAAACGACAGGGCCCTCCGAGAGTATTAATGGGATAATCGGTCGAGCCCAGGCAGAGGAGGGCGTCATCAGGCTCTCGTGGCGAGATAGAAACCACGAGACGTAGAGAAAGAGTGAGACGAAATAAAGGGTGTGTACGTATGTTTATACATGCATGAAAAAGTGTGATCGTGTGTACGTGTAGAAGCGAAACATTGAGTTGGGTGGGTGATAATGATTTTATAGTCCGAGGACTGAAGCATCCAGACTTACACTCTTCCACATCAACCTTTGCGTTTAGCAACACACACACACACGTCCATTGGATATGTGTGCATAGAAGAATACAGAGATATTGTTTTATAGAGACGCGTATCGTATATTTTCTATGTATACTCGAATGTGTATACACCGCAGCAGGGGGCGGGGGTGAGACAATTGCTTCGATAATACGGGTCTTCCTGCCTGGCACTCGGTGATACCGACGGCGAATCAAGTGCTCCGGGTGTATTAACGAGTAAAGAGAACCGTAAGAGAATAGAGACTGAGAGCTAGAGAGGGAGAGAGAGGGACAGTGACAAGATGACCATCGGTTAGTCCTCTCGTTTTGTTCTGGGATAAATATTCCATCGCGTTAATGACAATGACCCTTGGCTAACTGCAGGGGCGAGAAAAGTGTCAGTTCTTTGGGGGGGAGAAAGCTGACCTGGATGTCCTAGAAACCCTTCGAGAAAATTCAATCATTATGACCGATTGGAATGTCATCTTTTCTGCGAAATCTCATCTCGAGCGATTAATACAAAGATTTTTTTTTTCAAGAAATGGACCTGCAGAAAAATTAGAGAAAAATCCTTGAGAGCACTGGAAATGAAATTTTCTTAAAAATCGTCGATATTTTCTTGAGAACGGTAAACTAAATATTTTTTGATAATTTCAAAATTTTCGTTACGTTGGCTTAAATTGGCAAAATTTGCTTCCGAAGAGACTTTCTAAAATATTTCTTGCTGCAATGACACAATTTTTGGGAACATTAAAAAAAAACGTCGAACGTATCGAACAAAATATCGATCTTTTACAACAAAATTTTGTTTTCAATGAGGGACATTCAGAACGGGAGGTGACCGCGAAAAAATGATTATATCGTGAATCTCGTTCCCCATTCTTTCCTCCTCCTCCTCCTCCTCCCTCTCTCCCTCTCTCTCTCTCTCTCTCTATCTGTGGGTACTTTTCTCCTCCGACCTTATGTCGTCGTCCAAGCAGTGCCAGGGAGTCTCTTTCCACGCGAGTTCCACTATCGCCAAGCGTGTCGTAAATAACTTGAGGGTAGATATACACCACACGAGGTACCCCGCGATCCTTTCGAGTCTCATTCTTACCATCCGCTTTCACTATTCCCTCTGCTTCATCCTTTCTATACATGCCGAATGTACATATGTATGTATTTATTCTTTTTAATATAGATGTATACGAATTCACTTACACGGCTTAAGGTGGGATGCGTGCGTGATTTCAAGTCCCAAATAAAAATGGCCCCAGCAGGACACGTCAATAATTAATTAGTACTATTTATCGATATATAGATATTTATGTTTGTGCGCGCGTGTATATTTATCGGCTATTCGAAGGAAAGACACGAAGGGCGATAATTTGAAAAAGGGCTTTACCGGATTATCCACTTTTTGTTCCATGGGACCCCATAGATAAAGAAATACATGGATGAATGTATATTTGGGAAATGGTTATTCGTGGCTCGTCAATTCCTCGTACTTGAAATGTTTTTTTTGTTTTTATTTTTTTTTTTCTTTCATTACGATCGAAATAATCAATTATTATTGGCTCGCGGAAGAGAATCAAAGTTTCTTGGGTAGTGTGATATTTTTGTGGAGAAAAGACATTTTTCTATTATTTGTTCGCGGTTCTATCGATTATTTCGATCGCTGATTCGGAGCAGTGGCCGAAAGATGAAAAATAATGAAAAAATAATGGAATATATCGAAAGCGAGGCAAATGCTAAACGTGAACTCTCGGTCGTCATCGAACAGGTTTCCATTGCTCGAAACTTAGTTGCTCAAGAAAATGAAAAAAAAAAAACTGGTAAAAAAGTGGGAAAGGGCCTTGTAGAAAGAGAGAAAAAGAGAAAACTCATTCGACCACCTCATCGGCATCGGGAGACGAGATAACGAAATTAGTCCCCGAACTAATTTATTTCCTAATTCTTGGAGCGAGCGGAGGTGTGAAACAGCCGTTCGGGTCGTGGCGTCGACGATAACGCTGGACCATATCTTTCCGTCTCTCTTCTCTCTCCTCATTTTCTCTTTCTCTCATTCTCGCGTATACACGTAGTTGGCTTCGTGGAGTCATCATGCGATCGAGAAAGAGAAACACAGAGAAAGAGAGAGAGAGGGAGAAGGGAGAAGCAACAAAATGAAGAAGAAGGTACGAGGATAAAAAATCGAAGGAAAAAAGAAGAAACGAGGCAACGAAACAAGAAAATGGAAATAAGCATCGCACATGTACACGAGAGAAGGGAGAGTCACGTTCGAGCCCGAAACTTGTGTACATAAGTATACAGATATGCTGTTGGTAAGAGCAAAAGATTCCAACTGTGTGAAAGAGAAAAAAAGAAAATATGAAGAAACAAAAAAAAAAGAAATGAAAGAAAAGATAATGCGAGGAGGCAAAGAGCGAGAGGGAAAAACATGGAGAGAGGAATTCACACCCACGCTTTCAACGTGTTTTCCTTCTCCACAAATGTCCATAAAGACCACGAATAAAGTGAATAAATATATATTTCTAATATGAAATATCACAATGAAATGCTGACCAGCTGGAAAATCCACTCTAGCCCTCTCGTCTATATACTCTCGATTCAATTTATCCTTCTCTCTGTGTTCGTGTATTCGTGTTTTGGCTCGCGAGAGAGCCATTAGCCTCGCGATCTGGACCAATATCAAGAATGTTGCTGATGAGTTCGTTTATGAACTGCTACACTGCGCAGAGCACGAGCGAGAAACAGCAAAAAAGAGAGAGAGAGAGAGAGCTCAACAGACAACGGGAATGAAAATGCAAATTGGGGAAAAAAGAAAAAAAATATTCATCGTTGATCTTGAAAGAAGCGGATGAGACGAGAATCGCCACGAAATCGTTGCACTTTGCCAGAGTACCTAAATGTCGCAAATTGATAAGAGTTTTCTTACAAGATTTCTCTCACGTGCCCACACAGACAAACAAACCCTATAACGAATATGACATCGTCATTCGAATTGATCGATTAAAAAAAATCACACACACACACACACTCTCAGTTATTTAATCAAAATGTGGTTTTGGATAAATTATGAAATTTACCAATGCTTGAGAAGCAGGTTAAGGCGAAAAACATGCACGTATATCGTGGTATTTGTTATCGTGGATGTTATGCATCGATATGGATTCATTCCTAGTACTTCGAAGCAGTAATCTTCTTCGGCGTTTCTCGCTTATCCTATTCCTTCCTCATTTGCTGTACAGAATCGACTACACATAGTGTACTATCTGCATTTTGTATTCGTTCGATCGCTACGTGTAAACGTCTCTATTCAGCCTGGACGATTCGATTTCCATTATTATGCCCAATCGGTCTCTTTTTTCTTTCTTTTTTCTTCAGCTTTTTCTCACCAATTTCTAACCTACGAGAGAATAACGGATAAAAATGAATGGTCCCCGTGAACTAATATTTGCTCGATTCTCCGAAGATTAAGAATATGAAAAATCGTTAAATTATGTCAACATTTAGACAAGCCACCCGGAAGAAATAATCTTCTTGAATAAACGTGAAAAAAAAAAAAATGAAAAGATAAGAAACATCGAATTATTCGGGGCAAATTTTCTTATCCGGTGCATGGCGATCAAGCCAATTGATGAAAATTCAAAGAGAACGGAAAAAATTATTCCTGGCATTGCGACAAAGATGTTGGATGACATTGATTTTGTCTCTATTATTTTTGCAATAAATACAGTCATTTGGCTTCGATCATAGTTTGGCTCGATCAGGGGAGCAGGCGGAATTCGTTCTGCTCACACGATAGCCAATCGGTTCGAAAGTGAGACGGACCGCGAGAGGCATTAAAATTCTCGGCCGCGTAAACCGACGAGCCATTCGACACTTTGCTCTCCCGGTCGATTAAACTTTTTCCTGCTTTCATTAATACTCTACCAAAGAAAAAAGAAGATGAGGAGAATGAGAAGAAAAAAGAGTGAGAGAGAGAGAGAGAGAGACAGCAGTGTTCTCGATCAATCGAGGGTCCATTAAGATTCCGAGGATCGATACAAGGGGACATTGAGTCACAGGAGAAACAAGCTCTGGATACACGCATTTATAAATACATACCAAGACGTGTAAATTCGTTCTCTACTCTCTTTCTCATTATTTTTGCTCTTCCTCACTCATTCCGTCTCTCTCATTTTTCTTCAAATCAGGAATGGTTCGTACGACTGTACAAATTCGATTTTACGATTCAACGGAATCAAAATATCGTATACGTAGGTGCATGTAATTCCTGAATCCACTTAAAAGTACTCGGACATAATATCTATCTATATATTTCTCTCTCTCGCGCGTTCTCTCTCTCTCTCTCATTTGCGATGGTGAGTTAACGAAAAGCGACACGAAAAACTCGCTCGTAAATAAGGAACGAACAAATTTCAGGCACGCTTGTACTCTCGGACTATCTTTAACGGTCAGAGGTTGTCGAGATTCTTGGAGAAACTCTTTTATCACTGTCAATTAAAACGAGAATCATATAAAATGGTAAAAAAGAAGAAATGCCAGCGGTGTGTCGAGAAACGTGAAAAATGTAATACTTAATAGCTGTCCCCTAATTCTTAGCTAATTAAAAATTTGTAGTTTAGAGGCGTCGAAAAAAACATCGTAAAAAGATTGACAAACAGAGAGAGAGAGAGGGAGGGAGAACGAAAAAGATAGAATTATATTTTTTATCGGTCTGAGAGCCACTGCAGCGCTGCGAAAACGACCATAAGGCAATCAGGATCTCTCGTCCACATTAAGAGAGAGAGAGAGAGAGAGAGAGAGAGAGAGAGAGAAAAAGCAAAACATAGACACGAATCAAGAGGCCCAAAGAGCACAGCACTACTATCTCAATCCATACGCAAATGAGATGTCCTCTCAACGTATCTTTCCCTCCCTCACCCCACCTCTCAACTTCTTCACTCCTCGGCTTCCATCCTTTTCTTGGGATTCCCTCAGAGACCAGAGACGAGGATGTCTTCTCGGAGATATAGGCGTCGCGATGAGCTCGCCAGTTCAAAATCACGTTTCGTACTTTCGCATACACACTTGTCAGCCATGCAACACTTGAGCTTGTATCGCCCATAAACTTCGATCATCCATACCATTTTTTTTTTTCAAGCAGAAAAGATTCGATGAAGGTTTGCAAATTTTTTTTTTTTTACACATTGATTCCGAAGATTCGTTCGCATTACTTTGAATAAGTTCGAAAAAAAATGCACTTCCTGCAGAAATTCCTCATTCATCGAAATCGTGAATCTAGTTTCATTCTCAAATTGAAAAATCGATAAATATTTCAAAATTTCAACACGACAACACCGTGTTTTTTCGTGTGTATGGATTCTCCGGAAAAAAAATTTGATTTCGCAAATGAAACGGCCCATATCGATCATTTGCCTTACGCAGTGTATGTATATGCATGTGCGTGAGTTTGTTGGACCGTCGGATATTATTATAGTATAGGGTGACGGGCGGTGATAGGCAAGCAAATCAAAGCCAGTCAAAGAAATAACCAGTGCTCATTAAGAGTAATAACCCTCTTTTGCCTCATCGTATATACTCCTCAACGAGATACACACGACGATGACGAGATTGTTTCAAGGGTGTCGCACGATTCGTATTCGTCCTCGCCTTGATCAACTAAATTCCTCTGATCCCAAGTTTGAATCAATGTTTCGTCCGAAAAATGAACTCTCAAAGTACAAAAAAAAAAAAACGACAATTCCCGAAGAGCTTAATAAACAGAAACTCCAAGAAACACGACGACGTGCGATATCGATATCGATAATTTTTCGTTCGTTTATCGTCCGTGCGTATAAATCGTTCGAAACACACTATCGTGTTCGTTCCCCCTCAAAAAAAAAAAAGCTTGGATCCGCAGAGAGGTGTGACAGGAGAAAAAAAGCGGAAAATATAAAAAAAGGTGCATGCAGGATTGTTTGCACGGGGATGTCGAGGAGAGAGAGGAACGAAGAAGCGACCGGATAAAAAACTTCGTGGGAAGAGTGTTGGTCAAATAGTAGATTGCGTTCGAGGCATTTCGTTCCTTTTCTTCCTCGAGATTATCGCATTACTTTTCTACTCATTTCATCAACATAAATCACAGCCCCGTTATAAAAACATTAAACGGTTGAGTTAGAAATAAGAAAAAAGAAAAAAAAAAAACAAAAAAAACAAGAAAACGTTGAAACGATTAGTAAAAATAAAAATTTATAATAAAACTCGTATCAAAAAATCTGTAGAGAATTCCATTACAAGATTTAATTCCTTCCATCAAATTTATACACATATATAAATACAGGCATTGTATATATTAGTGACACGATGTTTTCTCATGGTCCTAACATCCTCTTTGCTCTTTCTCTTCTTCCCAACCTCTCTCATCTCGTCCTCGCACTCCTAAACCATACACATATCGTATTTAACACACACAGACATAGACCAAAGTACAAAGACACAGAGACATGTGTAGAGAACTACTGGCATCGTACGATAATTACAGGAGAGCTCGCGCGCCCGTCCAATGAATGAGCAGGGCTATCATTAACACTTCCTGCCTCGTAACGACTCTCATCTGGTGTGCTATCACGAAGACATTCATGACGAAGACTACGAGGATGACCACAATTCGTTCTTACGCACTCAAAGACGAGATGTTGACGATATACCCACGCGCGCGTCACGGAATAAATCTGTCAACCGGACTAATCGTCTCTCCTGCATTCTCCCGACAAAAATTTCCTCGACGAAAAATCGAGATTGCGAAGGAAAAATAAATATGCGGCAACGAGTCGTGAAATCGCGGAGAAAGCGATTCGCGCGATCACACAACGCGACGATTCGCTTCGATTTCAATTACATTTTTCATTGATTTTTCAATTAGTTCGGTATTATTGACTCGAAAATAATTACCGATCAAAGTGCCAATCACCGCGTGGATCGCTTACGCCCGAGCGAGTCTTTATATTTTATCCGATAAATTATACAGAGTGATCGACGGTTTTTCTAATCCCGTAATCTGTATTTCCGGTTTATGAAACGAAAGACGAGAAATTACGGACATACCGCCAATTAGACGGAGAACGAGCACGCCGGCATAAAAAAATCGCTAAGAGATTTGTATGCCCGTGCCCCGCGAGAGTACTGTTAATAACTACCAATTTACCTACGATCTCTCACTCTGCTTTATGGTCTCTATATACATATATATACCCATTAATATATAAAAGTATATACTTGTGTATATATTATATATATTGACTGAAGAACCCGGTTTAACAGGTTTCTCATAAATTCACTCCCGATACGCCAGGAGTGTCTATTGGAAATATTATGACAACTGGTATCGCTAACAAATCAATTATAATATTCTCGATCGCGATCGGAAGGGTCTAAATTTCAGGCATTTCAATTTTTTATATACCGATTCATGATTATATTGCCAAAGTCTCGATTTTTATTGACACGTGATTCGCGGAACGCTGAGTCTGTCCATCGAGAAATTAACAATCGTTATTCGTTCGAAATGTGTCGATTGAGTGAAAAAAGGGGAAAATTGGGCTGAAATGGCGAGGGAAACGATAAAATCATGAAGATTTAAAATTTGTAGTTAAGGTAATACTATCACGAAACGACTCCATTTTCAAAAAATTTTATAAACGTTGTTGACATCAAAACTAACAGTTTTCTCCTATGAGGAAAAATTTTCTGACGTTTAGAATTCGAGATATTTAATTTTCAATTTTTTATTTTTCCCATCTAAACGCAAGTAAATTCAAATCACGGTTTCGTTAAAAACGTTGCAAGAAAAAAACAAAAGAAACGCAACTTCAATTTACACGCGTTTAGATGGGAAAAATAAAAAAAAATTGGAAATGAAATATCTCGAATTTGAAACGTCAGAAAATTTTTCTTCAGAGGAGAAAACTATTAGTTTCGGTGCCAAGAACGTTTTTGTAAAAAAATTTGAAAGAATCCTAAATAAAGTCGTTTCGTGACAGTAATACGTTAAAATATATTGTAGAAAGTGTGCGTAGTTGAGAAAAAAAGAATGTGATATAAAAAGTGAAAAGCGTAAATTAATCAAGACTGTTATTTTGTTTGACTTTGATTTCAGTAGCGGCTTCGAGCCTGATCGGTAGCGTGAACCTCGGTGTTGGGAATTCGGGTAGTCTGATGTCGCTCCAATTGGAGAACAACGGTGGTTACGTGCAAGTGCCGCGTACGTTGATGCAGGCGTTTTTGCGGCAAGATCCGAATCATCCGGGAGTGGAAACGGTGAGGTTGCCGAGTACGTCGTCGCAGGAGGATCAAGGAACGACGACAACGACAACAACGGTATCGTCAGGAACGAGTGTAGCAGTACCAAATTTTTGTCGCGAGGTTGAGACCGAAGTGTGTTTAGTTTGTCGTCGTTGCGGACGCGCGTATCCCCAAGAATCGATGCTGCTGGCGCATCAGCGTTCCTGCTACTTGGGAAACCAACAAAGCCGCGGAGCTTTGCGTTTGGTGCAAACCCGTTACAGTTGCAGTTTGTGTGACACAAATAGTTCGACGAGAACTTATGGATCGATCACGGAATGGCGTCGTCATTCGGAAACTTTGCAACATCGTACGCGTTACGAACAGCACCAGCAGCAGCAACAACAACAACAACAGCACCGGCAACAATCAATGAGCCAGACGATAACCGGAGGAAACGGTGGAAAGCTCGTAACGCCAACGATCGACCGCGACGCCCGTTCACCAAATGGCGGCCAAGAAGCGAATCCCTTAGTCGACGAAATGGAGGACGTCGTGAATCAGATAACCCTCCTAGCGGCACGAGCCGCCGCGGAAAGCACGAAAATCGGAGGCAACCAATCGTCGCAGACTCCAAGCGGACTGATGATAAACAATCAGGACAACAACAACGGACCCGAGTCGAAAAGACAGAAGCACATCCAAGAGATCGCCGCGATTGCCGGTGGCCGCTAATCGCCGCAGAAGGCCGACACAATAACGGCGATCGATCAGCAACTATCACAGCCGAATAAATTGACAAATCTTCTCGATTGTAATTGAAAAACTGTGGAAACGATATGCTACGAGTTTCGACCGCAGATCGGCTCTCGACTTGTAACGACGTTTCCGGTATGGCGGATACTCGAAAACGAGAGAAACGCAAACGGTGATATTCTTTCTGTTTTCGTTTCTCTTCATTTCCTTTGCAAGCTCGCAAACGTTTGTCTTTGTTTCTCCCACGGACCGTTCGGGCGTGTTTCATACTCATTAATTTTGTAACGCGATTAACGAGATACAAACGCATATCTCGTTCGTTACGGGGAAAATAGTGAGAGAGAATCAAGGAAGACAAAACGAAACGAAGTCGCGTTATCCGAAACGCGCACTCAACGAAGTTCCTCTTTAAAAAAAAAAAAAAAAAAAAAACTAAAAATAAAAAGCAAAGAACAACCGCAAATACGAAACGAGAATCCAAGGAGATGATGGAATGATCCGAGGTGAGAATTTCTCGTGTCAAACGCGTACTCGGACTTAGGGGAGACAGTAAAATTCGTTCTTGTTTTCTTTTTTGACGAAATTTTACTTCTTGTTTGGTTTTTGCTGGTTTGTCGCTTCGAAAATTTAAAAACGATTCGGCGTGACTTCCGGCCGGATCGCACAGACATGCGAGTGAGTGATAATTATTTCAAGATTTATGGAAATATGTGAGAGAGAAAAGGAGAGATTTAAGGGCATGAAACTTGATGAGAATCAGATTTAAAATCGTCGAATCGACGCTCGTTCGACGATACGAAGAGGGAGGATAAAGATTGAAACGAACAAACGAACAAAAATCGAAATAAATATTTGTGCTAAACGCGCAAAAATGCTCGTCGACTTGATCGTGGTCTGACAAAACGTTCCTATGTAAAGTAATAATAAATCAAGAAAGAAGTTACTAAAAAAAATAAAAATGATTTCTTTTTTGCTGACCGGTCGAGACTGCGCGCGACACACTTTTATAGAATAGGGAGAAAAGGGGTAGAAAGCGAGGCAGACTAAAGGATTGAATCGATATTTTAAAATTCCGCGAATAATGCGATACGTATCAAAAACGAGAAGAAGCTGAGAATAATTTTCAAGTATTAACGATTCTTATCCACTCTCTCTCTCTCTCCCTCTCTCTCTCTCTCTCTCTCTCTCTCTCTCTCTCTCTCTTTCTCTCCGTATCAACGCGAAGTAGAAAAAGGATGGCGCGCCGCGAACTAGCAACGAAGAAGAGAAAAGTTTGGTTGAAGAAAAAAATCGTTTTTCGAGGGCGATGTTTCGAAAAACATGGGGTGTCGACGTGGGGTGTGAGGGAAGGAAAGTAAGGGTGAGGGCACGGTACACCCTTAACTGGGAGAGTGGGCAGAGGGATCGTCGACGTGTGATAAACTCGAAACGTACGAAGAAGAGAACGAGCGAAAATAATTATAAAGAAAAGCTTCGCGAACTCTTCGAGCCCGCCAAAAAATCGGTGGGTCCCGAGGGACGTGGCCGACGATTGAAAAAAATGAAAAAAAAAAAAAACCAAAAAAAAAACCAAAAAAAAACACACACACACGAACGAATGAGAGGAGAGAAAAGAAAAACCCAGCAACAGGTTCCTATATTTAAAATAAAATTATATTTAATAACAGCTAAATTCAGAAGGGTTTAATGAATTAATGATTAATTAACGATATTAACGGTCGATCGTCATAAACGATAAAAAGTATATATTAACGATAAAATAAACACTGATCCTTTATATATTAGCTGTTAACAGAGATAACGAGAAGTTCCGGTCTCTCGTAGAAAGGAGATCGAAGAAAGCGCGATTTTCCGTGTCATTCGTAAGAGCAACTAAAGAATCGGTTATAAACAAATGCCGAGAGGGAAAAGTAAATTTAAAAAATATACAAAAACACTACTAGGGATAGAGTGTTGTCGCGTCAGGCTGTCCGCGCGCTAATCTCCGCGACTATAATGGAGTCGAAAAGACGACGAAGGATCAAAGACCCAAAAACGATCAAGTTTTTGAAAAAAAAAAAAAAAAACGGGCAAAAATTAAACTCGCGAGATTATCAAGAACAACTGGACAACAAATTCACTATTAGCCAGTAAGTCATTATGAATTACGTTTTAAATTTGTAGAGAAATCGTGAATAAGGGATAAGTAAAGAAATCTATATATATAAGATGTTGTAACGTACTAGAAATCCTTGAGTATAAAAATTCGGAATTAGTGCTGTAAAAGTGATTGAAAAAGATCCAAGTAACAAAGAAAACCGAAAATCCTACGCACTAATGAGCGAAAATCACGATTACGTTTTATTTTTATCGATTCGAAATTTTTAATTACCAATTAGGTCGATAATGAACGAATTTCACGCGAAATGAGGGTCGGAGAATCGTGAATAAATACGCGATGAAAAAAAAAAAAAAGAAAAGATTTTTAAATCGCAAAGTAATAATATATTTCTAAGTTAAGCAACTCGAGGTTCCTGTCGCATTAAACAAACAAAAAAATCGATTAAAACAAACAAACAAAAAAACGAAAATGCTTTTCTATGTAAACGTTGTCGGGGATGAGGAGGGACTAATATTTATTAACGATTAACAATTATATTTCAATTGATTACAATTATCTATTGAATAAATGAAATTTTGTCGCTAGAAACAAAAAGCAGAGTAAAAGCTAAAATTTACACTGAGCAGGAGTATGAAAGAGCGCGGGAGGGAGGCGAGAAAATCTGTAAATTTGTGATTAGGGCAAAAAAGAGAGGCAAGGAGGGAGATTAAGGGGAGGGAGAAAAAAATGAATTGGTACAGGGCGATAAAAATATGCGACGGTCATTGAAATTCCTAACGAGCATGTGTGTTATAATTTTAAAAACAACATTATTAACGATACTGCTATTCTTAAATAATAAAAACATTAATAGTACTAATAAAAATACTAAAAATAATGATAATGATAAATATAATGATAACGATGAAATCCATACCTCGCGATAACAAAGTAACAAAAAAAAAAAAAAGAAAAGAAAAACGAAAGAATCCCTTACGGAAAATCAGCGATAAACGTAATGTTATAATTGGATAAATGTTTAATTGCCAATCGAAGCGTGAAGTATATAGCGGCGTGAAATGCACGGAAAGGTGCACACGATCGGAGGTTATATTTTTTAGTCGCTCCTGACGGGCAACGGAGCAAGAAAAAGCCAATCGATTGGTACGATTGAAGGCGAAAACATATACGAACAAACTCAAAAGCTCGTCATCCCATTTTGATCGAATTGATTTTTTGCGTTATTACGTTTGTTGAGATTAAAAATTTGCAAGCCCATCAGAGAATGCACTAGAGCACAGTTAGGTCTCGATTATCGCGAGGAAACGATTCCACGTTGAATTCGACTCGGTTCGGCTGTATCGGCTCGAGTACGCCATCAGACGCGTACGTGTATATAAAAATATATATATATAAATAATAATAACGATAATAGTATTTTATTGTTGTTATTATTATTATTTTAAAAAATATATACATTTACGCGTGAGCAAAAAAGGAGAGCCGGAGGACAAATGAGAGACGAGTGCGAAGAGGGAGAAGTGAAAAAGAATCAATGAGCAGCCCTCCCCCTCTGCCGCCCTTTTTTTCTTTTTTTTTTTTTTATACAAAGTCCCTCGCGGACGGCCGTGGCGAATAAGAAATTGGAATAGCGTTCTCGACTCGCTTCGCGAGAAAGACAATTTCGTTCGTCAACGCTCGACCGTCATCAGCCGCAATTCTTTCTTTTTTTTTCGCCCATTCTTTTCTCCCTTTCCACCCTCCCTCTAGCCCCTTGCCCCTGCCCCATGTTCGGTAAGTTCCTAATACGCGATATATCGTATTTTTATTACTATTCCGTGTATCACGAGTGATGTTTTTTTTTTTTTTTTTTTTTTTTTTTTTTTTTTTCAAATATTTTTTCGTGCGTGCGAACGCGCTCGGGGGCGAAGGGAAATCGAAGGAGAATCTATACGATAGGAAAGCGGATGAGAAACAAAAGTGACGAAAATCGTAACGCGCGCGTTGATACGTTTGATGGAAATAAAAAAAAAAACAAACGCGGAGAGAAACAGTGAGAAGAATATTTAAAATAATGGTGTGTCGGCGCACTCGTTAACGCGGTCACAAAGCAAAAAAAAAGAAAATGAAAAAAAAAAAGGACCGAGACAGAAGTCTATACATATTGTATTATGTCACTTTAGACACTAAATTACGGAATTATTATTATATAAATAATATATACGTACGTACGCGTGTGTACGCAAAAAACGAGGGTTTTATTGCGTTCCCGAGTTCGTGAGAGAGAGAGAGAGAGAGAGAGAGAGAGAGAGAGAGAGAGAGAGAGAGAGAGAGAGAGAGAGAGAGAGAGAGAGAGAGAGAGAGAGAGAGAGAGAGAGAGAGAGAGAGAGAGAGAGAGAGAGAGAGAGAGAGAGAGAGAGAGAGAGAGAGAGAGAGAGAGAGAGAGAGAGAGAGAGAGAGAGAGAAAGAGTGAGAGAGAGAAAGAGTGAGAGAGTGAGAGAGAATGAAGAGAAAGAGAGGAAGAGAGATGGAGGAAAGAAAAGAGATGGAGAAAGCAGGAGAGAGAAAGGGCGAAAGAGAAAGAAAGAGGAAAAGAAAGAGAGAGAGAGAGAGAGAGAGAGAGAGAGAGAGAGAGAGAACGTGCGGTAAAATTGAAACAAGAAAAAAATACGAATGAGAGATAGAGAGAAAGGAAGAATTGCGTGATAGAGTAACCGAACCTCGCTACTAGCTGTTCCTAATTAACAAAAAAAAGAAAAAAATTAAAAAGAAAAAAACACACAATTAATACGAGTAAAGAGAAAATCAACAATTGTATGAGTGATAAGTAATATTTGACGAAGATTGCGAAAGCAAACTAAAAGCAAAAAAATGAAAAAAGAAACGAGTAATAAGGAAGCAAAAAAAAAGTAAAAATTTAACACGTGTGCAGTTTTAAGGTATGTGAATTAAGACGCTATATTATTGCAGAAAAAAAACAACAGCAACAACAAGTTAAACGACAAGAAAAATAATGAAAGAATTGTGTGTTTGAAGTGGGCACTGCGCGCTGCCACTCCATCTCCAGAAATCATTTCGTTGCTTTTCATATTTTTTTTTTTCCTTTTATTTATTTTTTCAAGTTTCAAGTCGTTTATTTCAGTGTTTATTTTGTAATGAATTATTCTTATTTATTGATCTTATTTCAATGAGTTTGATTGACGATGAGAGTTCGCGGTTTCATCAACTTTATATCGTCCGCATGAACCAAAGTCTGCCGCGCGTCGCTCTCGCTTCCCCTCACCCACTCTGTCGAGCTTCTTTTTTTATAAACAAAAAGAAATAACTAATAATCTTCAAATATCATGTGAGAAATCACAGTCAAGAACCAAACGATCGCGCAAAATATACGATTAAGATAAAGTCGAGTGCGTGGTGTAAAAAGCAAGAACAGGGGAGGAAGGAGTGGCGCGAGTAAGTGCAATCCTTAGTGTAAAAAAAAAAACCAAAAAAAACCAAAAAAAAAAAACAAATCGAAATCATTGGAGAATGAAATTTCTGCGATAAATGATACGAAAGGAAGGCAGAAAATGAAACACGCGAAAACCGTGCGATCAATCATTTTTCTACATTGTTTAATTAAATATATACGGAAAATTTGTTTAATTTATAAACAAAGAAAAATAATCATTTCCTTCATCCGTCTCTCGTTGAGTTTTTGAACGATGTGTTATTTTATTAACGAGAAACAATGAATATTTATATCGATTACAACACGCGCTGCAATTGCTTTCGTCGAAAGGTTGACGAATTAACACGAATTGAAGGATGTATTATTAATTGAATGCGATTTGATCGAAGGATCGATCGATTGATTGATTGATTGATTATTATTATAACTATTATTATTATTATTATGATTATTATAAGTGCTATTATCATTGATCGATTGACTATAACTTATTAGTTATTGATTATTGTCATTATTATTATTATTATTATTATTACTATCGCTATTGAATTATTGAGTTATTGCGATATTATGCCATTTTTGCTATTATTACGAGGAGAAAAAATAGCGAATTGTCAACGATTGTTCGTTTCCGTTTTTTCGTTTCAAGCAACGTTTTCGTTTTATTTTTCATTGATGTGTTTATCTTTTTAATTTTTATTCAAAGCAATTAATTGACTATTATTAATTAACTGAAACTAATTGATAATGAGTAGCGACTAATTCTTGTGAGAGATTGCCATGTGTATATCTATATGTACTCGCTATGGGGCCCCGTGGGCCTCGATCCTGGGCCTGCGCGTGTTGAGATAATTTTTTCGAGAAAATTTCGAGGCATCGACGGGGCGCCCGAAACGCCGGCTCCAAGGCTCGTTTTTTTACTGAATTTCAACAAAAGCGTATAAAACATTTACTTCCCTCTTTGCCGGATGGTACGAAATTAAGGAAAAGGCAACCGAATGAAAATTCCATTCCGAGGAAATTCCGTTTTGCCAAAAACCATTAAACCGTCTGATATTTTTGCAATAATTTTTCTATTATTTTTAAAAATACTGCAACGAAATCAATTCAAAAATAAAATCCTTCGTAGCCTCACGTTTGAATTTCCCAAATTTCCAATTCTAAACGCTTGACGTTCGTTTTCGAAAACTTCAATTTTTCAAACACGTCCTGCCAATAAACATAAATAAATATAGAAAAACGTTTATTATAATAAAAATCTGCGGGTGTCTCGTGTCGTCGTTCCTCGTCTTTTGTAAACTCTCTCGCGCGCAGACACCCAAAGAAAAACATAAAAATTTGAACGAATAACCATCCCGAAATTTTTTCAACAACGACAAAAACAATAATTCACAAATCACGGCAAGAAAAAACTCTCCAATACGAATAGAATAATTAAAAAAAAAAAAAAAAAAAAAGTAACGATTATTTTACAGCAAAACGGAAAGGCGAAACTATGAAAAAAATGGCGAGGGGGAGGGTGAAAAATGGAATCAGTAATAACGTGACGACGAGCCGGTGCAATCATGTTCCTATTAGGTTTCATATCTAAGCAAGTAATTAATTATACCACTAAATAATAAATGATAATGATGGATGATACGACGATATTATATATTATTGGATATATATATATATATATCTCTAACAAACAAACAAAACATATATGTACATATATATATTCATATAAATATATATATATCTATATATATAAATATATATATTTACATATATGCGGATTATACATAACGATATGACTAGGCTGTAGTCTGTAACACTGCAAACGTACTGTTTTTTCCCCCTTTATACACACACGAGAAAGAACGATCGAGCGAGAGAGAGAGAGAGAGAGAGAGAGAGAGAGAGAGAGAGAGAGAGAAAGAGAGAGAGAGAGAGAGAGAGAGCGTAAGCGAAAGATAATTTACAAAAAGACGAAAGAAATGATTGAGACCACGCGAGCATTGCCGATGAACCCGGGACTCACGGAGAAAATACCGACACACGGCTGCAGAAAATTTGTGAAACTTACACACACACACACACACACACACGCAGAAACAGAAGAGAAACACATTTGGACACATACACGAACAATCATACACTCTCAACGGCACAAATCACACAATCACACACACACACACACACACACAGACAAAGACTCATGTATACGTATGTACCCATCGAAACAGTTTTCTCGAGTCTCGTGCGAGGAATTTTTTCGTGCGGAGGTTACGAGAACGAGATGTGAATTTTTCAGCTTACGATTTTATGCGAGTGATGATATTGTATCGAGACACTAATACGAGGAGCTGAAAAGAATGATACGAAGAGGCGGAAAAAAAAAAATATTAACACTGAACGTTCTACGACTGCTCGTAATCTGTGAGATGCGGACGCATGGGGATTGGCACTGGCTCCGTAATAAACGTAATTATAACGAACACATACACACGCAATATGTATTACCCAACCACCCCCAATGTCCTCGAGAAAAGTGAAGAAAACTAAAAATTCGACAGTTCCTCATCGTCACCGAAGACGAAAAGTGACACACGCAAAAAGTTAAAAAAAAATAAAACATGAAAAAACGAGTTAAGAAATAAAGATTGAAAAAAAACTTGGTTCCTATAAAAAAAAAAATAAAATTGATACATTGCGCTTTCGCCTCGTCCTGAGATCGAATACAAATTCGATTCTCACACTCAACCCTTTCCTCTACCCTCGTCCCTTCATGGATCACACTCTCCATGTCAAAACGAAAAACACTCGAACTGTTCCGTCGTTGCTGGTCGCATTTCCTTTTTCTGCTTTCGTTCCATTTCGAAAAGTCTCGCTTTTGTTTCGCTGGCCAAGAAAAATGGAGGACCCGCAGGTTGCTGCGTCTTGGAAGAGCGAAAATCACGTCTGCGTCGATCACACGATGAGTTTTTTCGATTCAACGTTCCGCAGTCAGGTTGCGAGGAAATATGTGAAAATGTTGATAAAAAAAAAAAAAATGTTTTTCGTTCGAATAACAAAGAAATGCAATTTTTTGGCAGTATTTTTAACGACACGCTCGATTATGTCGAGATTCGTTTCATTTCCTCTATTGCGGAGGACAAACGCGTCGATTTCCGGTTGCAACGATATGTGACTTTTCACCGACGTACAATTTGCATAGATCGTGAAAACCAAACTCAAATTCGCACGTGTAGAGAAGAGGGAAATCGGTTTTTCGGATGCAGGATTTCCGCCGTCACAAAAGAACGAAAATATGTCCGCGCGGAAATTATTAAGTTCGTACGCCGATCGCGATATCGCTAAAAAAAACAACAACAACAAAAACGAAGCAAAAAATTTTACGTTACGGAATTTACGAATCGCGAAAAAATACGAGACTCTGAAAATTTGTTTTTTAAATAATAAAGAAACCGATTCAAACATTCATATCGCGTTGCTTAATTTTCTCCGGTGGATTGATAAGGACTCGCTGACAAGGACTGAGAAGGAATTAATCGAAATAACCTCCTGGCTTCGCTCTTTTTCGAAAGTAGCTCCAAAAAATTTATTCGTTCTCCATCACGTTTTGGCTCAAAGCAGGTGAGTGCAAAAAAATATTATACGATTATAATAAACTCTTCATGGATATTGCCACAAGTTGTGGACGCACGAAAATCTTGCGGAGAAAAGATTAAAAAAAACAAAAAAGACGAAATTATAATTCCATCGTGCTTAGAGTAGCGAGAGAACAATTCAATTTCCCCAGACGAGAAAGTATCCCGAAGGGTGACCACCTGCGTCAGCGAAAAGTATAAAATGTCACCTAAAACAGGAAAAGAAATAAACGTGGAGCTTTTTTTTTGGAGAGGACATAGGCCAAGGACAAAAGAGCCCTTAAAAAAGGAATTGGAAGCGCTGTCACTAAACCGAAGGTTTGAAAAGTGAGAATACATTGGAAGACTCGTCGCTCGATCTTGGGAGAGTGTTTGTTCGAGAGATGGAAGGCAAATTAGGTTTGTACCAAGGGGGATCGAAGTTTGGCTGTATCGAAATAAAAGCTCTCACTCGTTCCACCCATTTTCCGTAAAATATACCCCGCACATA
This sequence comes from Hyposoter dolosus, assembly GCA_963921915.1. Taxonomy (NCBI): domain Eukaryota; kingdom Metazoa; phylum Arthropoda; class Insecta; order Hymenoptera; family Ichneumonidae; genus Hyposoter; species Hyposoter dolosus. The sequence goes on along the minus strand of OY998137.1, from coordinate 11,763,540 downwards.
GGACAGAGCTGATAAACGTAACGCGTACATATGCAGAATTACGTATACGAAGCTTCATCCCCAGCGGAACGACCCCCTCACCGTTAACCTTCATGGGGGTGTGAGTTTTCGATCCCAAACTCGCTGATCTCCGAGCGAACACGATTCTTAATATATATCTATATATGTATCCACATATGTGATTCGATTTCCCTTACGTGACATCGACGTGGCAATTTTTCAGGAAACTTTTAAAACCAACCCTCCCCCTTAACTATCCCGTTCATCCTTCAATCCTCTTGACGTTACAGCTGGTAGAGATCTTTCTCTTTTTTTTCATCATTTTCAACCACAAAAGAAAAGAGAAAGACACGAGAAAGAGAGAGAGAGAGAGAGAGAGAGAGATGGAGAGAAGGAAAGAAGATTCGAGGGAGCACGAAGCAGTTCATAATACGAGGGACACAAAGTATTATTATAAGAGCTGCTGCGAGAACTCTTGGGCATGCTTTAATGCTGATATAGCTATATTTCTCCCCATGAGGTCGTATCTTCTCGTTAGCCCTTTCGCCCCGAGAAATACTTCTTGCCAAGTGTTTGTATACACGTGTGTATGTGCGTCCGTTCACCAAGAAACCTTCGTACGAGCTAATATATACTTTTGTAACATTTGTATACATATATACACATACGTATGTTTGATGTGAAGTCACGTTTTTAATTTCTTCACCGATCTTACACCCCCTGCCCCCTGCTTCGTCCTTTTTGCTCCTGCCTCTGTATACGTTCCTGCTGGTTTGCCTCATTTTCACACCCCCTCCCTCGCCTCTCTCGAGAAACTTGCGAACGCCTCTAATAAGTAAATAATAACTCGTTCCGAACCGAGAGAGAGAAAGAGAGAGAGAGAGAGAGAGAGAGAGAGAGAGAGTGCCAACGAGCGCGGGCGAGAAAGCCCACCCGAGAATTATTACCGCATGAGTAATCCGAAGCTACGTGTGGCAGACGCACGAGACACACGAGGGAGGTAAGAGGTTTAAGGGATACCCGAACGATCGCACAATTGGAAAAATCACAAGTGATAAATGTCTTTTGAGTCGCCAACATTTTTTTATTTAATTACGTATTATCAAAATGGAGGAAAAAAACATTTTCGGAATAACAATTTTTTGAGTTTGTTTTTTTCGTGAGTCGTGGGTACGTACTCATTAATTCCTGAAAATCGCTCACGAGGATACGAACAATCTTTATTCTTGTTGATTTTTTTTCGCTTATTTCCATCCATACGAAATTTATTTATTGAAAAACCATGGAATCGTATAAATGAAAATTTTTCTTATTCGATGAAACGCCACAATGTCCTTCATTTTTCAATTTCTCCTGCAAGATTTTCTTGTATTTAGTTTCGATTTAAATAAATAGTTGAACGTGGCGCTTATCAAATTGCATCAAATTTTTTAAATCGAAAATATGTCAACCTCGAAAAAACGTTGGATTCCCAAACTCCAGTGTACCAACCAAAGCCCCTTAATCCATCCAACGTTACATCGATGTATAGATATGATTTGAAGGGTGTAAGAGCAACGAGTACGAAAAGCTATACGTGCAGGATAATCTTGCCCTTCTGCCGCCAGGAATGGGGTGCGTTGAACGGAGAATTTTCAGTAGCAAAAGTATAGTACAGCATTAAATTCTATCTTATACAAGAAGAAGCACCCTGCGGTACAATGTTATCCAGGATTTACTTAAATTCCCAAGAATAATCGCAATATGAAAATAGCTCGGTTTGCTCCCAGGGAGGAAGCGAGACAGCCAGTTCTCGAGAATTTGGAAAACTTTGAAATTACCCCAACCGCCTCTGGCTATTGCAAATATTCTGGAGTTCTTCTCGTCCATATATACGGACATGAATAATCCCACAATCTCAAAATTCTTATCGTTGTCTTGGAACCTAAAGACGAGTTGTATCCAAAAAATCAATAAATCTATGGAAAACGTTTTCAATGAAAAGACCGATATTTTGTTCGATACGTTCGACCAAACGTTTTTTTTTTTTAATGATCCCAAAAATTGTGTCATTGCAGCAAGAAATATTCTAAAAAGTCTCTTCGGAAGCAAATTTTTGTCGGTGTGATCGTAAATTTAGCTGACAATTCCGTTAGAAACCAAATATACTGCCAAAATAACGAAAATTTTGAAATTATCAAAAAATATTTAGTTTACCGTGTTCAACGAAATATCGACGATTTTTAATAAAATTTTATTTCCAGTGTGAGAAAGAAAAAAGATTCACGAATAACAGGGAATCGCTACCTTTTTGTAACTCTTCTTCGGAGGCTGCTTTGTAAAAAAATCCAGAAATGAAACATGCGACGCAAACGAAGAGTCCTTCTCGAAGGAAAATACCGTCGCAGACATACTTTAAAATTTTTGAGAATGTGAAACATGGAGAAACGAGACATCATCGACAAACACGTTATAGTCGAATGAATGGGCGAATAATGGAAAAATGTTCAATAAGTTGGGGAGGCTTAAAAAAAAAACGAATACCACGAAATGTTTCAATGAAAATGGAATGAAAAAATTCTATGTGACCGGATTTATTCGTCCAACAGAATTTCGAACTGTATGGAGTTTCCATTTCGTCAATAATCGGAAAAACAGCGGCTCTGGCTAACGGCCGTTAATGAGATTTTGGTTGACGGAACGTTTCGACAAGACAACGTTGACAAATGTGTATCGGAGCTTGGGTGTGAAATATTCAGATGGATTGGCCTGTTAACAAACATTATTCGAGTTTTCCATGTCGAAATAAAATTGGATGGTTATTTTAAAAAATTGAAGAGCTGGCAATGAAATTTGAGGGGAACTTGATGACCGTTAGCAAGATTCATGCAAATTTAGGCGTTTCGTTCGTCATGGTTTGGTACAAAATAGGAAAGATCGATGTTTCAAGTGTGTGTGTGTGTGTATGTGTTGGTAGTCTCGAGGAAGAAAGCACACACGAATCGAGGAGTGGGAGAAAGTCCTCTTAGCGCATTTCAATATATCGCGAAGCTCCTTTGAGGTTGGCGCGGGTAAACGAAGGGCAAGGAGGGTTGGTTCCGAGAAAAGAAAGAGAGAGAGAGAGAGAGAGAGAGAGTGAGGGATTGGATGGAGGATTGGTAGAGAGGAGCAAAGGTGCGGGGTTGGTTGAGAAGATGGAAAGAATTCGCGCGAAGGGGTGGCTTTTTTCGTCTCACTCGTTTTTTCTCTCTCCGGACCCCTAGCCCCCGTATTCCTGATGGAAAAGGTGGACGGGGGTTGTTGGAGTGAGAGAGGGCGTTATTGATTCTTCTTTTAATCTCGTCCCGACCCACCCCATCTAGTGAAATGACGAGGGGCTGGTGCGGAGACGGAAGTATATAGAAGGAGGTGAAAAAGAAGTTGAAGAAAACGAAGGAGAAGAATATAAGAATAAGAAAAGAAGGAGACGAACGTGCATGGGCTCTGTAGGAACGTGGCTGCGGGATCTCTTTGGCTCTGCGAAAGAGCTGGATGGATGGAAAGATGGTTGGAGGATCGTGGGGCAAGAACCAGAAGGGTGGCTTCGTGCCCTCCCCCTCTCGCCAGCTTTCAAAGAAGGGGGTGTAACTTATTTGAATGTGTCGTCGTCGTAGTCGTTCGTATAGTTGCCGAGAGGAGCGAAAGAGCCGGAAAAATCGAGAGAGAGAGAGAGAGAGAGAGAAAGCTTCGAAGGATCCTGAGACAAAAACCCTCGAGCAGGAGCAGAATCCACGAAAAATCGATGCCTCGTTTTTTCGTCATATGGCTTATTTCTAAAGACACTAAAATCCAAAATTTAAAAATCTTTCAAAATTTCACGAAATGTCATTCGGAGCAGCAAAATTGCTCAATCTACGGCGATCAATTGTTCCTGAAACCGCATTAATTATAAACTTTCAAAAATAATCTTTATTATGCAACTTTGAGTTTTGCTTTTCGAGCATCGACAGGAAATAGACTCACGATGGTTGATGGTGTCGTGCGGAGAAATACATGTAAGTATAAAATGCGGGAAACGCAATAAGCCTAACGCAATAAGATTGCGCCGGAATCTCCTCTTCCGTTATCCGCGAGCGAAACCCGAAGATATATTTCTTTCTTTTTCTACTACACTATCGTTTCTACGACCCGAGCTCGTAAGCAACTTAACTTTCTTGTAAATTCGAACCATTTCTCTTTCACTCTACACTGACGTGTTCTGTCATTGGTGCATTCGTTAAAATAAACAAAAAGATCTGTCAAAATATCGTGTGCAGAAAAAAAATTTTTCCAATAAAAATGTCAAAATACAAAATTCCCCACAGTTTCGAAACTTTTCTTCCTTTTCCCACCATAAAAACTGGATGAACGATGAAAATTTTTGTCTCGATGAATTTTTCGAAATTCCATTCAAAAAATTGTCATTTCTGCAAAAAGTTGAGTGCGCAGAGAATAGATCGGACCGTTCGAGAAAAAAATGTAAAATTAAAAAGCCAAAAATGTTGGTGGCGAAAAAATCTTGGAACGAAAAAAAAAAAAAAATGTCAAGTTATGACGTAAAATGAAAATAAAGTAATGAATACTTTTTTATACATCGCGATGCTCGGAGCGAGGAGAGTACGAGAGAAGAAAAAATCAGCCTCAACGATAGAGGCGAAAGAATATCTCGTGGGGGTTGAACTGGCAAATAACACGAGAGTCTGGGGTGGCAATGACGAAAGACGGGGGAGTCACCCTGTTTTTTGAGTCCCTACAAAAAAGTGTGGAGAGGCACAAACACACAGACACACGGATGCATATAGAGAGGCGAGAGAGCCTTGTGCCGAAAAAATGAGAAAACCGTGGGGTAAGGATATTGATTTTTTTTATTTTATAATTAGGGGCGCGCACCCCTTGGCTGCCAGAAAAACACGTCACCCAAAAGCGTCAGGGAGAGAGACAAAGACCGAGAGGAGGTTAAGGACCCACAAGAGCCACAGCATCCATGTGTGTACGTAGAACGTTTGTTTCTGCGACCCCTTAAAAAAACTACCCCTAACCCAAAAGAATATATACCGTGTGCGCCACTGAGCCTGTGACAGACGTTCGCCAATCATCAGAGCAAACCCTCCATAACCGCTCATCCAACCAACAAACATTTGCAATACGTCTGACATATATCGCGTTGCTGGAATCTCTACTTTTTTCCCCCAAAACTCGCGCCCATTATAGTTCTAAATTTATTAAGCTTGAAGAGAAAAAATACGTTTTCTCAGCATTCTCCCCATCAATAACGAGTCAACGTACTGGACGTTGCAAAATTTGATGAAACTATGGAAAAATTTCAACAAAACGATGGATCGATGTTGAAATATTTTTACAAATGAGTCTCGTGACTTTTTAAGGATCCTTTCCAACATCCCAATGTTTTTTACACCCCGAGACATCGTTGGGTGTCGTCGTAAGGATAGTCGAGATTGAAGTTGTGAAAAAAAGTGCTCATAAGGATAAGGGGCGCGAGAATAAGGACGAACGGAAGTGGCAAAAGGAGGGATGAAAGAAAGGAAAAAGAGGATCGAATGGAGCGTTGGCATGCAGAGTCGCTGCAAAGTACAAAGAGGCGTGCACCCTCTAGCTTTCGCTCCTCGTTTCGTTTCATTTTTTTCCTCTCTGCATTCTTATTTTTCCTACCGCGTCTTTTCTAGCCGCTCTACAAGCCCAGAGGCTCCAAGAAGAGGTGACGATTCCTCATCCACCTTTGCCAGCGAAAACCCTTTGACAATCGCTTCCCCCTCCGAATATTTTCACATGCGATACAAAAGATATTCAAATACAAGTTTATGTAACGGAAGTGCCAGACGATCCTTGGATGGATGACTCTAACGATGAACAGTGTCGTACTCGTCAAGCGATCGATATTTTGTTGGATACGTTCAACGAAACTTTTTTTTTTTTTTTTTTAATAATCCCAAAAATTTTGTCACTGCGACAAAAATTCTCTTCGGAAAGCAAATTTTTGTCATTCCGATCGTAAATTTTGCTGACAGTTCCGTTAGGAACCAAATATGCTGCAAAAATTACGAAAATCTTGAAATTACTCAAAAATATTTAGTTTACCTGGTTCAACAAAATATCGCGGTTTTTCAAAAAAAAAAAAATCATTTTCCGTGGACGGTGTTAATCTACCCAATACTCAATAAAATCATGACCGACGTTATCGGAGCAGGTTTTCCACAATTTCCTAGAGCCTTCGTGGAAAAACGATCCAGCAGCGATAGAGAGAAGTGTCAGGAAAAGTCTCGGCAGGTTTCATGAGAAAATTTTAATGGAGTTGGCTAGAAATTTGGTAAAAGTCATGGCGTAGATCCCCGAAAAGGATATCGTAGAGGGCATTGAATAAACAGAATGATGATAAATAATCAATAAACGAGAATTTACAGAAGAATCGAATGGGAATGCTCTACGAGACGAGAAAAATGTAATGATCGCGAGGGAAATGTATTTTTGTGAGATTCATACGATTCGATCCACCAAAATCAAACTGCAGGTTACATCCGTTCACCTTGATCGTTCTAATTATCATTAACGCAATAAATTCATCAATTAATTCGGATTCCATTAACTAAAACGATTGAATTTTCCCAATCGTATTTGCTATTGACAAACGCAACGTTTTTCCAACAATTTGAATCTTTTTGGTCCAAATGTGATGAGCGATTTAGTAATTCTTTCGATTAGGTCGCTTGGGGGTTGCTGGAGGCTTTGGAAAATTCTATTCTGCGGGGACGGAAAATCTGAGGTAGTTTCGTTGAAAAACACAACATTTATTTTCGGGAGCCAAGAAAAAAAGTGGTGGAATTCGGTCGTAGCTGATCCAAATTACCCTCATATTCTCAGGTTTGCAATACAGAATGGGGGCACATAGCAATAGACGTATAACAAGAGCGAAGAAAAGAGACAGAGGGAGAGAGAGAGAGAGAGAGAGAGAGAGAGAGAGAGAGAGGAGAATGGAGAGAGATGGAAAAGTCGAGGCTTGTCACACACAGAGTGTAATATGCAAAAGAGACCCGCCTCCACATCCGTTTCCATGGTTACTCTGGATCTCTTCTCGGAGCTCGAGCAAAGGTGCCCCTGGAGAAAGGTGCTGGGGGGTTGTAAGGCGAGGGTGGTGGTGGTAGCGCGTTACCAGAGCACACTTGGAGAGCTCTTCGACGAGAAGGGTAGGGTGGTTGTTGAAACGAAGGCGAAGGTAAAGAAAGAGAAAGCGCAAGAGCCAGAGAGAGAAACAGAGAGAGAGAGAGAGAGAGAGAGAGAGAGAGAGAGAGAGAGAGAGAGAGAGAGAGACGGTGAGAAGGGGTTTGTAAAGAGAGGCAAGAGACGTAGGGGAAACGACGAGAGAGGTAGAGGGACAGACACTCTTGGAAATTTGTATAACTACCCCCAGCGGCGATGAGAGAGAAAGACAGAGAGAGAGAGGGAGAGAGAGATTGAAGAAAATTTTAGTTGGTGTGGGTTTTGCCCTCATGCTAGGGTTGGCTCGCAGAAGAGGGAGTAGACGTGTGGGCCACAGAGGGATCCGTGTGGAATGGGTTATCTTCTCTCCCTCTCCCACTCTCTTAGCGCGTTCATTTTTCAGTCCTAACTTTCCTCGTCGTAGGGGTATAAAGAGTAGGGACTTGGAATGAGAGGAGAACTTGGAGGGTTGATGCACACATCGATCCACGATGCCCCTCTCTCGAAACCGAGCAAAGGACAGACCGACCAAGAGAGATTTCTCTCTTTCGTCATTTTGCAAAGGCTCTTCGGGGCTTCCTGCTGCCATCACTGTACGACAGACGAAGAGGATCTCTTCGCTACCATATCATCCAGGACCGAATGGTACCAAGGAGACCAACTACCACTTAGCCCTATTCTCCCCTCTCTCTTTCTCTTTGCCTCTCGTTACTCTTTCCCTCTTCCTCTTTGGCCTCGGAATGTCTCTGGATGCAGACCCTCATATACAAACATTGTAGCAATACCAGGAAGCTTCGTATTTGCATTAAAAACGAAGCTTTTCATAAATTACGACCATTCACCAGAAATACTTTTTTAAAAACCTTTCTTTCTGTCCTTTCGCTCTTTTCCCATCAAAAATACGTCCCCCATAGCTATAGAGAGCTTTCATGGTAAAAACTTGCAGACAACTCGCGAAATAATTGCGGAAAACATGCTCTCGTAAGAAACTAATTATTAAGGTACATCCGTAATACGATATAATTCGCACCAATTATTGTTTTATATCGAAAATCTATCGTTGGGAATAATTATTCATCATAATACTGAAGAAAAAAAAAAAAAAAATAACGATCTTCATATCTACGTATTCGTTTCCATACATGTATATGTTCATTTAAATATATATTTTGTATGCAGTTAAGCCTCGTATGGAAAGAAAAGGAAGAGAGAGTAATAATCATCAAAATGATAATTATGTAGGTAAATGCTTGAGCAGAGGCTGAAGAGACTCACATTTGCGATTCCCCGATGAAACGATAGAGGCAAACTTGTATATCATGTAAATGGATGTAAGAGAGAAAGGAACAAGATGAGCAAGACGAGAAGATGTAGGAAAAGAGCACGAAGAAGCGAAGACTCGCGCTGACCAGCTGCCTCATTCGATCCTCGGCTAATTATCCGTCGTAAGCATCGACTTAATTGCTACACTCTCGTGCAACTCAAGTTTTCTGCTCTCTCAGCTCTTTTACCTCGTGTTTTCTCGATTTGTCAGGAGCTCCAATATATTTTACCGATTCCATGGTAATTTGGGAGGCTGTGAGAGAAAAAAAACACGAGAGCACATGAAAACCGAATAACTCATAAACAAAAATCTGATAAACAAATGGCACCGGATAAACAAAACGGATCAACTTTATTAAATAAAGGAACGAGCGCGTGTTAAGGTATTCCTTTCGCAAACCCGGCTACTCTAAAATTAACTGGTTTTTTATTTATACAATAAAATAAAAATGCATCGAATCATATTGCAAAAATTTCGAGCCACGTTATCGAACATTTAACGAATAATTATAACTTTTAAAATCGTAAAATTTATACGGGAGCTTATGGAGATTACGTGATTATCACATTTCTATTCAATTATTATTTATAGACTTAATATCTCTAAATTTCTGATACAAACTGCCTCACTCGTAGAAACAAATTATAAAGAATCCGTAACGATGATAAAAAAAAATAACGGCAACAAAAATTAGCAAATTGGCTGCGTTCGATGCGTAACAACTGACTGATGAATACATATATACAAAGTATCGTCTTTGACACTAATAATTTTTAATATCGAACAAAAGACGAGTGCCCTTCGTCAGGCACCCACAAAATACGGCCCTCCCCGAAAGGATTTCCTTAAAGAAAATTAGATGGAAATTAATTTGGAAAAAAAAGATCGATATAGAGAATAAGGGAAAGAAAGAAGCAGCTGGGACAGAGCCGGAGGAGAAGAATAAAGTGTAACGTGGGATCTGGTCGGCACCCACTATGCCATGGAACAAGCAGAGTGACCGTTGTTCTCGCCCAGAGTTGCAAGTATACGAAGAAAAGTGGAGGAGAAAGAAGAGAGAAGGAGAAGATATGGCCGTGGGTTCACTATGCAAAGGAACCTCGAGACTTTTGCACTCCTCTTCGTCCATTTATATGCTCCTTACACTCTTCTTACTCCCTCTTTCGCTTGTTGCACGTATACATATTGACATATGCATATATATATATATATATATATTTATGCAACAAAAAGAAGAGCAAGTAAAAAGAGTCTGTATCTGTACGTAATATAGGTGGTATATGGACCGTTGGAGAAGCTGAAGAGAGGAATCTACTTCCTTTATGCTGGCGCGCTCATCTCGCACCGAAGAGCACAACCGGAGTAGCAAAGTCGTGAGAGATTCTCGTCGTCGTACCAAAAGATGTAACGATTTCTTCGACTATTCGGACATTCATCGTGATTCCCCTGCGGTCGTTCTACCATCTACATGTTTTTATATACAAGCGACATATACGTGTATATATAAAGTGCAAAGTTGCGAGATTTTTACTCGCCACCATCTTGGGCATATACCGGACGAGCGAGAACTGGGATAAATCGTGATGATGAGGAGAAACTTACATTAGCAGGCTGTGGGGATGAATTTCTCTAAAAATTACCATCACTGGGTTAATTGGCTAAATAAAAATATCATTTCGAACAGAGAGCAGTGAAAAGAGACTTGGAACATGATTCGTCATTGCATGAAAAATTCGGCAGATTGCTCGGAGAAGAAAATAAGAATTAAGGAGAAGGACACTATGTTTTTGGCGCGTAATTAGCGAAACTGATATCGATCTTTAGAAGCTCGAGAGATCCAACAGGAAAAGTGGTATCGAAGGATGTGGATTAGCGGGATTTGATAGTATAGTCGGCGAAGAGGAAAGGAGGGCCCGGGAGGGGGAAAAAAATTGAAAATGTGATACGCCACGGTCCGTGGAGAGGAACAGCGGAGGCTTCTCATCTCCGGACTTGTCCGCCGCGGACTCTCGATGATTTCAAGACACATGTATACAGATATATATTCCTATATGTAGAATTACTCTTATATATGTATATAAAGAGTATGCGTGGGTGGAGACTCGGCCGCGAAAGCCTAAGGGCAGAATTATCATACCCATACAGATTCGAGCACGGACATCACGTCACACTGATATACAAGAATTCTTTGTTGGTCCTCATCTCTCTCCCTCCTGCTCATTCTCTCGCGATCTAATCACACCGGCATATACATAAAATAAGCGCTCTACGTTCACGGAGCCTATGGGGTCCATCAGCACACACCATTCGCCCTTTGTGCGGGCTGCACACATCAGAAAGAGAGAAAGAGAGCGAGAAGGTAAGCGACTGTGAACGTCGAGGTGAGAGACGAAGAGGAGCAACATCACCGGATTGTTTTCAGCTGGGACTCGAGTATAAATTGGCCAATTATTCGGAAATAAGGTAATTATATAAGAAGGGAGTGATCTTCGATACCGAGGAGGTGGAGAATCACGAGTATCCAAGCGAGAAGGGTTGTTGGGCTAAGGGAAGCAAGAAACCATAAGAATAAGATGGCGAGAGAGAGAGAGGGAGAGCAAAAGAGATTCAAGTATAGAATCGTGGCTGTTGGCGAGGGAAAGGAATCGGCGGGAGGGAGGGAGCCTTGAGGAATCGAAGAGAGAAATCAAAGGCGATTATCTGCCTATGAGGCAGAAATCGACGGGCCCTCGACGCGAATCGACCAGGGCTGCGCTTCTCCTCCTCTCTCCTTCTCTTGCCCCAATCTCTTTCTATCTTTTTCTTACTTTTATTCTCATCTTTTATATTCTTCCTCACTCTCTCCCTCTCAAACTTTTTCCATCTCCTTTTTATTCCAAGGGAAACGCAGAGGATCGAGACGGGTTCTCATCGATTCGTGGCCCGAGGTGGTCACCATAATATGAGAAAGATCGGTAAGAAGGGCGATCGGAATAAAAGGCGATACATATTACCACGTCCAAATCCCTTTTTTCATATCTATATACCTCTGAATTTACTCAAATTCTCGACAGAGTACAATCATCAACTGGCAGATGTTTTTAGTCTAAACGTTTGCGAATTAGACATGAATTACGATCAAGAGCCATCGCTTCACAAACGCTGTGTGGATCAAGAGTCGCACACAGGTGCCTGGTCATTATTTTATCGCGTTGGTGGCTCGAGGGTTGCAATGTTTTTTGGAAATTTATATTCTCTCTGCTCTTTTCATTCGAAGAGGTGTCGGATTAATGCGCAGGTGGACACTGGAACCAAAATTTCGTTAAAAATCGTCGATATTTTGTTGAACACGGTAAACTAAATATTTTTTTATCATTTCAAAATTTTCGTTATTTTGACAGTATATTTGATGTCTAACGGAATTGTCACCAAAATTTACGATTGGACCAACAAAAATTTGCTTCCGAAGAGACTTTCTAGAATATATCTTGCTGCAATTACACAATTTTTGGGATTATTAAAAAAAAAAAACGTTTAGTCCAACGTACCGAACAAAATATCGGTCTTTCCCAACAAAATTTTGTTTTCAGTGAAAAATAGTCGAGAATCGACTACAAAATGAAGATTTTCCAGTTCAACATTCTCAATCGAGCAACGATTCACCGACGACTTGCAAACTTCACCGGCTTTCTTTTTATTTCCACAGTTTTTTCAAATTCCTTTCGCCAAATATTTTTTACTTTTCGAAAAAAACTGTCAAATTCACAATGAATTTTTTCTTTTTTTTTTTTTTCACGTATTCTTGAAATGGTGGAGGAAAATTTGGAATAAATATTGAAAACGTATGTAATCCTGGAGGAATATCGTTCATCGATGGATGAAGGCGTACAACGAGCAGACGCGAAGACTATAAGTTGCGGTATAGGAGGGCTGCTGAGACGTGAAGCCTCAGCTGGACCATTAAGGGCTGCATGGTCGCCGGAGGCTGGAATTAGCATATGGCCCGAGTGTGTTGCGCAGTGCGTTCCAAGAGTGACTCCACCTTCGCTCGTTCCAACGCAGAGGGCACAGTGTATTTTTTTTTTCTCTGCCTTTGCTCGACTCTGTGCTCCGCGAGTACATTTCGTGTTACATGTACCGCGCGAAGGAATTCGCGTTTCTGTACGACACCGAATTTTCGTGTGTCTGTGTGTCCACGTTCGGAATGAATTTCGAAATATTGACAATCCTGAAATTTTTGGACCTGATGAACCGTCCAGTTACGAAAAGAAAATTTCTTCACCGTTTTTTTTCGTTCTCCGGGTCACAGAACTTGGCAAACTGGTTATCGAGATATTTGGAGAAACAAAAAGTCCTCAGAAACAAAATTTGTTCGTTTTCTCGAAGAATCACTATTTGGGACAACGTTGTAGGTTGAAAAATCTCGAAACAACTTTGAATTTTTGAAAATTTAGCATTTAACACGAAACGAGCATTTATGCGAACAGCTTAGTAATCCAGTTCACAAAGCTCAGACTTTCGGCCGAAAAACAAAGCAAAGATATATTCTCGATGAAAAAAAACGTCGAAAGAGAGAAAGAAAGGCGAGTCCGAAGGCGGAGGACTGTTTAACTCGGTTTATAAAGACCGCAACGAGAGGGTGCACTGTGAGGAATCCGGCCAAGCGCGAACTCACTCCCCTGCCTCTTTTCCGCGTCCTATCGGGTTGATCACTTTTAATTATAATTATATGCAGTCCAGGATCTGATAAAGATCCGCCTATCTGTAAAAGGCCCTACAGAGACGATAAGAGAGGAATGAGAACTGTGAAGAGGGCGAAGAGTCCCACCCAAGCGCGTGCCGTCTACGCCCAGGACCTCGGGAGGATAAAAGATCCTCTCCGAGCGGAAAAACAGAAACGAAAAAAGTCACGAAGTAACTTTTTTCAATTCAAATCCAAAACCTAAAAATTCGAACGTAAATTTTCCAAAATTGTGTCCATAATTCCGCTGAATATCAAAGGAACCAGAAAGTAAACGGTAATCTTTTTTTTTTGCTCTGTCTGCTCCTTTACGATATTTGGCATGTCCGCACTGAGAAAAGAAATTTGTTGAATCAACAAAATTCAATTTGTTCGCTACAATTTTATTGATTCAAAAAGGATAATGTTGCGGTGAACGCATATGTAGTTGAGACAATAACTTGGGTGGTCAAAACAATCAATTTATCCTGATGCAGTCGTTCAGTTGTTTAAACACCTTTAGTAGTTTATTGTGACCAAATGAAGTCGTTTGAATAACAAAATCGAACTCTGGTTGACTAAATATTCGATTCATTTGAGAGATTAAGAAAAAAAAATACCGTGCGTTCGGTTTAACAAAACTTTAAGTTGTAAAAACTAAATCATGAGTTTGATCAACTTTTGGGTTGTTGGGTGAACTGTGGGTTGGAAGTAATGGGTTGTTTATTTTTGGGCAGTTTAAATAACTGAATTGTTTTGTAAAATGAAAAAAATATTTTTTTCGCCATCCGTGACCGCGGGATTTGTTGATTCAACAAAAATTTTGTTGTATCAACAAATTTATTTTCTCAGCGGCATTATTTTTGCATTAAACTATAGAGTCTCCATTAATTCTGTGTTAGAGTCAGTCGGGATATATCCGTTAGAGAAGAGCACGAATAAATATCGAAATCAAAGTCGGCATCTCTTCATATCCTGCTGCTCGTTGGTGGTGTATATAAGAGAAGCTTATGGAGCATCCCGTATAGTGCAATGGAGGAATATGCATTTCTATGTATATACATATATAGAGACCTAAATGGTATATATACAAGAGCTTGTAAAAGCTAAACCTCGCCTCTCTATCCGCAAGAGTTGGGCGCCCGAAGGCTCGTTTTCCGTTCTATCCGCAAGAGGTCGTGCACCGTGAGTCTCTCTCTCTCTCTCTCTCTCTCCGTGCGAGGATCTCGAAACAGCGATTACGATTAATCCGTGCAAGGAATACTCGAAAGAAGAACAAGAGAAGGCCAACAAGAGCAACAACAAGAACAATGAGCTGCTGCAAAAAGGGATAAGACGAACGTATAAGAACAAGAGGAAAAGGAGGAAGAGAAATTGAGAGGAAGTGAGAACAAGCAAGGATTATAATATGGAGAGATGGATAGAAAATACGAGAGAGCGATGATGCTAACCTCGATAATTGGTCGTTTGGAATAAAGGATTATTATAGTCAGCGCCGGGTTCGAATTCGACGCGCTAAACAAGTCGAGAGAAAATATTTCGATCGTAATAATCTTGTGAAAATAAAAGCAAATTAAAAATCTTGTAATCGTTGTTTATTTATGTTCGTCATTCTTTCTCCGAGAATCCTCAAAGAGTCCTTTCATAGGAAACAATTAAAAATACCAAAAAAAACCAGATATTTCGTTGTGTATTCTGCGAATGAATATTTTGTGTGTCAAACCTTCAAGGGTGTCGTTTGCCTGAAAAATATGTACAAGAGGGTCAATTTGACGGGATCGTTCCACCCTCCACGCGAGAGGAGCCTTTCCCAAGAATATTTATTCCCAAAGTATATTTATAAATAAATATATATAAATATGTTTCGACGCGTGGTACGATCGCTTAAAATAAAATCGAGAAAGAAGGAGGTCCCGTAATTAATACAATGTGCGGGTAGGAGGAACGGGATATTTTTTTACGAGGCGACCATCGCGGGAGAAGCGCGAGAGCGTTTTTATCGCCAATTAAAGTTGGCGCGAAGGCTTAACGGTCTCGAGTATCTACGAAGGGAGACGTAGAAAGAAGGAGAAAGAAGAAACGCACATACGCGTGTTAAACGGAAGGGAAGAAGCGCAGGAGGTCGAAAGGTGCACAGCCAGCAAGGATCGACCACGAAGAATGCATCTCGACACCTCTTAAGGTAATAAAGATACAAAACAATGCAGAGCGACAGTACTGAAAAAAAATTTTGTTGAAAAAGATGGATATTTTGTTCGATACGTTCGACTAAACGTTTTTTTTTTTAATAATCCCAAAAATTGTGTCATTGCAGCAAGAAATATTTTAGAAAGTCTCTTCGGAGGCAAAATCCGTTAGAAACCAAATATACTGCCAAAACAACGAAAATTTTGCAATTATCCATTTAGTTTACCGTATTCAACAAAATATCGACAATTTTTAACAAAATTTCATTTCCAGTGAGAGATGCGGAGAGAGAGAGAGAAAAAAAACGAAATATTTCTGTGTTCTGGACGATCGTAATGTTCTATCTTTTCTCTGTGACGTCGACGTATGTCCACGAGTAATTTTAAAGACACGTTCACGCAATGGAAAAAATTGTATATATAAATATATCAAATCCGTGGCTACACGTTATACAAGCGAGAAGCGGAGAATAAAAAACCAAATGGCAGTTCTTTTTAACCAATTTGTATACATATATGTATTTTATGTGTATATATGGATAGTATATGTATTATATAAATATAGTGTACTTGTGGCTTTCCCCCATGACAAACGAGGGACTCGTCGGGCTCGCCAATTGAAACTCTTCCGCGACGCACCGTGGCTAATTTCACCGAGTGTGCCATCCTTGGCGCGATGCTCGATCAATTTTTTTTCTCTCTCAATCTTTTTCATCTCAAGTTTCCCCATACAGGAAGCTTTCGCTTTTTGGCGAAAAAGAGCAAAGAATTTGTGCTCCTGTTTTTTTTGTAAATTTTCAGTGATTTTTTTTTTTTCCTGGAATTTTTTGGCAGGATTCCCTGCCAAAAAATGTAAAAGAGACGAATTTGAGAAAATCCTTCAAATTCCTACAGACGGAAATAAAATAATAGACGAGGCAAGCGTTCGATCGAAAATGGCTGAACCGTTGAAAGTTTTTTGTTCACTGGAAATGAAATTTTGTCAAAAATCGTCGATAACGCGATAAACAAAATATTTTTTGATAATTTCTAAATTTTCGTTATTTTGGCAGTGTATTTGGTTTCTAACGGAATTGTCAGCAAAAATTTGCTTCCGAAGAGACTTTCTGGAATATTTCTTGCTGCAATGACACAATTTTTGGAATTATTCAAAAAAACGTTTAGTCAAACAAACCCAAACAAAGTATCCATCTTTTTCAACAAAATTTTGCTTTCAGCTTTGGACTCCGGCTGAAAAAAGTTATTAAATTTCCCTAAAAAATTCCACAGTAATTTTTGCATTTATTTTCCCTACTGCCTCGAGGATTCAATGCCAGTTAACCGAAGAGCAATTTACTTAATAAAATTCCCTGTTACCTGAGATTGAGATGGAGAAGAAAATTGCTGAAATTTGTGCGATGGAAAATACGAGTTCGGATCGTCGGTCAATGGGAACTGTAACATATTTTATGAATAACGATGAAACTCGCACATACGAACAAGAGTACGAATGATATCACAATCTCGGAGAGTAGATCAATGTACAAAAGTGTATAAACTACAGACTAATCGACAGTCTCTATATAAGCGAAGGTAGAGATCGATGTTTTGTAGAAGGAAGAAAGGGATGAGGAAGTAGCGAGGAGCTCATCGATATACATCCAATCGTGGAATTGATTTCCTTCTCATCGGAATATAATTTCCCATGGAAGCCTTGGACGATCGTGCTTGGTGGACGATCGAAAAACCCATACATACGAAGAGTTTGGTTTGTTGCAGCAGAAAAGATTGTTCATGTATTCTGATATGCATATCGGAAGAGGTTTTGATGCCGAGGAACCGATGCACGACGAGGGAGAGAGAGAGAGAGAGAGAGAGAGAGATGAGGGGTTGGTTCGGTACATACGTAATGACTGAGTTATGCCGTAACACCTCGAAGGCATCGACGCCTTCGATCGATCCATTGTGCTCTCCTATCTTTCTTCATTTTTTTCCATCTCCTCTCTCTCTCTCTCTCTCTCTCTCTCTCTTTTCTATATACATGCAGATAAAAAAAGTCTGTGGGCTATATTTATATTTATATTTCGATGGATATATACGTACGTGTCGATCTGTATATGTCGAAGAATAATAATATCGGTATAGCCTTTGAAACGTACTCTAAACTGGCGTAAGTTCTTACTTGATATAGATATACATATTGGAAGCTTAAGGCCCTCAAATACGCCCACCTCTCGCGAGGCGTGATTCGTCGCGGAATGAGAAGAGAAAAAAAAACGCGAGAAGAAATGTTTCTGGTGGAGAGAGAGAGAGAGAGAGAGAGAGGGAGAGCGAACAGGAGAGAGAAACGACGAGGGGGAAGACTCACAATCATTTTGATGATTGCTGCTCTCGGAACAGAGTTCGATCCTCACCAACAGTTCGGTTGGTGCACACTACTCCAAGAAGGTAGTACAGTGTTGCTACGAGATTTCTATAATACCTCCCGACACTCTCCTTTTATCTCGACGAATCGATGATTTCTACTACCAAGCCATTATAGCCGCGCATTTTCAAGCTCGTGCAGCCCAGAGACGTACCGGTTTCCCGCCACCTTTGATCCATTTTCGGCCACCATTCTGCGAAGGACGTATCTATATACGTCCTTCGCGGTGGTTCGATCTCGCAGCGGAGAAACCTTTGAATCACTAGCTTTTTTTAATCATTTATCGTCGAGGCTAGAATCGAATTGTGCATATGGAAAAACGGGACGATGAATGGAAGCGAGCAGGGGAGCAGATGGACGAATGCCAAATGATTGTTACGATCGATAGATTTTTCGAAAACCGTTTCAACAAAAAATGCTGCTTCGAAACTACCCTCGCGTTCTGCATCGAATAAAGCAACAAGTTAAATATGAAGCGTGTTAAGAGAGAAAGAAATATTGCTCGCTCTCGTCCTCGAAGCAAAAAACACACGTAATCGTGGGCAACGGAAAGAGCGAGGTTAAAATGAGTACGAGTACTCTTAAATCACGTGAGAAATGAGGGAAAGAATATATAATGTATCTTTGCAGTGGGTACGTATATCCACAGACAAATAATGCCAGAGAGTCGTCAGGGAAGAGTGAAGCGAATGGTCGAAGCGAAGATACGTACATATAAAATATGTATACATACGAAGAACAAGATAAAATAGAAGTTCTGAAAAAGCTGTAGGTTCTGATGAGCAAGAAGAAAAAATACAGAGAAAGAGTAAAAATACAGCAAAATTTTCGAGTGCACGTTAAAATCTTCATATACAAAGTGTCCGAGGTGTCGAGCGATCAGATCGCGAGATTCCGAACAAATAAGTCCTTTGCCATTTTCCTGTGCGACGCCCCAATGCCGAGATACTTATGAACGAATGCCAGCCAATCAGTGGCGGCGTGAGCAACAGGCCCGGAGTGGGGGGCGGACGCAGCGGATAGGCTACCATTGAACGTCCAATATCTCGTCATCGGTGCACCGTAGAGAAAAACTTCCCAGGACTTTTCTTCTTAGAATTGCACGATCTAACAATTGCCGCTATTATTTTTCAAGAATTTTTCGGACAGCCTCTATACATGCAGGGAGCAAAAGGAACGAGAAGCAGACGGTCCGCGAACATTGGCAGGCGTTTGAAATACACTCGACTGAATTATGAACCGTAAAAAGTCTCGAAGTGCAGGAACTCTTGGAGGGCACCTTAATACCTATATACACCTACACGAATATATCTCTACACATGTGTATATACACACAGAACATGTGTATATGAACGGTACGGTAATATAACCGTATTCACCCTCGCGAAAACGCGCGTGCGTTGTACGAGAAGGTTATTATCCTGCGTGGATGTTTCTGGA
The DNA here is from genome assembly GCA_963921915.1 of Hyposoter dolosus. NCBI lineage: Eukaryota > Metazoa > Arthropoda > Insecta > Hymenoptera > Ichneumonidae > Hyposoter > Hyposoter dolosus. The sequence continues at coordinate 11,744,278 of OY998137.1, read as the reverse complement.
CGTCAGTGTGGTCTGCGGTCCAAACATGCATGCATGTTGACTGCGTACCAACACAAAGGACGACACATAGCAACAAATGTACATATTCGTATACATATATATGAGTTTGCATTTATGTTTCCTCGGTCTTTTATTTTGTACCTCTCTCACAGGTAATGTCCCTTCGTCTTTCCTTCTCTTTTCCATATACGCGATCGGAGGATGCCTGCACGAGTTTGCAAGATGAAACAGAGTCGAAATGAAGGAGAGAAAAAGGGAGAAGCTTGAAAAAATAAATAAAGAAGGAGCAAGATCTCGACTGACTCTCCAAACCGCTAATATTCGAGTGGACCAAAGCGAATATGTGTAAGAGAACAAGAGAGAAAAATAAGAGAGAGAGAGAGAGTCTCGTTAACGCCGTCTCGTTTCGCGCAGCAACGATGAACTCTGACCCGAGAAACGCGCGGGGCGGCATGCGGAATATAACCGTGACCGAAGAGCCAGAAAAGAAAGGGAGACCGAACGACCAAGAATGGTAGAAAGGAACGAGACACGAGAACGACTGCGCGAGGGAGAGGGTTAAAGAGGAGGAGATATATGGGAGGAGGAAAAAGGACAAATTTTCAAATTACACATAATGAAAAAACGCTTGTCCGATCGCGTGGAATCTCTTTTTTTTTTTCAATCCTTTTTTTCACGTTTTGGAGAAAAATTACTGCGAGCGGAAGTTCCGAGCAGTTTCGAAAAAATGGTCGTGTCTCCTCAGGTTTTGTGTACAAGGGGAAAAAATGAAAAATTCCTACGAACGAAAAAGGACCGAGGTTTGAAAATTTAAAAGTAACGTGAAACGCCCCATATTTATGTATTTATTCACCTGTCTGTGTAAATATTATGCATAAAAAGAGATTGCTACCCGCACCAATAATAATTCTTACTGTATTCAATTTGAATAACGCTGCGTGCGGTTTACATCGGTATTTTCGATCCCGATGCCCGAGCACGCCTTATTATCTCACGTATAGACCTCCATATTTCTCGTTCTCGATATCGATTCCCTCGTGCATATATACGAACGCGATACATATTTAATAAAATTCAGATCAAAAAAAAAAAAGGCTGCTCGGAAAAATGGACGAAAATGTTTCGAAAAATAGAGAAAAAATTGTAAATAAATGCAACGCGAGCACTTTTTTGACCATCGTCACAAGAATGAGCAAACGTTTTGTTCGATTTATTATTTTTTTTTTTTGTATATTCGAAAAGGAATCGAGAGCAGTTCGTCCTTCTCCAATAACTGTCTCTCGTCTTCTTTGGTTGTTAAGGTATGTGCCATATCGAGAAAGGTATGCGCGCCTCGTCATGCTTCGACGAGAGTCTTATTCTCGTCCTGCTGCTTATTCCCCCCCCCCCCCCCCCATATTCTTATTCTTTTTCCTCCCTTCTTACGTTATTTTCATCAAACCCTTTCAACGACGTTTTTTCTATCAAGCACTTTGACGAATACGCGAGACTGCTTTGTCGAATTATGCTCTTTTTTACTTTTCTCAATCTTTTCATCTTTTCCTTCAACCCTCTTTGTCTCTCTCTCTCTCTCATGGAAAACAACTGGCCAAAGTATCGGAGCATATGTTCGCATTGGGAGGGATAAAAACTCAGCGATCTTGTTGTTACGCGATTGACACGTTTTGCCATTGGAATTACGTACTTTTGAGCCCCGAGTTTTTTTTATTTTCCTCGTACAGGGTGTGCCTCGGGAATCGAGATGAAATTCTCAACAAGAAAGTTATTCGTTTGGCTCAGTAACTCATCGTGCCAGCCACAAATGTTTAAACTACAAAATTCGAGACTTTGACAAATTTCAACGTTGGTCTGGTGAGCAGGAAACCGTCGAACATTAATTTTCGAGTGAATTATTCGTGAAAAAATGTGTTTAAATCAAAAGCGAAACAACGCCCACACTTCCCGAACGATTTTTAGGACACTCTGTATATCTGGACGAAAAAATCGAATAAAATGTATATGTGCATGCATTTTTATGGTAGAGCGTCCCCGCGACTTACAAGGATGTACAAGAATGCACTTACGAGTCCAAGTCCCGAGACACCTGGGACCAATTAGATACTTTCACCGCAGTTCTCTGTCCGCTCGTTCTATGGACACTAAATGTACGTACATTTAAACTTTCTTGTCACTTTTCTCGTTTGTGTCCAGTTGTGAGCAAAAATTGTCAACATCTCTGCACAGTAAATAAATAAACTAAAGTTCTTTACAGAAAATTAGCAGCGAGTCCCCTCGAACGATAATTACCAATAATAATAATAATAATCCAAAAGTCGTTTATTTATTGAGATTTTTTCAAATTCACCTCGATTTTTCGTTGTCAAATTGTAAATTGAAAAAAAAAGAAAAGATTTTCGATCTCGGAAAAAGTCTGTTGACAACTTGTTTTTTTTTTTCGTTGCAATAAAAAAGAAAATTCGCACGTTGTGAATGAACCGGAAAAAAAGGAGAAGAAGTGAGAAGGGAAGTGTCTCGAGGAGAAGCCACTGGTCCAACCGCGCTCAAGTGCTCCCAGTGATTCGTGCGATTCAGTTAGGGTTGGAGTTTGAGGTTTGAGGTCTCGCGTCATTATGTCGCGCACGCTCACGAACGTTTTTATTATTATTATTTCCCATTATGATTATTCTTTATTATGAATTATGATGAAAATTATTTCTCGGAAGAAAATCATTGGCGAAAGTTCGTGGTTGATTTTGAAAAAAAAAAAACAAAAACAAAAATGATTCTTTGTCCTGTCACGTTGAAAAAAAAATTTTGTTGGACAAAATCTCGATATTTTGTTGAATTCGTTCGACGAAACTTTTTTTTTCAATAATTCAATAATTCTCGATCAAATAATTCTTGAAAGTCTCTTCGGAAAGCAAATTTTTGTCGTTCCAATCGTAAATATAACCGACGGTTCTGTTAGAAACCAAATATACTGCCGAAGCTACAATAATTTTGAAATTATTCAAAAATATTTAGTTTAACGCGTCCAACAAAATATTTACGTTTTTTGACAAAATTTTATTTCCAGTGAAAAATTCCATAGAGAAATACGTTTTTTTTTCATTTTCGATCGTACTGATGAAAAAAAAAAAAATGAAAATTTCACCGTCCACACGTTGGCACTGCCTGCAAAGGTACGAATGACCTTGAAAAATGTTTCGTCAATTCTTTTACAAAAACTTTCAATCAAATGGCCTGGAGAAAAAAATAAAAGTACAAAGATTTTCATCAAGTTTTTGTTAATGAGCAAAAAGCTCGTTGCAATTTAGAAACCCTTGATTCTTAGCAGAGTTCTCACACGTAATACTCATCACGAGAGATTCCTCCGAGAAAGAGATTCGATGGTTAACGACCCTCGAGAGAATACTTTACCCCGGGGTGCATTAACGTTACACGTTTACGTTTCTCCTCTCTGTGCACGTGTGTTCACACGAATGCATGAGAGCAAATACATGAGAATTATTTCAGCGGCGTGTATCATCAGTGCGAATAAAATTTGCGAATATCATTAACGCGATTATGTTCGAAGAGCTATAATGACGAAATAATGACAACTCGAATAATAATACACTTTCGTCGTCGTAGAAGCGAAAAGAATTTGCAACAATATTGCAAAAATTTTTACGAGCTTACACCTTAATTTTAACGATTTGAAATAAATCCCAAAATTGTCAAGAACTACGTTTTCGAAACGAGGAAATTTAAGTTTTTAAAAAATTTCAAAAATATTCCACGAATTGATGAAGAATAATTATTTAATCGATTCGTTAATTCATTAAATTGTTCGGAATCCAGAGAATCTCCCTTTTTACAAAACGGCCTTGGAAAACGCTCATTTTTAGGATCACAATTGAAAATTTGTTTCGAGTTCGTACGGCGAGTCAAAAAGTACGATTCGATTTCGTTGGGTCAGCTCTCGAGTATTATGGATCGTGCAGAAATGAATATTTGAGAAAATTATCAAAAACTACGTTTTCAAAACGCGGAAATTTCAGTTTAAAAAGAATTTCCGAAATATTTCACAAACTAATTAAAAATAATTATTTAATCGATTCGCCAATTAATTCCTCTTTGCAAATGAATAATTTCTCATTTCACAAACGGCCTTGAAAAACCCACATTTCCAGAATCACAATAACAAATTTTTTTCGAATTCGTACGGCGGGTCAAAAAGTACGATTCAATTTTGTTGGGTCAGCTCCGGAGTATTATGGATCGTGCAGAAATGAATATTTGCCAAAATTATCAAAAACTACGTTTTCAAAACGCGGAAATTTCAGTTTAAAAAGAATTTTCGAAATATTTTACGAACTAATTAAAAATAATTATTTGATCGATTTGCCAATTAATTCCCTTTTACAAAACGACCTTGGAAAAGGTTAATTTTAGGATAACGAATGAAAATTTGTTTCGAGTTCGTACAGCGGGTCAAAAGTATATACACGATTCAATTTCGTTGAGTCAGCTGTCGAGCTCTCGAGCATTATGAATCGTAGAGGCTACCAGCGTTACGCATCACTGTTTCGACGTCACACTCTCTTATTGCTTTTTTGCGTGCACACAGAAATATATTGCAACGTAAAAGCAAGAAATTCGTGCGTGCACGCACAATACTTCCTCTCGAGAGATTCGATGCTGAAGTGAATGCGAGAGAGTTCGCTCATACGGTTCGCTGCTGTGCTGGTAATTATTATATCGCCAGTCCGAGAGAATCTGCTCGGCGAGAGTGCGAGGAATATATCATCGCGGCAGTGTCAAGAAATAGCGTAGCGTAAATATTTGTCTGTCAATATTATGAACCGTTCGTGGTCACACTGGGTAGAATCCACCCAGTGACTCGTAAATATCTAGTAGTTCCCGCCGCCAACGCTAGAATCTCTAACATCTACTCTAAAAAAATCAAGCAACTTCCGTTAATGGAATAAATATGTTTTTTTAAACGCGCGGTATCCTACTATTTTTTTCACAAAAGAACCAGATCTGATGAATATCAGGTTCAAATTTTAGGCAAAAATATTGAAAATCCTCAAAGTGACGATTATTTTGGTGAAAAAACTTTTTTTTCCCGTTTATTTTCTTCATTCTGCATTTTAAAAAATATGTTTGCCTTCGATTTCTTTCAGAAAAGTTTTTCGTATCTGAACTGGAATGTCTAAAGGAGGTTTAGTAATTTTTTGAAAATTTTCGGGCCGATAGGCTGGTCACAATGCGGGTTCATAAATGAACGCAGTGCGACCACCGAGATCGGTGGCGGAAGTGTGACCACGAAGAGTTAATATTGTTAATCGATATTTTGATCACTGCGACGCCGTACTGGCGGTAAAAATCTTGGTCTCTTATTTGATTTATCCAAAAATTTGGAAATTGTACAGAAAATCGATTAGAAAAACTCGACGAAAGATTTTCGTCGAGAATAAATGAGTTCGTTCATTTTTTTTGTCGTTTTTTGTTCAGCACGAATACCTGTGACATTTTTGATGGCTAAATAATGGGGGCTCGAATTGGGCGAGAGGCTCGATTACTCTCTCGGTTGGACAATGATCGCAAAAATTTTTAATTCGTGGCACACCGGGTAGCGAGAAAAAAAGGAGAGGGCGAGAGGGATTTCTTGACTACGTCAGGGGAATGAAGAAATTGATGAGTAGCGAAGAAAAAATTATGTAGAGCGGAAAAAGCGCGTGCAGGGGTGTCTTTCGGGGGTGGGAGGTTAGTTGTCAGGCCGGCAGTGAAAAATTCGCCAATTAAAAAAATCTCATTTCTCCGGGTAACGAGGGGCTGCCGCGCAATTAACGTCACCAACGAAAATGATTTATGAGAAACTGTTGGCCGAGTGGGGCTGATTTTTCGCACACACAATTTTTAACGTAAGGAAATATTCATTGCTTGTAGATAAAAGGGCGTAACTCTTGATATTGGCTATTCAAAAGCACGAGAGTGGGATTTTTTGTACTTGGAACGAAGCGAGTAACGCTTCGAATTTTTTTTCGGGGTCAGCCTATCATAAATTAATCGAATTATGTGAATAATTATTGAAGAATTTTTTAGACCAACGTTCCCGGACGAAGTTTTCAATCGAACGAGAATTCACATTTTATTAAAAAAATATTCTGTCGCGAAATGCAATCCCTACACATCCAGGGAAAACTATAAACGAAAAAGAAAAGAATCGGCGGATGACCTTGAGCTTTGAGCACTCTGTTTACGCTCTCGAAACATCGAGTCGATCGTGTATATTCGTGCGTTCATCACCGTCCAACGCTCTTCGATTCACAAGATGGCGCACGATTTATACAAAAATAAACAAAGAAAAAAAGTCTGCGCCTTCACTTTTATTCGCGACCTTCGATACAAACGTTTTTGAAACGGTAGACGATGCAAGGGTGAACGTCATTTGCGACCAATTTCACGCGCGCTCCGAGCCGTTAATTACTTACTACTGTTACCCGAGATCCGCTCCCGCAAACACTCGACGCTCGTTCCATAGCCAAAACAAAAGCAGCCACTTCCTCCCTCGCCGTCCATATTATTTCCAAACATTGACCACAACGAAATCCTTCGACTTTCACTCACTTTCGTATTTTAATAAGCCCCGAGATTTCATTCCCTTTGAACATTTTTCGTCGACGAAACAAGCCGCACTTTTACGAACACGTGACTAATTGAATGTGCAATAAAGTCGATTCCCGAATGTTCACATTCTTTTCGAAATCCCGCAATTTTCGACGTCATCCAGAAAAATGTTGACAACGTTGCAGCGCCAAAAAAATTATTAGCCCGAGCAAGAATTGACGGAATGTTTACGCGGTATTACTATCACGAAACGACTCTATTTAGGGTTCTTTCAAAATTTTGCATAAACGTTCTTGGCACCAAAAGTAACACTAATCGTCCAAGAAGACCGTTTATACAAAATTTTGAAAGAACCCTAAATAAAGTCGATTTCCTCGTCGAAAAGACGCCTGGAGGTAAGAAACGGTTAAATGACGCGTAGCTCGGTCGCTGGAGTCGGGGTCTGCTGCGAGTGAGTTACCGGCTGGAGAATCAGTGGGCGGAATTTGGTTGCGCTGTCAGGCGCTAGAGAGCGGTGGGATCGGGCCAACATGGCCACGTGCTAATCGAAGCCCTCCGCGCTCCCCGGAGTATCGCAGGACATACGTGTTTACGTGTAGCATTCGTGGACGTCTCGCCTTTCTACGTTTCTACAAAAACAACAACAACGACAACAAAACCCTTTTTTTCATCGTGTTTCGGTCGATGAAGTCTATCCATCGTTTCGATTCGCATCCTAGTGTTTTGTGACCTTGGTCCTACGATTGAAAACAACGGGGAGTGTCAGGTGACAATGTTCGATGATTCAGGGATTTAACGGTTTCGTGTCCGAATAAAAATACAGCAGCATAAAAAACATAAATCCGCAATCCGGGCCCCATAGATATTATCGCTTCACACATTTATATCGATTATTCCGAGTGCGCGAATGTTGCTAGCTACTGGAGCAAAGTGCAATGATTACTGTCACTCGCTCGTGAGTTCTCTTCGATGCTCGAGTCGAACTTCACTCACGTGACGACTTTGTTAATTGGTGTTTTTGCCTTTACGACAATCGCCATGTCGTCCTCGAATACTGCCGCTAACTGTACGTGTACCTGTCAACAACCAGTCCTCGATTCAGACGCGTGTGTAATTATCAATGACGCAACGACAAACGCTTCGTGCGTTAAAACTTTATCGAATCGCGAGAGAAAAGTTACTCGGGGCGAGCGTGTCGTTGCGGGTTATCGACCACATGGAAATCTAGCCAGACTTCTCTTGGACAAGCAGAGAGCTGACGAACGCCTCAACAGCTACGACAAAACACGAGTGAGTATTGTTTTTCCAAATATTCAAAAACATCGTGATTCCTAACGAAAAGCCATTTTTTCTTCGGGTTCGTGAATCGTTAATTGTCGAGTCAAAAACCCTACAATCTTTTATCGCGCATACTGTCGTAACCGTCAATCATAGAGCAAAAAATCATAGCACTAACTTTTTAGTGCATTAAATTCTCTACAAAAAAGTTCGTAATAATATTTTTGTATCTTCGATATTTTCGCGCTGAGCGCGAATCGAAAAAAAATGCTTAGAAAAATTCTACTTTTTGAAATTCTGATCAATTGATCAATTTTTTTTTCTTCAACCGACGAACGCTGTCGAAGCGGTCACGAAGAAACGAAAAATGCATGCGAAACCAATTTTACGAGCACATTTTTATTTCTTTTATTTTTATTAATTTTTATTAATAAAAACAAAAACAAAAATTCTGCGCTTCGAAATATTGTTTTCAAAGTTAAAATCTGTTGAACGTATGCAATGAATAGAAACAGATGTTTACTAACTCAGAAATCCCGCGGTTTCGATGTGTAAAAACATTCTCGTTCATCGTCCGCTCGCGGAACCAAGCGATGCGTTGCCAAACTTCCTGGAAGCTACGAAAAATTCGACGAATCGACCGTTCACCGAATTCCAACTTTGAAGGTATTACTATCACGAAACGACTTTATTTAGGGTCCTTTCAAAATTTTCCATAAACGTTCTTGGCACCAAAACTAATAGTTTTCTCCTATGAAGAAAATTTTTCTGACGTTTAGAATTCGAGATAATTTAATTTCCAATTTTTTTATTTTTCCCACCTAAACGCGTGTAAATTCCAGTCACGTTTCAAAGTTGCAAGAAAAAGACACAAAAGAAACGCGACTTCAATTTACATGCGTTTAGATGGGAAAAATAAAAAATGGGAAATGAAATATCTCAAATTCTTAACGTCAGAAAAATTTTCTACAGAGGAGAAAACTATTAGTTTTGGTGCTAAGAACGTTTATACAAAATTTTGAAAAAATCCTAAACAAAGTCGTTTTGTGATAGTAATACGTTAACATCGCTTCCCAACATTCGTTGTCACGAAATTTTATTTATCAGTTGAGCTTTTTATACACAGTTTATCTAATCGTTAAGAATTTTTATTAATAGTGTTTCCAATACATAAAATTAAAAAATTCCGTACTTTTTGGCAATTCTCGAAATTGAAGATATTTCTCGACACTTTGTCAACATCTAACAAAGTCCACAGGATTTTTTTCGTATCGTTTCAATTCTTAACGAATGTTTGATTGAGGGATTTGCATAAATAAATTTTTGAATTTTATAGAAATGAAATTCGGGGGAAAAAATGAATATAATTTCACGCAATTTCGTGGTATGTGTCGTTGTTTTTTTTTGTACATTTCAAGAAACGTATCGCATTGATTGAACCGATTGAGCCTCGATCTGCGATTAGTAACAAATCGCGAGACTTTAGTGCAGGAATTTCGTTTGACGATACGCTTTTCTCTGCGACGAAGCTTTAGCTGCCCATAGATTTCAATTAAACAATCGACGCTGTTCTATTGTTCGTCGTGATCGCGCGCGTCACTAATTCGTGCAATCAATCGCCCTCACGAGAAAATGGCTTGTACGCGCGTAAAGAGTACATAGAAGGATTCGCAAACTCCCGTGTGTGTGTGTGTGTGTGTGTGTGTGTCGCGCTTAGTCGCCTCTCGGAGTTCACGGCGTTGACCTCAGGTCCGTATAAATCTGAGGCTCGAAGGCCCTCGACAACTGTCAACAAAAATCCCAAAAAAATTTTAATTTTAAAAAATTCTACAAACTTCCTCGTTTTTTTTTGAGTCTTTTGAAATCGTCCCTTTATTTAGTTTTCCAATAAAATTGAAATTTTAATCAATTTTCAAATTCCGAATTTAATGACATCCAAAAAATAGTTTTTCGAGTTGAAAACTCGATGAGGCATCGGTTTTTTCCTCAAATACCCACGCAGTTTAATTGTCGTTTGTAAATAAGGAGGTTGGCTACACACAACAATGTTGCCATGTTAAAAGCATAGGAAAATTCGAAATGATTAGAATTTAATGAAAAATTTGCTGAATAAATTCTTTAGTATTAAATATTAATATACAAATTTTTTGAGATTTTTCTTCTACATAGTTTTCGAGATAATTGAACACTAGAGTTTACATGCATAAGCACAGGATTCAGATATATATAGATATATCTTTAGCATATTGTAAACTCGAATTATTCGACAACTATGTAGACGAAAAATATGAAAAAAATGGTGTCATCGTATTTGATGCTAAAGAATGTCATCACCAAATTTTATTAAATTCTTATCATATTGTCGTGTGTAGCCAACCTCCTTAACTCTACGAAAGTTTCCATGTCGATACGTTTGTACCTCGTACTCTGTGTCGATATATATATTCCAAAACATATAACGAACGGGTTCTGCAATCGGTTATAACGCAGGATTCACGAGTTTTCGTCTCTCTCGCGCAATGTTGTTTTATTTTCATTTTATTTTTTTCGTAAAAGGCCCATGTAACTTGGGCAACCGCAGAGAGAGAGAGAGAGAGAGAGAGAGAGAGATAGCGAGATGATGGGAAACGATGCCAGAGGAGAGGGACGGTTAAGGTCTCGGGCCAGTAATAATTAGTACAATTACCGCGCAAGGCCAACCACTGCAGGCTATACCGAAGTAAAACGCGAAAGATATTGTATATGTATATAAATATCTATATACATTTATATTTATATATATATAGAGCGATAAAAGTCGAAGAGAGCATCAGAAGAGAGTTTTGCTTCGTGAAGATTCAAGCCCCCGTGTGCTTCGTAATTACGGATAATTACGTCCTCGATATTCCTGAAAACATCAACCGTGGCGGGTCTTTGCAATCCTCGTACACTCTCTTAACCACCTCTGCCCTCTCTCTCTTTCCCTTGGACGCTGAACCATTTTCACGTTCGACTGGTTCGTCTACTTATTGATATTCATAATTGTCCTCGCGTCAATTAGCTAATTTCAATTGCGATAAGAAGCTCGAGTTCTTGAAAAACCATAAACGTTGGTCGATCCGTTTAAACGCCTACGTTTCACCTTATTTTATCGAGTTTTGTTTTTTTTTTTTATAGCAGAAAAATAAAAGGTTCAGTCCCAAAGACGATGAATGATCCCCCGTAGACACACTGGGTCATTTTGACCCAGACTTTTTTCTTAAATCCTCTTATCCGTACGCCGGAAATATTTTCAAAGCTTGCCAGCACTTTCTTACGAAATTCTCTCGAAAGCGTGGGAAGCGCGCATACACGGGGACAGTTTCCGTTTTTGAAATATTAAGTGAATGATGAATGGGGCTCCTCGGGGAAATAGCGACGACGAACGCCTTACGATTTCGCTGCATATGATAAAAAAAAAAAGAAAGAAAACAAAAAAAAACATCGCGAGACTTTAAGAAAAGAAATGATCACCGAATAGTATTTGATTTCGAAATTTCAAAATTAATAGAGTTTTCATTTAATAAATTGCCAAGCCCCGAGTATCGCATCGTTCCGAGAAAAGTTGTAATTTCTCCTGAAAAAAACATTCCGGATCGTTTCCCGAATTCGAGTCATGTTCTCGAGAGGAAAGTGTGAAAATCCATACAGATAAATTTGGCAAATTCGTCGAGATGCATCGAGACGAACGAGGGGCCTCCGACTGTACTAGCACAAACGCAGAAAATGCGAGACAGAGAGAGAGAGAGAGAGAGCGCCTTCGTTAGGCGGTTTTGAGCTTTGGATAGAAAAAATAACGGAAGAGTCGTTCGGAAGGAGAACGCGAATCCCTCTCACGGTTAGTTAAACACGGCGCCTTTTTCCAATCAGAAGAAAAATCCAGCACGCGCTCTTCCACTACTTTGAACATTCACCAGCATTTATAGATATATTTCTAACGTTATATCCATAGAAATTCAACCTGCCTTTGCTTCGTACGATAAGCGACACACAGACACACAAGCACACACATGTATGTGTGTAAATAAAGCTGTGAGTTATAAATAAGGTAGTTTAATGCCCGCGGGATATAATATTTATAAGCAATAAATTTGCTTCCTGGCATATCTGAAATTCTTTCACTTCGCCGGACTCTCCGGTCGTATTGATTTACCGTCTCGACCCAGCGTAATTGGACAACTTGGGAAGAAAGAATCGATAAACTAAATGAAAATTATGAAATCACTTCGGGCTCCGTACAAAAATTATTTGAGTCTAGCTCTTCGTCGGAGCGATGTTTAGCAATTCTCAAAGAGTCTCCAAGATGAAAATGGATTCACAGGAATTCATGGATTTTTATTCGTCAGCTCGATTATCGTTCGTTCCATTTTTTCGAGACGCGACGCGAAGAGGCGCTCGGCATGGTCACGCGTAGTAATCGCCACGAAACGCAGAACAATGAAATCTCAATTTTTATCGTCGCAATTATGTTTAACTATTGATCAACTTATCGAGGTTTTTTTTTCTTCGTTTCCCGGTACGTGGGTGTCGCGCAGACTGATATGCACGAGTTTACACACAAACGCACAAAGACATTAAAATTGTGGGCATGTTTGGGGCGCCTGTGTAGACCGCGAAACTCTTGGAATTCCTGAGGCGTGTCGGATCGCGAGTCAAACGCATTCTCTTCCTGTCCCATTATGTTATTGCGCGATTCTCCGGGTTATGCGTCCAACTATCGCACACATCTGTATATACAACTCCGTGCAGTTCCACCGCCAGCTTCGTACCAACATCGCACTCTCCCATCTAGATCTGTGCTTCTCTACACACCCGAGTGTGTGTGTGTTGATATTTGAAGCACGCGTATACGTGCTTGTCTCTCTATTCGCGTCTATTCCTGCTTCGTCCTCTTCGCTCTAAATGTCGACGTATGACAGTTGTAAATACATCGCTAAAAAATTGCGGGGTAAACGTACAGAAAAAATAACGCCAAATGCGTTTTTTTTTTTCTCTCGTTGTTTCTTCTCTACTTTTCCCTTTGTCTTTCTGGCATCGATCTCAACGCACATGAGGTTCACGTTTTTGTATTCCGAAAAGTGAGAAACGAAAAAAAAAATAGCGCGAAAAGTGATTTTTTCTTACGATTCGACGAGGCGAAGTTAAAAATGCTGGAAAAGCGGAATTGGAAGCAAAGAAATGTTCGTCCTCGGTGGTGATTGGCACGTTGGATCGCTCGGAGAGACGGAGAGAGCCCGAGACGCTGCTGGACGTTGATTTAGGTGGCTGCAATTCCGACTCTGCTACCTGTCGAGTATTTCGCGCTTTGGTTCTATAATGCGGCCATAACCTCTGTAGCCCCGTATAGCCGGAGGAGAGAAAAAAAAACGTGAAAACGAGATGACGAATACTTAGACACACATCAGCGACGATGCCTTCTGGCTGGCGCGCGGTCGCTCGGTGTATGGCGCGCGGTCGCTCGGTGAATGGCGCGCGGTCGCTCGGTGTATGGCGCGCGAAAGAGAGGGCGCCACAGAACTCGCCACTAATGACACCTAGAGAGGAATGTTGTCGCTGGGACTCGCGCCCTAGCGACACTACACGCCGCATCTTTTCCATTCTCACACGTTAAGACGCGTACACACGTTTTATGGACGAGAAACTTGGCGACAGCTTATTCCTTAGTTTCGTCGCTGCCTTCGCGAGCTGCACACCCGGGGAGAGTCTCCGAGGCAACGTCGACCCGGTCACACACCAGGGAAAACATCGCGCCAAGCCCGGTAGCCGAGTTTCTTCTCGCAGCCAGCCATTTGTTATCCAGCATGAAAAACTTGACGAAAAATAAAAAAAACAACGTGTCAAAGTAAAAACGTCGAATCAAAGTGTGATGATGGCAAGCTCGCCTCCGAGCGTCTGCTCATTCACAGGGTGTCCTCGAACTCGCTTCTCAAAACTTGTTCCATTTTCGTACATCGCGCAACATTCCGAATGCAACGGTTTTCAGAGACTTTGCTGTTTTAGCCTCGCCCGGTAATTATCGAGTAATCGAGCCTTCGCGGTCACACGAATAAGGTGCAAATTTAAAGGATTTCTATCGATAGAAAATTTAGCATACAACGTCCTCAGGCTTGGTCCCAACTTTAAGGACACTGTTTGTACATTCTTAACATCTTTTGACTCTACGTGGGTATATAATACAAGCATGAGACGCCATAACTGCTCACCGGGACAAGACATAACGCAGCATGCGAGAAACGACAGAGCAACTCCTCCAAGCTGCAATTAGCGATACACGTACAATCCCTCACAAAGCCCAGGACAACAGTCCTATGGTCAAAGCCATAATTAAAATTGTCCGACTACCATTTGGAAGCTCCATAAGACCGGGAGTTGGAAAAGATCGTACCTGTCCAACTGGATACTCAACTTTGATAGTCCTTTTTTTTTTATTCTCATTATGCATTTCTACTTGGAAATTACTGACGCTCAGCGTGTGCACTCTCTATTATCCCTCTGCGGGAATTAATCCTTTCTCGCCTCTTTACTCACCCGGTAGGCGGAATTCGCCAGCCACCTTGTCGTGTAATCACCGACTTCTTATTCTTGCTTCGTCATCCTTTTATTTCCACCATAATCGCCCTTTAAGGTTTATTCTGAAACTCGACGATACTCTGGCTCGCCTTTTTCCTTTTTTCTTACATTTCGTACTCCGGCTCTCATCGGCGAGTTCTGAATATTTTTCCTAGTCCTTGAAACGTGTCCAGAAAGAATTTTCCAACTTTTGACCTGAAATTCGCGGCCGAGAAGAATTTCTTTCAGTTTTTTTTACTCATTTATCTCAACGTTACGAAAACCGAGGTGATTGACTTTCCAGGCGCATGAATTTAATGAACGTAACCGCTGCTGTTTTGCCTGAAATGCAGAATCGAGCGATCGAGCTCTGTTCACCAGTTTTTCCTTTTTATCTTCCTCTCGGTCTGTTTCGCGAGCCCTTAAGGACGTTGTATGCTAAATTTTCTATCGATAGAATTCCTTTAAATTTGCACCACGCAAAGAGAATAGCGATGTCTAATAGCTCGTGAAATTTTAAGAGGTTTCACCATGTCGAGATATTTATTTATAAAAATCACAATTTTCAGTAATTTCTCACAAGAGCGTGTGTCAAAAGTTGCAATTTTCAACATTAAATATTTCGATTTCTAAATGGTGAAGCCTCTTAAAACTTTGCATACACTTTTCTGCAACATCGAAGAAGCTTTATTTAATTTTTCAAAAAAATCGCTCGTCAAATTATTTCGAAGCTTTGTTTATTATATAGCTCGCAAAATTTTAAGAGGTTACACCATGTCGAGATATTTATTTATAAAAATCACAATTTTCAGTAATTTCTCACAAGAGCGTGTGTCAAAAGTTGCAATTTTCAACATTAAATATTTCGATTTCTAAATGGTAAAGCCTCTTAAAACTTTGCATACACTTTTATGTAACATCGAAGAAGCTTTATTTAATTTTTCAAAAAAATCGCTCGTAAAATTGTCTCGAAATTTTGTTTATTATCCAAAAAATACAGATTACCTCGGAAAATCTTGAATTTAGAGTACGTTGTTCTTTAGTCAATTTGCAACAATTTTTTTCAATGAACTTGGGCTCGCAAACCATTTAGTATGTAAAAAAAACTGAAAAGAAAAATTTAGATTTGAACGACGCCATAGAAGGTCCTTAAAATGCCAAATAAGTTGGGAGAGAGAGAAACGTACTCGACAAAAAATTGGCGAGAAGTTGCGAGAGAAAAGATGGAAAGGCGAGAGAGCTGTGAGCGAGAAACAGGGAAAGATGGACAAAGAATCATCGCAGCAACAAGTGTCCCCCGTCGCGAGAGCAAAGGCATTCCTAATTATCCCCCAACCCTTTTTAGCGCCTCCTCGGCTTCCTCGTTCTCTTCGTTGCTTTTTTTTTCACTCTTGACACTGCTTTCGTGTAATAAGTGTACCCAGAAGCAATGCAACGTCCAAAGTGGGAAAAAAGGATCGAGAGAGAAGGAAAAGTATATAAACCGCGAAAAGGAGAAAAAAACGGAGGATTGAAAGAAAGCGGGGGAGGGGAAGCGAGCTGGAGCTCGTCGAAAGGAAAGAGGAAGAAGAATATTGTGGTTGGCTAACCCCCCCGAAGCGAAACGGGACAAAAAGCCTCCTGATTGCATTTTCGTATAATAATTCCCCCATCGCGCCTTGCTGAGAGTCTCGGGCGACGACCAGATGAGCCGAGACGCAATCACGGAGCGAGAGAGACCGAGAGAGATAGAATGTACCACAGGCGCGAGTAAATTAAATCGATTTCGCCGATGCACTTCGGATAATTGGTCGTTATATTAGCGTGCCTTTCGACTCGTACATGCGTCTCTCTGTGTTTCAGTCTAACGCACATAAACTTCCAGTACACACGAGTAACAATAATTTTCCATCTTTTTATTTTCTTATCCCTTTTTTTACCTTCGTATTCTCTTAATTGGCTAATTATTTGGACCCTCGTCAACTCTCTTCGGACTTGGAACGAATCGGTGATCTCGATTCGTACATCGCACGCTTCACTTTGATGCGTGGGTGTCGGTTCTTTAATTACCCGCGTGCTTTTAGTACTCGATGCTCATCTTTTCCTTATGTTCATTAATTTCTCTCTGGTAATTGATTTTTCTCCCTGCGAAACATCGTTTTTTTTTTTTTTCTACCAATTAATTTTTGCTCAATTGCCTCAAACTTTTTTTTTCTTCTTACTGTTGGAATTTCGTTGAGTAATTTTCGATTTCTGATCGTCCAGTGGTACAGCGTCGACAGAAACAAAATTCGGGACGACATCCTTCAATTGTGGGTTTCCCTGGGCGCTGGACCCCACAACAACCTCCCGGACAAAGCTGCCGAAAATTTTCTTGCCAAATCCGCCGAGAGATCCGACTCTCTACCCCTTCAGGCTTGGCATTCGGTCGCCAGATCTGCACTCTGCTGGTTCGTCAGTCAAACCTCCATCAACGGGTGAGTTGATTTTTCTGAAAAGCTTTTTTTTTTTCAAAATCGTTTCTTAAGCACGTTGTATGGCGACGATCAAATCTAAATTTTTCTTTTCTTACACACAAAATGCTTTGCGAGTCTGAGTTCGTTGAAAAAAAATGTTACAAATTGTCTAAAGAACAATGTACTCTAAATCCAAGATTTTCCGGGGTAATCTGTATTTTTTGGATAATAAACAAAATTTCGAGACAATTTTACGAGCGATTTTTTTGAAAAATTAAATAAAGCTTCTTCGATGTTACATAAAAGTGTATGCAAAGTTTCAAGAGGCTTCACCATTTAGAAATCGAAATATTTAATGTTGAAAATTGCAACTTTTAACACACGCCCTTATGAGAAATTAATGAAAATTGTGATTTTTATAAATAAATATCTCGACATGGTGAAACCTCATAAAATTTCGCGAGCTATTAGACATCACTATTCTCTTTGTGTGGTGCAAATTTAAAAGAATTCTATCGACAGAAAATTTTGCATACAACGTTCTTGACCCTCGAGACGATTTTTTCATTTTTTAACGAGGCAAATGTGTTTCTCGATTAATTAGGCGATTCGATGAATTATAATGATCTTTCCACGATCGTATTTTTAGTAATTTCTGCAAATTGTCCGAAAAATTCACGTTTCGAATATTCGGAATCGAAAATCACTGGAAATTTCGAATCCGAAAAATAAAAAAATCAGTTTTTATAATTTCTTCGGTTTCCACGTTGATCTCCAAAAGTCGCAGATTCGAAGATGATCGTAATTGAAAAAGAATGATGAGAAAAGTAAAAATGAACTTTCCACGATCGTATTTTTAGTAATTTCTGCAAATTTTCCGAAAAATTCATTTTTCGAATATTCGGAATCGAAAATCACTGGAAATTTCGAATCCGAAAAATAAAAAAAACAGTTTTTATAATTTCTTCGGTTTCCACGTTGATCTCGAAAAGTCTCAGATTCGGAGACAATAGTAATTGAAAAAGAATGAGGAAGTACGTGAAATTGAAAATTGAGAGAAAAAAATGCGAAGCACCGAGACGGATGATAGTTTTTTGATCCCCGTCCATCGGGAATATCAGCTTGCCAAAAAAAAAACCTCCCCGGAGATGAGGATGAAGCGAGAGTTAGTCGAGCAGGCACAAGATCGTTTGCGAGGTGATGAAAAGGGGCCTTACCATCTTGCCGGTTAATTAATAACCCCGCGAGATACAATCTCCGCCTATCTCTCACAGCTTTCTCTATACATATATGTGCGGATAAAATGTATATATAACGTGTAGAAGGCCTCAAGAGAGTCCAAGCTGCTGCTGTACATTTCGAGCTGCCAGAGGCTCTCTTTTTCTTTCTCCTTCTCACCTTTGCTCATCTTCCAGCTTGTGTACGAAAGATATGCTCCCTTCGCGACTCCTAGCCCATCATACGCGATGTATATATAAACTACTGAGCGGAGGCAGCCTCCGTATGAGATTATTGATGACCATCTTTGTTTGTCCCCCGTGTTTTATACACACATCGCGAAACATTCATCTTTCTTCTTCCTTTTCCATCTTCGTTCGTCCTGTCTCCGTCTCTCTCGTTCTCTTCCATGGATTTCTTTCCATTTCTCTATTTGGCAATCTTATTCGGACCGTTTATTAAAATTCGAGCAGGATGACGAGCCTCGGCTCGTAGATTCGATAAAAACCTTTCGATCGTTTCGCCAGGAAAATGAGTTTCGATCAAAATTTCGGACGAAGGTAAAATCTTGCGTTTTTTTTTTTTTACCAGTTTTCAATGTCAATCTGCTTAAAATGTCCCAAAACGTCGAAAAATCATATCTAGAAAAAATGTTCGGATGTGTGCGTGTGTGTGTGTTTTGGCACTGTAAAATTCAAACCTTCGTAACTCGAGAACGGTTCGAGCTACAGGGCTCCCGTTTTGCACAGATGTTGATCTATACAAGCTCTTCATTCTCTGGAAATTTTGTTGGAATTGCTAGAAAAATAAAAATTCTACGGCATTTTGAAATTTTCAAAAAAGGGTATCGACGCTCTTACTTCCGCAAATTTTAAGATTAATTACTAATTTTTTTTTTATAAATAAAATATTGAACGGTTCAAATTTTATGAATTTTCGAATTTAACGAAAATGTTAGTTTTTCGAAAAATCGTTTAATCTCTTTATTTTTTGTTTTTTTAAATGATTCTTCCAACATATAGTTCATCTTTTGAAATTAAAAAAAAAAAAATATTACGCTAAACGATCGAGCGAACACGAAAATGAAACTTTTTGGAAAAAAATGTACAAAAGCCACACTCGCACTTAATGACTATGATGACGCGTTTGTTTCTCTCCAGTCACGACAAATCGACGCAAGGACTCGAACGTTTCAAAGAGCCCACGTATATATAGTAGAGATGTTGGGTTTATGGGCCTCGCGAGTAAGATGCTGAATGCGAGACCAACTCTCTCGGTAGTAACAACTCACCAAATGATGATGGATTTTATATGTGACCGCCCATGGAATTATCACATCAGCATAAAGTATAATGAATTCTCTCTCTCTCTCTCTCTCTCTCTCTCTCTCTCTCTCTCTCTCTCTCTCTCTCTCTCTCTCTCTCTCTCTCTCTCTCTCTCTCTCTCTCTCTCTCTCTCCGTTTCTCTGCTCTTTCTTCGCCTTGGTCCAGTCTCCGGAGTGTTTTTCTTCAAAGAATTTATATCGGGCCGGAACGAATAATTATCTTGTCAGTCCGGATGATTATTATGATTTTTCTATTAGAATATATATTTAGTTATTATTTTTTTCCATCACTCGACGACAGCAACGAAGTGTGGGAAAATTTGCATCGCTCCTGCACCGCGGTAGGTCCCGATCGGATAATTTTTTCTAGACGCCAATCCCGAGGAATCTTCGCAATGAAATATTTTCATTAATCAAGTATATTTTTATTCTTCGAGCATTCAGTTAATAAAATTCGCTCGCAGTCGCTGTCGGATTTTTCGTCGGAAAATTCCCTAAAAACGATCATTATCCTCGCTATTTTTTTTTTTCAAATCGTTTTTCTAACTCTTTGCTGCTTCCCTTCTCGCAAAAATTAAGAATCTTAATTGCAAGAAGCACGAAGTTTAATCTACGTCCACACGACTTTGTGCGAGTCGTGCGGCGATCTCTGCGAGCTCGAACCCGAGTCACCTGCTGGCATGACGTGTACTCTTCGTTCCCCAGGCTCTTCGTATCCCGCTGAGAATATTAATTACCCGCTCTCCCAACTCTCCTCCTCCTCCTTCTGCGTCTTGTAAACCCGAGAAAGCTCCCGATTCGCACCGCACAACCTCTCACGGATTAATCATAATTAAGGGCTCGTCCCAAAGGCATTTTAAAAAAAAACTCAACAAGACAAATTTCGCCTCAAACCATATTTACTTCGTCTCTATCGTCGACATTTCCGCAGTAAAACTTTTTCTTTGTCGTAAAAAATCACGAATTATGTTCGAATAATTAAGGGGGTGGTTTGGTTCTATTTTTGTGTAAATTCCTTCATGTCGGTGCTGTTTTTGAAACTGGAATTCGAAAAAAGTAGAAAAACTGATAAATTACGAAAAAAAATTTTTTTTTTTTACTTTTAATTAATGAAAATCGTGCCTCATAAAATTTTGGATTCTCAGACAAAAGCAGGCTCCCAATTTCGACGTTTTTTTCTAATTTATTTTGAAAATATTTCGAGAAACTCTGAATTAAGGGAAGGAATTTATCGAATTGCCTAATTAATCGAGAAACACATTTGCCTCGTTAAAAAATGAAAATATCGTCTCGAGGGTCAAGGACGTTGTATGCAAAATTTTCTATTGATAGAATTTCTTCAAATTTGCACCACACAAAGAGAATAGTGATGCCTAATAGCTCGCGAAATTTTATGAGGTTTCACCATTTCGAGATATTTATTTGTAAAAATCACAATTTTCAGTAATTTCTCATCAGAGCGTGTGTCAAAAGTTGCAATTTTCAACATTAAATATTTCGATTTCTAAATGATGAAGCCTCTTAAAACTTTGCATACACTTTTATGTAACATCGAAGAAGCTTTATTTAATTTTTCAAAAAAATCGCTCGTAAAATTGTCTCGAAATTTTGTTTATTATCCAAAAAATACAGATTACCTCGGAAAATCTTGAATTTAGAGTACGTTGTTCTTTAGTCAATTTGCAACAATTTTTTTCAATGAACTTGGGCTCGCAAACCATTTTGTTTGTAAGAAAAACTGAAAAGAAAAATTTAGATTTGAACGACGCCATACAACGTCCTTAAGAGTGGCCCTGATGAGTTCGAGGGTGTAAAATGGCGACGAAAGCAGAGCGACCGATGGGAAAGTATGTGTGTGCGCGCTGAGATCGCGAACGGACGGAACTCGGTAGCGAGTTTTTTATAATCGTCGAACGAGAATCGTGGAAATGCGATTAAAGGGGAACGCGGAGGAGGGGGACCAAAAAAAAGGGGTGGAGAATCGCGTATTTGCGGGAATGAGAGCGTGAGCGAGACGGGGAGTCTCTCTGAGCTTGACTGCATGGATGAGAATGGTCCCCGTATATGGACCCAAAGGAGATTCAAGTGGGAGGTTCGCCATAAGTCCGATCGCGACAGAGAGTCGTATTCCCCTTCCTTTCGAGTTTTCTTCGCGATATGAAAAATTTCGCTATCCAATAACGAAAAAAAAAAATAAAAAAATAAAAATCGATTCAATTCCGAAAAATTCAAAAATACCAAAAAAAAAAAATACAAAGAGTCGTCATTAGTAAACTGCACAAATGCCTCAGATAAACAAACATTGGAATTTTGTACTTTTTAATGAAAAATAATAATTTACAACGACCACCGACGATTTTCAAGAATTTTTCAAAAATTTTCAAACGATCGTTATATTGTTTGAATAAAAAAGGAATGCGATTGTTTTCGAATTTGTAGATTTCGTGATTAGATTCGTAATCGACGAGCCAAGAACCTCGCGAGTTCGAAATTTCGAGTCGTTTGCGAGTTTGAATAAAAAAAAAAAAAACAAAAATGTTTGATGAATCTAAATGAATTATATAAATTCGTGTCAAGATTCAACGTTTTCTCGTAATTTCCGTCCATTTTTTTTTTTCACCCAAAAAATAAGCAATATTTACACAAGGTTCATCGCGAAAGATTACAGAGAGCGTGCAGAGAATTTCTCCGCGAGTTTGGCGTCGTCCTCGCGGCAGCAACCCTCAACATATAGAACAATTCTCTCGTTTCTTTTTATTCCGAGTCGTTGTTTTCTCTTTTTGTATCTCAGCCAACGAAACTCTGCTGCCTCGGTTCTCGCCTCTCGGAACAAAGAGGGAAAGGGGCTTGCGATACAGAGAAGAGGATCCAGGATTGGTTGGCACGTTCGTGTCGACCTCGTTGGTCAGTAATTATCATTAGGGCGTTTGCGCAGCAAAGAATCTATTTCTCGCCAGGGCGCAGCTTCCAATGCTCCCATATATATTTATATACATCGAAAGGCTCTGAATATAGTATACAGAAGGTAGTGCAGTCGTCGAGGATGAGGGTGTGTTTCTCCCCGATCGTAGCAACCCTCTCTTTTTCTTCGTAATTAAGATTCCGGCGCATGCGCCAGTTCTCACGATCCTTATCGAAATCTCTGGCTCTCTCGCACGTTTCTCTCTGTTATTTCGATGTTTTCAAGACTTTGAGAGTTTTAGTTCGTGCCGGGTGTCGTAGAAACTACCAGTAATTATAAAGCATGGGCGTAACGAGCTTGCGCGTTGGACGCGATGGAAAAGAGGACCCTTGAGTGCGGAGCTTGCGCTGTCATCGCGTCTTATACTTTTGTTTTCCCCTTTCGTGGCTAATTGCTCATTAAACCCTTGCCTCTCGTTAGTCCACGCCCAGCGACCAACCAACTTGATCAACCACGATATTCTCGTCGTTATCATTGTCGGACTCGACCAATGGGCGTTGGGGGCAGAAGACCCAACGGGAGATTAGCCATTGCGACGCACTTGATATCGCTTCGTTCTGTATTAATTAGCATATTCCTTCCGGTTGCAATGACAAGAGACACGCAACGAACGTCATCGTTCGAACTGTTCAAAAAAAATAAGAGAAAATTGAAGAGAGTTTTGACATTTTTCTATTTTTTGGAAAATCGTGAAAAATTCTTCGTATACGGACACTGCGTTAACGAGTCAGAGGCACGAAAGAGATACTTGCAAGGCATTCGTAGCGAGAATGTAACGATGAATCGGAAAAAGCAACTTGAATAGTGTGTGGAGCAGGATCTCGAGGAAAGTTGGTTGTTATTTACAAGCGCGAATGACGCGGAATATCTAGGAATGAAAAAGGCCAAAGTGCGTGATACGACAAGGTAGAATAGTAGATTTTACGACTTTTTGTTTGCCAGGGAGAGGAAATAGAGTGTATATGTATATAAAGGAGCGAGTAAACCTCATCTTTTGCGGAGAGTACTCTGGTGGAGAGTTCGGAAAGAGCGCAGAGGGTTAAAACGAAGGGGAGAGAATGCTCGAGACTCGCATAACGATCCCGCGTTTAAGAATCCTCCCACTATCGTCTCTTGCCCTCCTCCTGGTCATCTAATATGTGTGAATGTACGTGGGGGCATAAAAATATATATGTATATTAACTCCGTTTGCACCTCCCGGTCTAAATAAGTGCCCCCACTACCGCGCAGCCAAGCGCGTCACCTCTCTCGCTGTATTCTTCCTTCCTTTCCTCCTCCTTCTCCTTCTCTCCGTCTTTGTTTCTCCCTCCGTCCAGCCAAAGACCGCCCGACCACCCAGCGACGCTTATACCAAGTGTCCTCGTGTCTCCCTTAACTCCCACTTGCCCTCCTCGCTCAGGCCGCCCGCGAGGGAGCCCCGGAACGACGGAGGACGGAGATGGAAAGAGAGTGGAGAGAAAAGGAGTAAGAGCATTTGCAAACTCTCGTCTGTATAATTGTCCATCGCGAGTTGATCCGTTCTCTCCTTGCTCCCCTCGTATCTCTTCTCCCCTTCCTACGCGATACGCGTCACGAGGCGTGGTTAAATTTCTCCCACTCGCCCTTCTGCCCCCTTTTTCTCTCGCATCGAGCTCCCACTCGATCTTTAGAACGTTCACCCGCGGTGGTCCATCAGGCAACGCCCTCCGGAATCCCCAGCAGCATCTCTTTTCGAGAAAGACCGCGCGGGGCGAGAGTTAGAGAAAGAGAAAAGACTCGTCAGCGAAGCTAAACTTTGTACTCAAGCTCCTAGTTTCTTTCCCTCCCGGTGCAGCAGCCCGCGCACCATCCACTCAACCCCCGCCGTTCTGCTTCTGCCCCGCGACTTTGTCAGTCGTACTTGTATTCCCTCTGCATTCAAAACTCTCTTCTCTTCTTCTCTCTTTCTCATTTCATCTCCTTCTCAGGATTCCTCTCCTTTCGGATTGCTCCTTTCTTCTTTTCGTTCTAGCTCTCTCTCTCTCTCTCTCTCTCTCTCTCTCTCTCTCTCTCTCTCTCTCTCTCTCTCTCTCTCTCTCTCTCATTGTCTTATCCTTAAGCCTCTCGCCGTCTCTCATCTTCTCTCTCGTTCGCCTCCCCTTCCCCTCGTTTTTATCTCTTTTCGTTCCTTTCTCCTTTTTCTTCAATCGTGCCCAGCATCTCCCTACATCCCGACTCTACGCCCAGCAGTTTCCAATGAAACTGGGCCTGCAAGAACTGCTGGCTAACGAGACGTCGCTCCAGCCCTCCAGTAGGCAGAATGCTAAATACTTTCTCTCTCTCTCTCTCTCTCTCTCTCTTTCTCTCTCTTCCTCTTTCCTTCTCCAGTTATTTTCTCTCTTTCTCATACTTTTCTCTCCCTTCTCTCATATTTCTCCGTTCTCCTCCTACTTTCCTACATCCCCAACCCTCGTGTTTCTCCTGCTCACCCTCGCACATCGACATCCAATCTTGTTCGCTTCTTCCGCGTCTTCGTTTTCTCATTCTTTATTCTTCCTCTGCCCACCGTAACACTCTCTCTCTCTCCTTTTCGTCCTTTTCCTCAAGGGACACTCTCCTCTCGTGCTTTTGCCTCGCCTTCGAAGAAACGGAGAAGAAGAACGTGCCCAAACGATCTCGCGCCTCAGATTCTCTTTACATCGTCACCCCCCAGAGACGAAGAGGAGCCGATGCTTCCTTATTCGCTCTATGTACCTATAGTATGTAAAAATACACTCCCAACGACGCTAACACTTTTTCCCTCTTTTTTTCTTTCCCTCCCGAGTAAGCCAGCCATGAGTCGGATTAAAGTTTGAGCGAGGGAGGATCACTTTTATTAGGGTGGTAACTGAAGAGATTACAAAAACGATCTCGAGAGGTCTCAATCTTTAAAAAAAGATACGAAAATTCGTGGCTCTTGTGGGAAACGGTAGAAAAAAAAAAAAAAAAACAAAAAAACCACCAAGTCCAAGAAACTCGGAATATTTATCCGGGAGTTTGCAAAAATTCCCTTAGCATCGAAGATTCTTTACAGAATCGACATTTATCTGAAATTACATTTTTTAAAGTATCACAAAACGACTTTATTTAAGGTTCTTTCAAAATTTTGTATAAACGTTCTTGGCACCAAAATTAACAGTTTCCTCCTGTGAACAAAAATTTTCTGACGTTTATAAAATTTGAGATATTTAATTTCCCATTTTTTATTTTTTCAATCCAAACGCGTGTGAATTGAAGTCACGTTTCGTTAAAAACGTTGCAAGAAACAAAAGAAACGCGACTTCAATTTGAAAAATGAAAAATTGGAAATTAAATATTTCAAATTCTAAACGTCAGTAAATTTTTCTTCAGAAAAGAAAACTGTTGGTTTTGGTGCCAAGAACGCTTATACAAAATTTTGAAAAAATCCTAAATGATCTCAGTCAAATCTCAAATGTTCAAAATTTCTACAAAAGTTCGTCCGATAAATCGGTCGCAGTTATATTATCCAATGTAGTCTATAAAACACATTCTGCGTATGAGAGTGTGTAGATGGATTTTTTGTTTGTGCGAATGTGTGTAAAAATGTATCGATCTTTAAGGGCGCGATTAAATTGAATATATAAATATATAGAGACGAAGAGACATATACGTGTATGGAATGAAATCGCGCCCTCGAAGATCCAGCACCACGCTCGTGAAACATGGACATTTGCAAACAATAGGAGCCTCGAGTCTGTCCGATAACGCGTGTGTGCTCCATCTCTCCGTCTCTGCTCCTTCTTCGCGAATTCTTTAGATGGAGCTGCTGCGATATCCTCGCATCCGATTAACATATTATTGCTATTATTAGGTAAACGATTCGCTCCCTCTCTCTCTCTCTCTCTCTCGTCTGTTTCGCCAAGATTCTCTTTAACACTGCACGAGAAAACGCGATAAAAAGGGAAAAATCCAGCCCATGGACCATTTCACTGCAAAGCGTCCAAAATTTTTTCTCCATTCACAGAAAAACTTAAAAAAAAAAAAAAAAATCCTCAAGGAGATTCCTCGTTATTGAAAAAATCACGAAAATAATTGAAATCAAACATTTTTCGAGACGAATTCGATTTTTCGTACTTGAGCCTCTCAGAGTCTCGGGGAATTTTGAAAAATCTTGAAACTTAATTTTTTTTTGGCCTCCCCAATCGACTCTCGTTCGCACGATTTCATTCTCGGGTTCCCAAAAATGTTTCTCTCCCTCAAAATGACGTTTTTTTCACGTTCATTTTCACTCGAATGCCCCATACATCCAACAGCTATAGAATGATGCACGTAAGGCGTAGAATAAAAGGGAAGAATTTCGAGCGATCGCCCCCGCGCTTGCAGCTACTTTACGAGCTCCAAACTGGACACTCACGTATATTTACCAACACGAGAACAACCTCGAGATTCTCGGTTGTTCCCTTTCGCGATAAAACTACGATGCACACTCATACCCTCGGAACCGTATCCGTATATGATTTTATACACAAATATACAAAATACATCGAGATCGGTAGCGAAAAGAAAAATGAGAAATCTCGACTGTCCTCAATGGCACATGGCGAAGCGGTAGACTGTGAAAGATCGCAACAACCCAGTATGTACATTTTCGAGTATGTGTGTCCGAGAAAAGGGAGAAAGAAGACTTTCGGATTCGTGCGTGGGTGGTGTACCCGGTTGTCCCCGTTGAGGAGAATAGTGAATGATCGTAAACGCGCTTCTCGTCGCCGCGTATATACAAAGATACGCCAGAGACGATAAGTATCGATTCGTCGTGTTTCGTACATTATATAGTTTTACATACGACGTGATCCGCTCGTAAACTTTACGCTGCATTTTTCTCCCTTTTTTTTTTTACTTTCATTTTTTACAATTTTCTTCCGTAAAAATTTGTTTTTTTTTTTTTCATTCGTAGTTTACTCGAACTTGGGATACTCGGAAATTCTCGTTTTGTCGAATTTTTCATTCAATCAGCATTAATTTGTCGGTTCGATCGAAACGTAATTATTCTCGAAAATTGACCATCGCTCACGAACGATTACCCGCTGTTTTTTTTTCAGAACAATGAATTTTTTTGAAATCCATGAAAAAAAATGTTTGCGATAATCTTTAACGTATGACAAAACGATTTTGTTGAGGATTCTTTCGATATTTTGTCTAAACGTTCTTGGCACCAAAACTAACAGTTTTCTGCTCTGAAGAAAAATTTTCTGACGTTCAGAATTTGAGATATTTCATTTCCCATTTTTTATTTTTCCCATCTAAACGCGTGTAAATTGAAATCGCGTTTCTTTTGTTTTTTTCTTGCAATTTTTTAACGAAAACGTGACTTCTATTTACACGCGTTTAGATGGTAAAAATAAAAAATGGGAAATGAAATATCTCAAATTCTGAGCGTCAGAAAATTTTTCTTCACAGGAGAAAACTGTTAGTTTTGGTGCCAAGAACGTTTATACAAAATTTTGAAATAATCCGAAATAAAGTCGTTTTGTGATGTTAATACCTTAATCGAAAGAAATTTCATAGCGATGAAAATATTGTTTTATAATGTCGAATGAAAAATTGGCAAGTTTCGTGGTTACGAAACCCGATGCAAAATTCAACGAGCAAGTTAGCCGTACAGCTTCCTGTGTTGATGCTGCAGTAGTTAATGCTGTGGTGAAGCAGGCCCAGAGATCGTACGGACTCGGAGATGTATCCTATTACAGAATCTTGGCTGAACACTTGGTTATGTGAGAGATCGAGAGAGAGAGAAAATATTGCAGCGAGTTACCATGGCGAGAAAAAAGTTAACAATGATACTCTTCGGTGTGCTTCGAGCTGTTGAGGATCGTAAGAAAGATAAAGACAAAGAGAGAGAGAGAGAGAGAGAGAGAGAGAGAAAGAGAGAAAAGAAACGTCATTGTTATCCAGTAGCCGGAGGAAAGCGCGTGGCTCTGAAGAAGGAGAAAAGGGCTCTGCATAGCACTGCCAGAATATATATAGCACAAAAAAAGGTTGAGAGGGAGGGAGATAAAAGGAAGAAGAACCAGTGGAACGTGAGCGAAATAGCCAGACAGCGTGTCGCCATATAGTAGACTCAAATACACGATATACTTATATATATTCTATTCATGAACATGTATATATATATATCAATGAATTTATATCGAAATCGTATGATGGCTGCAGCAGGACTAGTTGTGAATAGAATTATCTACGAGTTCCACTGAGTGGTGCGAGTCTAGAAATAGTCAGACGATAAGAAACCTTATCAACGATTCGTGTGAATAATTATCACCAAGTTTTTATAACGACGATTCCCGAAGACTATTTCTGGGATAAAATGAATTTCGAAATTAGAGATTTTTTCTTGTCGTGTGCTGATTTTTTATATAGAGAAAAAAAAATGAAGAATTTGTTGAAAAGTTTCGAAGATGTTCCTCGAAACATTTATTTTGACCTTTAGGATCGCTCGAAATTAATTAATTTGGTTGCACACTCGCCAACGAATTATTGTCGTTGCTGGACAATTCCGATCGTAGTGATTGAGCCACAAAATGCTCACGCCTTTTCCCTTCAACCGAGTTAAACTGGAATGTTCTCTCTCTCTCTCTCTCTCTCTTTCTCTCTTTCGCTATATTTTGCTCGGTCTTAAAATTCTACTCAGTTTCGTTCTCTTCTCATTGTTATTTATTATTCAATGGTAAAAGGGTCTCCAAGCCGGGGAGTTTGCAAGGAAAGGTGGCCCTTAATTGATGGCACTGCTCTTGTAGCAGAAGAACGTCGAATCCGAGCAAAAGGGTAGAAGGGAGAGCGAATTAAAGATCGAAGAAGAGCGTCTCTTCCTCACGTCGTATCGATAAAAAATAATAAGAATAAAAATAAATGGAAAAAGTGAGAAAAAAAATGATTCACTCTGGAATATATAAACACAGCAAAGGGACTTATTTATATATGAAAGGAAACGCTCGCTCTGACCGAATCCACGATCAAAATCCTGCGTTCCAGGGCATTGATGGATCGCCACCCTGCGATCTTTGCTAACGCACCGCCTCTGCCAATCCACTTTTTTTCTATCCTTCCTTCTCCACTCTCCTTCTAAGCACGCACTCCCTCTTATCCTTTTTCTTAATCCCCTCTCTTCCGCTCCCCAACCTCCCAGACATTTTCGAAGCTCCATATTCGCTTTTTTCTTTCATTCAACCTTCGATCGATTCGCTCGTATCGATCGTATCGATCGAATCCGAACGCCATCTTTCATCAATGTCCAACATTTCGCCATTTGTTTAATTTTTCTTTCATTATTTTTCAGCCTACTCGGCAGAGGCTCCATGCACGTTTTCTCCGCTGAACAATTTCAAAAAATTATCGATGCCAGTCGATTCACCGGCCCATGGCATTCCGTCGTTGATCTCGGTGCCGGCGACGGCGCCACCACTGCTCATATCGCTCATCTCTTCGACAGGGTCTACGCAACTGACATATCCGCACCAATGCGATGGGCCTTATCCAAACGAAAGTTTACGTGAGTTTTTACCTACTTTGCTTTTTCGTGCAAAAAAAAAATCACGGATCAAGATCTGCAAGTTTTTCAGAATCGCGTTCCGCAGATTTTAATCCCACGATCGATTTTGTTTTATAATTTTATTCAATTCCACGTGAAAGTACAAGTTTCAAGCTTTCTTTTGAGCGCTGCTAAAAAAAATTAGCTCATCTGGTTCGTCGCCCATAAATTCATCAAAATTACCAAAAAATGTGGTTTTGTTTTTTTGATATTTTATATCTATTCAAAGAAAAAGACAACGAGCGACGAATTATTATTTTTAAAATCGATCCTCTTCGATTTTTCGTAGATTTTCACCATCGATTTTTCTTGTTTGATAACAGAGTATTGGACATTGAAAAATGGCACGAGACTGGCCCCTTCAACGTCGTATTATGTCTGAACCTTCTCGATCGTTGCGACCGTCCTGACACACTTTTGCGTCAATTACGTACGACGCTAGCACCAGGTGGTCGTTTGGTGGTTGCACTCGTTCTCCCGTTCAGTCCGTACGTCGAAGTTGGCCAAAGAGGCGATCACAAACCATCGGAATATCTTCCTATAAAGGGCAATGGTCTCGAGGGACAAATAGCAAGTCTCGTCGATCGTGTATTCGCTCCTGTTGGTCTCAAATGTCTTGCCTGGAGCAAATTGCCTTATCTCTGCGAAGGAAACCTTGGACAGTCTTACTACTTTTTGGATGACGTGATTTTCGTTCTCGAAGCTCAACAGGTTATAAATTATTTTTCAATATATCCTTCCCCTTCGGAATTATCACATTCGTTAAAATTCACATTCTTCGAAGTATTTTCGATCAAAACTTTTTCATCATACAGAAAAATCAATTTTTTAAAAAATTCCAAATTTCGCTTGGAACTTCTGATTAATTACCATTTGACCGTCGGCAGGCTGCAATTTTTTAAATCTTGAAATATATTTAAAAAAGATTTTCCATCATTTTTCGATGTAAAATTTTTAAAAAATCTCGCCTCCTGTAAAAAAACTTGGTTTTCTAATCGCTCAACGTGCAATTTGGATTGTCCCGAATAGGAAGAACCTTACAACAGTACCCGAGAGAAAACCGAGCCGAAAACAGCTTCATCACGAGCGAATGGGATTTGAAGACGACGGAATCAGGCACAAGGAATTGGTGTTTCTTTTTGTTCAATATATATTTCCGGTTGATAAAAAACAGGCGAGTTCACACTTGTAAAAACTTTAATAATCGATACGTTGAATGAATAATTGTGCAGGAATACAGGAGAGTAATACTGGCAAGCGACGTCAAGTTTTTTAGCAGTGCAGACACAGCAGTAGCATTTTGGTGTACAATATTAATTAATTATTACTGTTGTGTTGTTGTTTTTTTTTTTTGTTAATTCGTGAAGTAAAAGTTCATAATTGAACTTTGATTATTGTCGTTGTCTCATTATCGCAGATTCGTAATTTAATTAGCGATCAGATACGATCATTCGTCGTTGTGGCTAATGTGAGTTCTGCGACAATCAGACAAACCAATGTTACGCTTTCAGTTTTTATTTTTTCCATACATGGATTATTAATGATTTATTTTTTATTTTATTATCTTTATGGGTTTTTTTTTTTTTTTTGTTCATTGCCTCTGACAAATCGAGGGATTATGAACGATTGATATACACACTTGCGTGTAACGATAACAGGTAATAATTGTAGGATACGACGAAGGTAAGAGAATCGATGTGTCGTTTACTTTTTTGTTTTTGTTTTTTTTTTTTTTGCATTTTTCTTTCTCTTACACAACTATAATAAATATTGCAGCAGATTTACTTTTTTTTCGTACACCGCGGAAGAACCGTGAAGAAACAGCTGGTTCGCCGGATAAATCAACAAATAAATAAAAGTATAATATATACATTTTTAAAAATGTCCTCTCCGATAACTTTTCACGACTCCTACGGTTCCATCGAGCATTTCGCTATTTTATAGCGCAATACAAACTGGAAAAAAATTCGTTATCGACACCTGGCAATCGGTCAAATGGAGAGAACACGATTTATTAAAACAATGTTTTATCAAATGCTGTCATTTTAAAATCGACGATAAATACACGAGAGATCGCTGCTGAGGGACAAAAGTTAATCGGACTTTTCATCTTTTTCTTTTGGCAAATGATAATATTTCGAAAATTTCAACGTCTTTTTTTTTATTAACGTCGCAGCGCTTACCGATTAACTCGAGTCCTTTCGATCGTCATTGATTGATATACATATATATATTTATGGATGGTGTCCGCACTATCCAACAGATTCCAAATGTCGACGTTTCCCAAAACACAAAAAAAAAAAAATTACCAATCGCTGTAATAATTTTGTGGAAAATAACGAGCGAACGAAAAATCCAGCGAAAAATAAAGAGCCGTGAACACAAGCAAATTGAAAATAATTCACTGAAACTTGTTAACTTCTTACTTGTGGCGGAATCGAATCGTTTGGCGTTTGTTTTTTTGGTTTTGTCCTTGCTTATTGAGGATTGAATTTGTTGTTCGTTATTATTTTCTGTATTCATCGTTTTTTGGGGGACGACATTTTTGGAAATCTATCGAGAGTGCGGAAACCTTTTTTTTGTATATATATAACCCGCCCGTGGAGCTTATTCCTTCAAATTTCGTTTCATTCTCTTATTTTTTTCACTTTTTTGTTTCTTTTTTTTCGTTTGAATCACAGTCGCGTTAAATATTAAATACGAACGTCATAACAGAAAATATACATATCAATATATTCGTCATAAGAATTAAACAATCATAAATTTCATTGGCCAAGACTAGAAAAATTCGTTCCTATATGTTTTTTCCTTATTCTTTCTTTTTTATCGATTTTTTTTTCAATCATTTTTTTTTCGTTCATCACTCACTTTTAAAAACACCAGATACATACCGAGATTCATTGATATCTTTTTTTTCTTTCGTTTATTTTATTTATTTTTTTTTTTTCGTTTTCGTTTAAAAAATAGAGATTTTCTTGTTTGTTTTTGTTTCTGTTAATACTGCGTGTAAAAATTCCTCAGTACATTGCCAATGGGTGGACGTCAATCAAAGATCGCGAACGCTCTAATAAGCACCACCGGCTGGTTATGCGAGCTCGCATAGGAATCATTCAATGTGGTTTTTCTTTCCTTTTTATCAATTTTTCGTTTCCTTCCTTTTTTTTTCCTTCCTATCCATTTTTTTCCTTTCATATTTTTCTGCTTCTCAACATTTTTTGACTCTCGTAGGCTTAGGGAAACCAGAACTCAATTTTACAATCAAGAATCGTGCCTTTTGTCCACGGTTTTTGTTTTTTTTTTGTTTGTTTTCGGACCTACGTATAATTTTTGTTTTTTTTTTCTCTTTATTTTGTTTTTACTACCCATGTTTATCACAGTCCACGCATGACTCAGTTTTGCCGCCCACTACCTCTATAATGTCCTAAACGCCAACACCTTTCTTTCTTAACTTTTCGTGTGAATGTTTCTCCGTTTTTTAAATTTTTTTTTTTCACTTTCTCTTATTTTTGAGCAAACAGTCCGGTCCGTCCGACCTTGGATCCCATCCGTTTATCGAAAATGACTTCTTCTGACTAGAACACTTTATAGCACGGTTCGTGTACCGATCGGTCTACCGCGAGCGCTCAGTCCAGCTTACGCTGCTCGCACATATCTTCCAATCCACCAGCTTTCCTGCGTTTATCAATATTAACAAAATCTTATTATCAATATTTAAAAATTATCATTTTTAAATAAATAAATAAATAAATTATTCAGGCTGTTGGATTTATGATCAAGTATCATTATTATAAATATTCTCTTCGTTTTTGAGCCCATGAGGGCTTTGCGCTCAGAAAAATGAATCATACAAATCTCGGATTAAAATTACTTATAATTTTTTTTTCTTTTTTTCTTTTATACTCACAACGTTGGTAAATACGATCCCGTGTTATGATCTAATCTGTGTTGTTTATCCTCGTTCTTCCAGCTGGAGACGGGAATATGCGGTGGTGGAAGAAAACTTCTTAACGATTGTACGAGCTGTATCGTATCGACCAGAGCTGCGAACGACAATAATGAAATAAAGTCTCGAAGTTATCAGATTTTCGAAATGCTACTGGACCCTCCCTGGCCACGCGGGAATCAACAGAACGTTTTCTTCAGTGCAAACCTCACAATTCTCAAGATTAACAATTTTAAGACTTTCCTGAAATTCCGCATTATTCGAGGATGTACGTTGAGGGCTTACACATACGTGTACGTGCCAAAAATGGGGTCGATTTTAATTATTATTTTATACTGAAAAAATGTCTGCAATTAAAACGAAAAAAAAATCATGAAATATAATTTTAATTTATGTTTTTAACGATTCTCGCGATGCACCGCACATCGATGGTGCATTTTATCAATTTTTCTTCATAAATTCATACGAATAATGCAATATCGCTAATTATAGGATAAAAATTGATTCTCACTGATTGACAATCGATTCGAATCAGTTTTAATGAATTTTCAATTTATGAAAAATAATACCAAAAAGATATTAATACAAAATGTTCAACCCTCGAAACTTGGCAATCGTGTTCACGGCCCGAGAACTGGATGATCGATACAAAAACCAGCAAAATTCGAATCAAGATTTTTCTTCGAATATGTTTTTTCGAAGTTGAAAATCAAGATTTTTTTTTACAACAAATCATATTTATTTTTATTTCTATATCGAATACTCTTTGGCCTAAGGCATTCTGAAGATTTTATTTGACTGTACACGCAGAAAATTTGTTGAGCAATTATTCAAAATATTTTCTATTCGTTCGATGTATTCGTCGATAAATATTGTCATTTTTACCGATACTTTGTAATCAATATTTGTACATAAAGTGTTAAGACACATTTAAAACGTGGTTAAAAAAAAATGGGACTCCAATGGTATGATAATAATTTGTAATTACTTTTTTGCAGCGCCTCTGATTGTTTTCCGTAGGGTTTGCACATTGCTGGTCGAACGCACGATTTCATTCTCGCCATGTTTTTCATCACCTCGGCAAATGCCCGGACCACCTTTTCCTGACCTCCTGTAAGAACGAACATTTAATCATTTAGTTATTGCACTCGGAAACGTTCGGTTGTCCTAAAGAGTTGGAAAACGTGAAATTGTAATTTGCTAGTCATGAGAAAATTTTCTCGAACCAGGCAATGCATTTCATTGAAATTCAGAGGAATTGAACGTTTCATTGTTTTTTCTAGTGTCATTCGCGCTCAACAAGTGAAATTGTTAAAATCTCGTACCTTCGTTGTTGGAGGTCGTAGTACGAGAAGATTTTTCATTGTCGATGGTCCAAGCGCCGTTGTGCAAAGCCAAAAGATCTTTATTAGCGTTGCCGAGGCTCTGAAGATTGCCGAGGCCCAGGCCACTGAGACCTTCCAGATTGTCAAGATTGGATCGTAAGAAATCAGTGATTTTGTGATCGTTCAAAGGTACAGGAGGTACGAGAGACTCGTAATGTTGTTTAACCGTTGATTGTTTTTTCTCTTGAATACTTGGACGATGTGGAATATTGAGAGACGGACGACTGGGTGGACGTTGAAGATTCATTTGATTAGCAGCGTTTCTTAGGTCGCTCATTTCGTTGGAAGTTGAGCCCATATGAGAATTTGAAGGGTTGCTCGAAAGAGCCGATTGGAAATCAGTATTATGAGGAAAACTGGAGCGTAAGAGAGAAGCCGCCGCTTCGTTGTCCTGGATATAAGTCGGCCCCATGTGAACCATCTTCTGAGTCAGTTCCAATTGATTTTTGTAGTAACGACAAGCCGGATTGGGACAATTTTGAACTACTTCGAAGATAAACTCTTTCTCCATGCCAAAGCACTCTCTCCCGATGGTGTAAGATTCCATCACCGCTCGCACCGTTCCCTCCAATCCCAAGTGCATACCGTGAGGAGCGTTCATATGCTTCAGCATCACCGCGTTCGCAAAATGCTCGTACGGAAGAATTATTTTCCCATTTTCTCGCAGTACCAATCTCCCCTGAGCGTCGAGCGCGACTCTCGATGCCATCATTCTGGAAATTGCCCCGCAAAGAATACAGTTCACTAATATTCCTCAGTATTTATTACGGAGAGTGGCTACACGCGACAATATGTTGCCATGTTAAAAGCATAGAAAATTCGAAATGATTAGAATTTCATGAAATGTGGTGAGTATATTCTTTAGTATTAAATATGAACATACTAATTTTTTAAGATTTTTCTTCCACATAGTTTTCCAGTTATTCAACACTAGAGTTTACATGCATAAGCATAGGATTCAGATATATATAGGTATGTTTTTTGCACACTGTAAACTCCAATTATTCGACAACTACGTAGACGAAAAATTTGAAAAAAATTGTGTCGTCGTATTTGATGTTATTACCAAATTTTATTAAATTCTTATCGTAATGTCGTACGTAGCCGACCTCCTTAACCGAGAAGCCCTGAGCTTGAGCCTCGAGACAAATCATTGATCGGCAAAAAAGTTGCTATTTATCGAGACAAACTTACTGCAAATATGCGCCGCTTGGAAGCATCGAAGCTTCTTTGAGCTCGGTGAAACATTGCAAAAGTTCAATGCTCGGATTCCAGCCTTTGTTTTGTAGATAAAATTGGAGGAGCATGTACATTTTTTCTGTGATGTATCCGGCGCTCCCGGCGGAGCTGGGATAACCCGAACCTGTACCCGGCGATCCCATGTCTGTTTGCATACCCTTAGCTACTATGTTCTTCATAGTTTCCGCCAGGTCCATACTGTAAATTCAAAAGCTTTGCATTTTCAAAACAGCTTCATGCGAAAATGCTTGTTGCTAACCACAGATCTATTAATTTTTTTTTTTTCAATCTTATATTCGTATTTGTTAAATTATTTGAAATTCAATTATCGAATCGTTTGCATTTCGGAATTTCGATGTAAATAATCCATCAATATAGTGCTGTTTTTTTTATTTATTGGATAAATTATATGCCGGGAACGAACATTTGACAATTTTTCGTTAGTTTTGAGTTTAATCGCTTTTATTTTTTTCGTGAAAAGATGCTTTACGAGGTGAATTTATTGATATAAAAAGTAATTGATATTATTGCTGGGCTATTTAAACGATTAAAATGGTAAAAATCGCGAGATAACTTTGTTAATATAATTTATTTGAATTATTTCCGGTTGTTCGAAATATTAGAATAACGTTGTAATTACCATGTTGTTTAGCAGTTCGTATGAAAACTAGCCGAATAGCACAAAACGGAGAAGCGAGATGTCGAGTTTGAAGAGTTTGCAGAATTTGCTAATCGGTGCAGCATCATCGCGAGATTAAACGTTAAAATAACGTACTGAGGGAAAAACACGAGACAAGCAATGGTAGATATGTCGCAATAAATTTCGTTAATTTCGAACGAGTATTAAAATATTCCCGTCTAGCCGAATTCGTTTTCGGCCATTGTTGTTGTTCGAGAGAGCGGATCGCGGTTTCCTCTCTCGCGAAACACACACTATCGGACGAGGACTCTCATCCGGGGGATTCGCTCATTGAAATGTATAACGTAGGAGAGAAAGGGAAAAGGAAAGAAAAAGAACACACTTGTACGAGCCACCGCCCCCTTTAATAAAAATCGCGTCGCGCCACAAGCCACAGGCCAGGGACGCAGGGAGGGGAGAAGCTCAAATATTTTTACATATATATAACTCACCCAAATCCCCGGCCACTTCCCATCCAGAATGAAAATCGACAAATCGATTTTGCACTATTCCATGCAAATTCATATATACTTTAGTTTGTCTTCATCGCACACCGGAAAAACACTCGTCTGTCGATGTATTGCATACACTTTGCATTTGCAAATAACAAATCCAAGAGATAATTATTTTCGCAAGGAATAAATCAAGAGCTTGCCGATAGAGGCGCGCACTTGCGTTGCGAGTTGCGCGCGCACATGTTGCTATCCCCCGGAGCGTGATGCTGTTCAGTCGCGATTACTTTTTGCAAAATAATAAGAATTTAATCAAATTTGGTGATGACATTCTTTAACATCAAATACAATGACACCATTTTTTTCAAATTTTTCGTCTGCATAGTTGTCGAATAATTGGAGTTTACAATAAGCAAAAGATATATACCTATATATATCTGAATCCTGTGCTTGTTCATGTAAAATCTAGTGTTTAATTACTCGAAAAATATGTAGAAGAAAAATCTCAAAAAATTTGTATATCCATATTTAATACTAAAGAATATACTCACCAAATTTTATTAAATATTCTAATCATTTCGAAAGGCGATCTATCACTTGCTCGGTCGGTAAAAATCCCTCTACACGTTTTATTTGGAGTGACTGAATATTTCAAGAAAAATATTAGTTGCACGATGTTCCTATTTCACCAGAGAAGAAGTTGTGACTTTCCGTTTGCTCAAAATGTGAAGGGTCTCTGAGAAAAACGTGTATCTACTTTTGGGTTATCTCTCTCGCACTCACGCGACTGCTAGATCACCTTAACCATCACGTGGTGAAATTGAACGCTGTTCCATGAACAGAGCTCTCCGGAGACCTCCACTGAGATAGCGCCCTCAAGTTGACAATATTAACATAACAACTCGGCATCATGGTGTTGAAACTTTTTATTTTATTTTTCCCGAAAATAGTGGGTAAAAATTTTTCCAGTAACGCAATCGACTAGAACTCTTCACGAGGACACGCAGGGAGACTTTCTTCATCGCCCAGAATCGCTAGATCTACGAAAACGGGTCATGGAGCCTCAGCTTCGGGATTGAAAATTTATTTATTTATTTTTTCCGAAAATGGTGGTTAAAAAATTTTCCAGTAACGCAATCGACTAGAACTCTTCACGAGGACACGCAGGGAGACTTTCTTCATCGCCCAGAATCGCTAGATCTACGAAAACGGGTCATGGAGCCTCAGCTTCGGGATTGAAAATTTATTTATTTATTTTTTCCGAAAATTGTGGGTAAAAAATTTTCCAGTAACGCAATCGACTAGAACTCTTCACGAGGACACGCAGGGAGACTTTCTTCATCACCCGGAATCGCTAGATCTACGAAAACGGGTCATGGAGCCTCAGCTTCGGGATTGAAAATTTATTTATTTATTTTTTCCGAAAATGGTGGTTAAAAAATTTTCCAGTAACGCAATCGACTAGAACTCTTCACGAGGACACGCAGGGAGACTTTCTTCATCGCCCAGAATCGCTAGATCTACGAAAACGGGTCATGGAGCCTCAGCTTCGGGATTGAAAATTTATTTATTTATTTTTTCCGAAAATTGTGGGTAAAAAATTTTCCAGTAACGCAATCGACTAGAACTCTTCACGAGGACACGCAGGGAGACTTTCTTCATCACCCAGAATCGCCAGATCTACGAAAACGGGTCATGGAGCCTCAGCTTCGGGATTGAAAATTTATTTATTTATTTTTTCCGAAAATGGTGGGTAAAAAATTTTCCAGTAACGCAATCGACTAGAACTCTTCACGAGGACACGCAGGGAGACTTTCTTCATCGCCCGGAATCGCTAGATCTACGAAAACGGGTCATGGAGCCTCAGCTTCGGGATTGAAAATTTATTTATTTATTTATTCCGAAAATGGTGGGTAAAAAATTTTCCAGTAACGCAATCGACTAGAACTCTTCACGAGGACACGCAGGGAGACTTTCTTCATCGCCCAGAATCGCTAGATCTACGAAAACGGGTCATGGAGCCTCAGCTTCGGGATTGAAAATTTATTTATTTATTTTTTCCGAAAATGGTGGGTAAAAAATTTTCCAGTAACGCAATCGACTAGAACTCTTCACGAGGACACGCAGGGAGACTTTCTTCATCACCCGGAATCGCTAGATCTACGAAAACGGGTCATGGAGCCTCAGCTTCGGGATTGAAAATTTATTCATTTATTTTTTCCGAAAATGGTGGGTAAAAAATTTTCCAGTAACGCAATCGACTAGAACTCTTCACGAGGACACGCGGGGAGACTTTCTCGATCACCCAGAATCGCTAGATCTACGAAAACTCGTCATGGAAACCCGGCATCACGGGGTTGAAATTTTTAATTTTTTTTTTCTCTTGCAATGGTGATTTGGGCCACCATCCACCATAAACCACCGAACGACCCGCAACAGATTTGTAAAAAAAAAAAAATTAACATTGTCACTTGAGGGGGCTAACTCAGGGGCTAAATCGAAAAATTATTATTTTTCTTTAAATTTAATTTAATTTAATTTAGTTGCGCCACCATTAATCTCTGAACGACCCCCAAAAGATTAGTAAAAAAAAAAAAAAAAATCAAGGCTATCAATTTGAGGGGGCTAACAGGTTGTTAAATTGACAAATTATTCTTCTTTTTTTAGATCGTTGACCGCTGAACGGTTCAATTGCGCTACCATAAACCACCGAACGACCCCCAAGAGATTTGTAAAAAAAAAAAAATGCGACATTGTCAACTTGAGTGGGCTAACATCATTGGAGATCCTCCGGAGAGTTCGATTCGCCCCACAGCTGTTTGATCTCGCCATGAATTATTTCTTGGCGCCAAAACGCTCGAGTCTCCCGGCAGGTAGACCGTCGAATTCGCGGTAGAAAATGTACAATTTTCATTTCACTCTTCTCATGCTAATGACACGTTAGTCGTTTCCGTTATCGGCATAATTCATTCTCACAGGTGCGTCTTAATGTAATAATCAAGTGTTTTTTTTGTGCGAAATAAGTCTGTAAATAATGAAGGATCTCAAGCACTATTTTGCTGATAATTCGCGATCTTGTGAGTCGAACAAAGTCGTAGTGGATGGAGCGGAGGTTAATGGTGAAAACGAGCAGGTTTGCAGTGCAGAGGAAACTGACGAGAGAGTAACTTCATCGAGTACAAGTAAGAAACGTGGTAGAGTAAAAATAAAAATTTCGAGAACTAAAGCGCGCGGTAAGATTTGCGATATCGTCGAGAGCCAGAACGATCTTGTCGACAAAACTCCGAGTCCTTTCGGGCCTCGCGACCTCAAAGACGATGCAATTTCTCGCGAGGAAACACCCAAGAGATCCTTATCTCGCAAAGGCATTAAAATACGTGGAAATCAAGAAATTACGAATCTCGAAACGGCGACGAAATCGAAAAACGAAAGCAACAATTCCGGCGACGAGAATGACAACTTGATTCCCAACGGCAAATCCATTCTGGGTCTCAATCCTAAAAGCCGCGAATCTCTTCCGAGTCAAAATTCCCAGAGCAGAAATCTCGAAAGTCCTCTCGTCGAAATCAACAAAGTCGATCGCGAGGAATCCAACGCTTTCCAAGTTCTCATGACCCGCAAAAAACCTCTGACTTACAAGTCTCTTCCTGCTGTTTTGCCGCAAGATGGACAGATGCAAGAAAAAGTTCTCGAAGAAAGTAAACTCAAGCTGAAAAAAAATAAAGAAAAACTCATTGTTTTGGCGGATAGAAAAGGATACAGTAAGAGAAAACTCAATGAGGACGAAGAGGCTGAAAAAATTGAAAAAAGATTGGAAAAACGGGCCAAGGTTTTCAGACTAATGGCCACGGACGAAAATACGGATAAAAGCTCGCCGGCTTTATCCAGAACTATATCTCCGGGAAGCTTGCACAATTACTTCAGGTAATTTGCCAGCGAATTCCTTTTCAAGACTTTTCCTCGCGAATTAAATGAGATTATTTAAAATCATAATTTCTCTTTTTTTTCAGCAAGACGTTACCTGAGCCGAGAGAGAAAAATGAAACTGTGGGATCTTGCATGATTGTGGAGGCAGAAGTGCATACTCCCGACTCCAGAGTTCCTAAGAACATCGTTGAGACTTTGCACGTAAGCGCTTACCCGGCGCTCACGGTCCAAGTATCAAATAAGAAAGAGACCGCAGAGTCTTTCGCTACGTCAATGGATTTTATCCAAGTTTTGGAAAGTCCGAAAAAGCCAAAACAAAATGATAAGCCTCTGGCCAGTCATTGTAAAAAGCCTCGCTGGTCTCTGCGAATTAATCTCGCGAGCGAAGAGCCAGACAATGACGCAGGTAACTATTCGCTCGACGAAAATTCGAAATTTAATTCGATTAGATTCAAACACATGATGTAAAAAAACGTGCTGGAGTCTCCCAAACTCTCGCAGATTGGTTGACGGCAATGTCAGTTTAACACTTTGATCGCTGATTGCAAAACTAGAATCGTTCGTTTATTTTCAAAGTTGTAAGATGGTCGAATTGAAGATAAAAAATCTCGCCCACAGATGCAACGATCGAAAGCGCGAAGAAGCAGCATCGAAGCAAGAGAGACTCCAAGTCGCGAAGGGTTAAGGAAAAAGCAGTTAATTACGAGGAGTCTGATGGGAACGAACTCGCTGGTCCGAGTGTCAAGAGCTTGAAGAAAAAGAAATCGTCGAGTAAAGTGACCAACTCGAAAACTGCAACGATCGAGGAAACTCGAATTTCTGATGTAAACAACGAAATTCCCACGCCGCAAATCCCGATGATCCCGAGCTGCGGGACTGTCCCAGAAGGTTCCGAGATCCTGACGGTGGAAGGGAAACTCATAAGTAAACCTGGAAAGCTTGCGCCGTTGTTCGTAAAGCGTCCAAAGTTAGATGCGGCTGTGATGGAAGCACGTCGTGCTTTTCTGACTTCGGTACCAACGGAAAATCAGCATAAAAAAAAGTATTGCAAAGCAACAAACGTTTTACCTGTTTTACCATTTCCTGCGATAAGTCACGTAACACAGCTCGATAATGAACCGAAACCGACGGATTTGGTGATGGGGCGGATTTTCCCAACGAGAGAAATCCGACCTTTCGTGCCGAGGTTCGATCTGTGTGAATTCAAAGCCATAACGAGTCTCGATGGACAAGAGAGTAGCAAAAAATTGAGCGACGATAATAACCAATGGACAAATTTAAACGTGGAACAAGTTCTCGAGGAAATAGAGTCGCGGTGTTCGGAAGCGCGAGAAATTTGGGCAAGAATATCAGCGAAATCGAAGGACCAAGAAACAACGAAAAAATCTCCAAAGAAACGAGGAAAGAAGAAAAAGTCGATTGATAAAAAAGACGACAGTTCTACGCCGGATGAAAGTAACGGGAACTGCACGTGGACGGAGAAATATCGACCGACGAGCACACGGGAAATCGTGGGAAACGAAGAAGCTGCCGAGAAATTTCGCAAGTGGCTCGCAGCCTGGAAAGTTCATCCAGACAAAAACGACGATAGCAGCGGGGACGAATTTTACTCCTCGGATTGTAGTTACGCCAGCAATATTAGCAATAATCATGTCGCCGTCCTTCTGGGGCCTCACGGCAGTGGAAAAACCGCGACCGTATATGCCATCGCCGAAGAACTTGGTTACAGGTTCGTAAATTCACAAAATATGACAAATTCCGCTCGTTAAATGAATCAGACATTTTTCCAGGCAAAGTTTTTGTTAGATCGAAATATTGAAACTCCACGATTGGACAAAAACGCGAAAAATTCCTTTTTTTTCAAATCATTACCAACTGTTTTAATAATGATAATAATTCCATGCGTTTTTTTTTACCCGTAAATGAAACAACTTGTTAAGGAGGTTGGCTACACACAACAATGTTGCCATGTTAAACGAGCATAGGGAAATTCGAAATGATTAGAATTTAATGAAATTTGGTGAGCATATTCGTTAGTATTAAAAATGAATATACAAATTTTTAAAGATTTTTCTTCTACATAATTTTCGAGTAATTAAAACACTAGAGTTTACATGCATAAGCATAGGATTCAGACATATATATATAGGTATATCTTTAGCATATTGTAACCTCCAATTATTCGACAACTATGTAGACGAAAAATTTGAAAAAATTTGTGTCATCGTATTTGATGCTAAAGAATGTTATCACCAAATTTGATAAATTTCTTATCATATTTTCGTATGTAGCCAACCTCCTTAACAACGATTTCTTTTACCAGTCGAATTCCCTTAATTAGGTAATTATCAATCATACTTATCTAGCATCGTGTTGAGTACGTGACGATTGTCATCCCGTGGCATGCGACATCGTGTTCATTAATATTGTTCTCTTCCATTATCGCAAGACGACCTCGTGTGTGTTCTGTATTCTTTATTCTTTTTCGGCCTTGAAATTTGTTCGCGTTCTGGGTTCGGTTCAGTTTGCGGTAACGTTC
This sequence comes from Hyposoter dolosus, assembly GCA_963921915.1. NCBI lineage: Eukaryota > Metazoa > Arthropoda > Insecta > Hymenoptera > Ichneumonidae > Hyposoter > Hyposoter dolosus. The sequence continues at coordinate 11,700,190 of OY998137.1, read as the reverse complement.
TAAATTTAAATGAAGAAAACGAAACGATAACGAAGAAGAATGCATTACAATGCAATCTCACGTGATTTTTTTTTTTTTCAATATAAATTTTTCAGTGTGCAAGAAAAATGATAAACGCACGATTTCAGAACGAAAAACATAATTTATTCTCGTTTGCAGTGTCCTTGAAATAAATGCATCGAGCAAAAGAGCTGGAAAGAAAATATTGAAGGATCTGGAAGAAGCAACAAAGTCTCATCGCATTAAGCGACAAGATTTTCCTACGTTGAAGACGATTTCGAGTGAGAATGAAAAATCGATCCGGCACAACTCGCTCATTCTCGTGGAAGACGTTGATCTCATATTCGAAGAGGACGAAGGTTTCGTTTCGGCAACCTGTCAGTTGGCCTCGAACACGAAAAGGCCGATCGTCATGACTGGGAGAAACGTTTGTTCTCATTTGAACAGAATGGCGCCGCAGCAACATCGAATTTATTATCAAAATACTTTCGGCTCCAGAGTGTCAGCTTTGCTGGAGTTAATCGCGCTCGCGGAATCCGGATACCGGCTGCCTCGACCGTGTCTCGATGTAAGTATCTCCGAGAAAAAAAAAAAATTCCAAATTTGACACTCGACTCTGAGTCTCACGTTTCGTTTTTGTGCTTTGAAGTGCATTGAATTTAAGGATGTTGAGTATCTATGAATTTTGTTAATGTTAATTGTTCAATAAAGAGCTTCTGAATCGTCGTGAAACTTGTACACGGTCTCCTGAACACTTCATGTAAAAACATCATTACTTGAACCACTGTAAGGCTTGAAATAAAAAATGGTAAGAAAATTCTGAAAATTTAGTATGTTTTTGTATGAAGTATTGAAAAGATCGTGTAAAAATTTCACGACGATTAGGAAGCTCGTTATTGAAAAATTAGCATTTTGTTAAGAATAATTTTTTAAACAAATAATAAGATTTTCATTAATAAATTAAAAAATTGAGAGGTAAAAAAAAAAATGTATCGCAAAGTTACACCAGTTTCCATGAGACTCCATTTGAGTAAATCTAATTCATTAATGTTGATTGTTCAATAACGAGCTTTCTAATGCCGCGAAATTTTTACACGATCTCTCGAATACTTCGTACAAAAGTATCCCAAATTTTCAGAATTTTCTTATCATTTGCGATTTGGGACCCATCATCCTTAAAGTTTTTTTTTTCTCTTCATTTTGCAGAGATTATTGCAAACCGGGGACCTACGGAAGGCTCTTTTGCAATTGCAATATCTTTTGATTTCCGGGAAGCCAAACGTTTGTCAGGTGCCGACGAATTATCGTCAATCGTTGTGGCAAGACATGCGTACGTGTGTTTACAAACCAGCGATAAAAGGCGCGAAGAAATCGACGAAGAAGAAGCTGAACGAATCGAAATCTTCGTCATCGTCACGAAGCAAAGAAAACTCGATAATGGAGAATCTAGCGAATGATTTAGATAAATTATCATTTTTATCGACAATGATTGAGGTCGACGATCCGGCGATTGAAATTTCGGGTTTGAAGCTCGAGCCAGGATTATCCCTGGACGAAAACGCTCACGATTATTCGAGTACCCGAGTGAGCGGCTTCGAAATTGCAGAATGGCTGAGAGATCGATTGATGAATGACGTCATTACGAACGATTATGGTGGCAACGATCTCCAAAATTTTCGACAACTCTCTCTGAAAAAAGAACTCAACGCTAACGTGAATTTAGCACTTTCTCAAATAACTCCACACACTCTCGATCGTCGTTGGACGCTGCTCGATTATCTCTCTTCCCTTCGTACAATATGCCGCGCTGAACAAACCAGAATATCCAACACCAACAAGCGCGGAAATCGATTTTTCCATTATTTGAACACTCTTCGACTTCCAGCTCTTTCAACAACCCCGAGTATCTTGTCGTCCGCTTGCAAAATGATGAGAGAAAAGGACGTTGAGAGTTAACTCAGTTCTCGTGAATCTGTATCTTTACGTCCAACATTTGACTTTTAGGGGAACGTTCGTTGAACGAGGATCTTGCCTTTGGAACGCGAAAAGTTGGAGTAAAAATTCCAAAAAGAATAGAATTTTTCGAAACTTTAAAAAATGTTAAAACGCCTGGACGCGAATTTTTCAAAGTTTCAGACAAAGCGTTGCATTTGCCTGGAAATCGTCGCACTGTCAACCAGGATTGCTGTTTAATGCATTTCGAGTGAGACCAACGATTCCCATGAGACCATTTTGTGATACAATTCAATTATTTTTTCTTTTCTTTATCATAACTGAAAATAAACGTGCCTTCAAAAATCCAAATGTCACGCCGACTGAGCTTTGGGGAAGAGATAAAACAATTCCAAGTTTACTCCCCGAACAAGAAAGATTTCTGGGGGAAAAAAAATTAAGATTTCGATGATGGACCATGTGTCAATTAGGCCTGAGAACTTTGCTGCCTTTGCGAACGTTCCAAAAACTTGCTGCCGCATCTTTACGACTTTTTTATGAATTTTTAATTTTAATCAATGAATAAACGTCCTAAAGTACAAATTTAAGTCGATTTATCGATCGGATCGTTTTAGATCTTGGAATGTCAATATTTTGCAATCTACGAATCTGCATTTAATCGTTTTTCTATTTTTCTCAAAGAGCAGCTATTTCATTTATTGTGGGAAATTATTATTCACCTTATACGGTTTTTTTTTTCTTCAAGATTGTTATAATTCGGTGATACTATTTTGTCGTCGACACGACCATACGATTCGTGCCTTCATTTTAAATAATATATATTTATATATATGTGATTTCCATTAAAAGGTTTACTCGTCAAAAAAACACAACAGATTTTTCTTTTTCAATGATTGCCACGTTTCCGTGACGTTTATTGAATGTTTCGCACACTGTTACAAAATCCCGGTTTCTTCGTTCAAATAATTTCTTAGATCTTGATGTGACGAAGCTTACGGTTGAGCTCCTCGAACTTGAGGATCTTCCGAATGAAAAAGTCGCCGTAACGATGAGCCACTTTAGTGTCGGCGATATGAATCATGTCGTGGTCGATGTAAAAATCGAGCTGAAAAGAACGGAATTGAGTGATGATTACGTTTGTGAAAAAAAAGTTGGCCAGATTTTCTTAGGATTACAAAGTTGATGGAATTAATTACCTCCGAGCCTGACTGGAATTTTCCTTCCAATCCAGAAGCTCCCTTGGTCCACACAATATTTTTCATTTTGTGTTTGAAGCACAAAAGATGAATTGTGAGAGCAGAGACTTCCTTGTCGAGATCCCAGTCTTCGGTTCGAGTTCCGCTGGACATGAAAGTTGCGAGTTTGCTGAGAGGGAGAGTGGTGTAGAGTTTGAGATAGGAGCGAATGGTCGGTAGCATTTTTTGCTGAACAACTTCGTCCATGAAAACTTGAGTCTGATGTTTGACGGCGTCTCTGAAGTAATCATCTTTCTTGGCGTCAGGTCCGGGCGGTGTGGCGGACAAAAATTTGGGACAAGCGAAGAGGAAGCAAGATTCGAATTCGACCAAATCGCCGTACTGCATTTTGTAGATTTTCTCGTGATAATTTCGCTCTCTGAGAGCTTGCTGGAGTCCCTCGTCGATGCATTGAGGATGCAGAACAAGGCAAATTGCGAGCAAATGATACATTTGCTCGGTTTGCTTGTTTATCTGATCGTTTTGGCAACTCCTTGTCGTAAATAATTGCTTGGTACGTTGGATGTACAAAAGACTACCGGAAATGGTTCTTATCGCGTCGGTGTATCGTCTCATCATCATGTAAGCAAATCCAACGTAGTAAGCGGTCGATACTTGACAACCGGGCACGTGAGAATAAGCGCTTTTCTTATAAAGCTCTACGTTCTCGAGGACCTTGATCGCTTGATAATAATCGCCCAGCAGGGAATGAAGTCTCAGGAGACCAATGAGAGCAAAGTACCCAAGCATTTTGTACAAGGAATGTTTGCCGAATGGACCGGCAACCGAATCTGGATCTCCGCCGCTGGCGTACACCTGGTAAAGGATTCAACAAATAAATTTATTCCAATTTTTAATTTATTCATTTTTATTACCAAATTTTTGGTAATAAAAATTAACTAAAAACACAAATAGTAACAGGTAATTGAATAATCTTCAACATTTATTCGAATAAATTATTTTTAAGGTATTTTATTTAGGGTTCTTTCAAAATTTTGTATTAACCTTCTTGGCACCAAAACTAACAGTTTTCTCCTGTGAAAAAAAAATTTTCTGTCGTTTAGAATTTAAAATATTTAATTTCCAATTTTTTATTTTTTCCAACTCAACGCGTGTAAATTGAAGTCGCGTTTCTTTTGTTTTTTTTCTTGCAACTCTTTAACGAAACGTGACTTCAATTTACATGCGTTTAGATGGGAAAAATAAAAAATTGAAAATTAAATATCTCAAATTCTAAACGTTGGAAAATTTTTCTTCAGCGGAGAAAACTGTTAGTTTTGATGCCAAGAACGTTTATACAAAATTTTGAAAGAACCCTAAATGGAGTCGTTTTGTGAATTTAATTAAACAAATTGGTACGTACCTCCAATTGGCTCTTGATCTTGGATTTTTCGACCAAATAATGAAAAACATTGAGAAGGCAAATAACGTCCCATATTTTGTGATGGGTGTTGAGATTTTCAATTTCTTCTGGAGTTTTGTTGGTCAAATTGGCTCGATACTGCGAGAATGATTGAAATTGATAGACAAACTCGTCGATGAGTTCCCAAAGCCATTGGTCGGGCAACTCGAGCTGCACCGGTTTGTCCGGCTTGAGAATATAGTTGAAAAGATCGCAATAATTGAAAAACGATCTGAAACGTTGCTCCAAAGTCGGTCCTTGAGCTCTGGCGTAAATATGACGGAAATAAAGCTCCTTGTAGAGAATGAGGAAGACTGGATCGTCGTCGACTATGTGAGCGATGTCCGCTTCTTCCGGCCACGATTGTTTGTCGAACAATTGTTCAGAAATTTTGGGGAAAGTGTTTTCGTAAAGGTTTTGTATCTCGAAGATCAAACCGTCGTTGATGCAGTTACGAAAATAGACGAGAAACTTTTGTACGGCCTGTGGAACAGGCTGACGATATCTGTCATAAGGCTCGACATGTTCCACCGGAGCATATTCATCGTAACTGTCGTACTAAAAATCACACAAATACGTTTATTACCCAAAATATTGATTTTTCTTGGTTTTTTTCTCTTTACGTTGAATTAAAACCGTCCAATTTTTCGAATTACCTGTTCTTCGTATTCCTCGTACATCCTGATACAAGTGTGCGAAATGTATGGCTCGTGAGTACAAATAACCTATTTCTAGAGACTCGTTTCAACGTAACGCGGCGGACGGCGGCGTAAAGAACACGGGGGAATGAAAATGGTGGACGCGCCGAGAGTTCGAACGTGAACTATGGAGCGCGTTAGAAGGGCGCAATGGGTATTGTGACGAGGTGTACTTTAGGGATCGTCTATTATATAGTTCTGAACGTAAGTTGTACTTTTGGATGGCTGACTGGTTAGCAATCCGAGGATTTGCGATTCGAAGTGATTTGCCGGGTTTTCTCAGAGCCCTCCTTGGAACGCAGTAAACTATGAAAATCAATTGAGAGGAATAAGGAAATTTTATAGAGCCTTGTGAAAAGATCGAAATTTGTGAAATGCGAGAGTAAAAAGTTGGAACCAAGTGTTGATAAGTTTGATCCCTAGAAAAAAATGCATCCAACGATTATTCTTTCACAGCAGCGTTGTCGTCGCGATGTGCCTGAATAATGAGCTCTCGGCAAAGATCGGAAAACTTGAAAAACTTCGTGAATGTTCGTGCCGCGCGAACTGGTGCATCGAACGTCGCGACAGTGTGGCAAAAATGTCAACTTGGTAAAGCGTTTGAATTTCAACGGACGCTATCCGTTTTCTCGTGCTTGACCGTGTGTTTTGCCTCGATTTAAATGCCTTGTGAAGGAGCAGCTGCAAAGTGAGTTACCGAGAGTGTACGTCGAGTCGAAAAACCTCACGTAATATACAACCAAGTAAATTTGCACCTCCGAAATCTCAACGAGACTGACGCTATAGTTTTTATCAAATTCTTCACGAGAATAATACGATCGAAAAACTCTGGGTGTTTCGAAAGTAATGGTTCCTTAACCCACGCCTTCAGGATTATAGTTTTCTCTCAACTTCCCCGTTCCAGAGACCAAATATTCGCTCCTTGTATCGTCGATTAAAAAAAAATCATCGAAAAATGTCGCATCTACGATATCAAAAGGAATTGAACAACATTACGAGAATGGACGAAAATATAAAAGGTCCGGTGCCTAGATGGCAAAAGAAGTGTCTAGAAGCTTCAAATTCCAGGTAAAAAAAAATCATTTGATCCTCGAGTTGAAATCCTTGAATTTTCTAACCTCTCTATTGCAAACTTTCAGTGTAAACATGAGTTTGAACAATTCTCGCAAAGCCATGAGCTCCTCCATGGCTAACATAAGTACAGGAAAGACTCCGAGCAAGCGTCCTGATCTTCGGGCCAAGAAAACTCCCTCCAAAGGAACAAAGAAGTCACCCAGTGAGTTCAAGGTCTCCACGACCTTCCAGTACACTTTGAACTGAAATTCTTCCATCCGACATCGACGTTGACGCCAATGATAAAAAATTCAGATTCTATCGACTCTTTTCTTCCAGGCCGTACTCAAACCACACCGGCCAAGACACCGAGTGGCGGAGACCGTTTCATACCTTCGAGGATAACAACCAATTTTGACCTTGGTTATTACAAGGTAAAAAAAATGAGATTAAAAAGCCATTTTTCCGCATGAAACATTTCAGTTCCCTGTGTTATTGGAAATCCTGTTTTTCTTTTATTTGTATAAATTTTTGAATCGAAGGAAAATGATAAAATACGGAAAAGAAACAATTTACTGAAACTGATTAAGAAAAATTAAATCGGAGTTTAATTAAATTTTAATTAAATTTAATCAAAATTTTAATTAAACTGGAAATTTAACAAAATTTTAATTAAAATTTAATTAATTTGATTAAATTTTAATTGAAATTTTGATTAAATTTAATTAAAGATTAAAGCTAACAGCAACTATTTGGATACCTCACAATTTCCTAATGATATTCGACACTTTTGCAATTTCGTTTTATTTCCAGCTTCAACAACAGCCTGTGGATCCAGATTCCGAAAAAATTGACAGCGTGACACCGTCCAAACGCGAGATGCAACGTCTCATCGGTGAAAATCTGCACGGGGGAGACGTGAACAACATGAGAGTACTTTCGTATCAGAATAAAGCTCCTGCGCCTCCCGAAGGTTATCAAAATCCTTTGCGAGTCGTTTACAGTCAATCCAAGACACCAGCCAGCGTCAAAGCTTGTACGAGATACATTCCTCAAGCTCCTGATCGCATTTTGGATGCTCCTGAGATCGTCGATGATTATTGTGAGAGCTGCTCCTTGAATAATTCGAAATATTTCAGTGAAATTATCCGAAATAGCTTTTTCTTTGTGTTCCATTTAAATTTGAATATTGCCTTGAGTGGCCGAGCCTGTAATTGATTTAAAAAAAAAACTTGTTTGATGTCCAGATTTGAACCTCGTGGATTGGTCGCCAAGCAACATTTTGGCAGTAGCGTTGAGTGCCAACGTTTACCTTTGGAACGCGGGCACAGGAACGATAGAGCAGCTGTTCGAGTTGGAAGGCAACGATTACGTTTGTTCGGTGGCTTGGATACAGGAGGGTCCGTACTTAGCGGTCGGGACGACACTGGGAAACACGGAACTTTGGGACTGCAGCCAAATGAAAAGAGTGCGAGTGATGAACGGACACGCAGCGAGAATTGGTTCCCTGGCTTGGAATTCTCACGTTTTGAGCAGCGGTTGTCGAGCTGGACAGATCGTTCATCACGATGTGAGACAACGCGAACACGTGGTCTCCGCGATAAACGCTCACGCTCAAGAAGTTTGCGGCTTGAAATGGTCCCCTGATGGAAAATATCTCGCTTCGGGTGGCAACGACAATATGTTACAAATTTGGTCTTCCATTGCTGGACACAATCACTCCCATGGACAGGCTCTCTATTCGTTGAATCAACATCAAGCTGCGGTGAAGGCTCTGGCTTGGTGCCCATGGCAATCCAATGTTTTGGCTAGTGGAGGCGGTACCGCAGACAGGACTATTAGATTTTGGAATTGTAATACAGGTCAGTCTCAAGAAGTTCCTTTATTTCGTCCTTTTCAAATCTAAAGTTGAGAATTACGTAATCATTCATTTGTGACGACGTAAACCCTTCGTAAATCACCCCACTTCCAATAATGGAATGTTTTTTGAAACGCGCGATATCCTACTATTTTTTTCACAAAAGAACCAGATCTGATGAATATCAGGTCGAAATTTTAGGCAAAAATATTGAAAATCCTCGAAGTGACGATTATTTTGGTGAAAAAACTTTTTTCTTCCGTTTAATTTCTTCATTCTGCATTTTAAAAAATATGTTTGCCTTCGATTTATTTTAGGAAAGTTTTTCGTATCTAAACTGGAATGTCTGAAGGATGTTGAGTAATTTTTTGAGAATTTTCGGGCCGATAGGCTGGTCACAATGCGGGTTCAAAAATAGACTGGGTAGAATCAAGCCAGTGTGACCACCGAGATCGGTGGCGGAAGTTTGACCACGAAATGTTAAAATTTCTTCTTCTCATTGTAGGTGCCTGTCTCAATACCATAGACACTAAATCTCAAGTCTGCTCGTTGCTGTGGTCAACGACGTACAAGGAGATAGTATCCGGCCACGGTTACGCGCAGAATCAATTGACGATATGGAAATATCCAGCGATGACTAAAGTAGCGGAGCTCACAGGACACACGAGTCGTGTATTGCATTTGGCAATGTCACCAGACGGAACAACCGTGCTTAGTGCCGGTGCGGACGAGACTCTGCGTTTGTGGAAATGTTTCCAAGCTGATCCTCACAAAAAGAAAGAGCCTGCGGAGATCAAGAGTGTAGCTTCCAAATTCAAACAATCGATCCGATAAAACGTTGATAAACATTAGCGAATCGTCATTTGGAAAATCCAATTCTCCCTTTTCTATTTATTTTTCTCACAACTGTGCTTACTCCGTTTTCTAAACAACTTGGTCAACGCTCACATAGCTCTAAAAATATCGCGTCCTTTTCTTTTATTTTTCGAGAAACAAAACTTTGAACGATTTTAATGGGAGCTGCATTTCTCCACGTGACGAATCACGAGTCGTCAAAACGTCTGAGAACACAGTTTTTTTCTTCTTTTACTTTAGACAATATTTGGAAAAAAAAAAAAAAAAAAATAGCAACGAAACTGACGATGCGAGATGATTCATTGAAAAAACTACAGGAAGAAGTGAACATTTAAAACGACTAAAATATTATTTTCATGCGTTGATGTGTGTTTGTATTATATTATGGAATTCATTATTTTTCTATCGATTAAAGAAAAAATACACGATTTTTTATTCATTTTTTGTGTAACGAACACTTGATAATAAAGATTGTAGAGATAATTTTTATTCCCTGCTGCTCTCAGACTTTTTGATTTGTTCGTCCTCTCCCCACTTTGCCGATTCATCTTGGGAGTGAAAGTTTCCTGAATCCCTCGCGTTCTACACCATTGCCGGACGCTCGACAGGTAACTCCGAACACGTTAGTAATTTTCTTCCTTCGAGTCAGCTGTTGCGATTGAGCGTCTTGCAACTTTTTTGCTGCTTCCTTTTATAACGTTAATATGAACGGATCTGAGAGCAAAAGTTTGTTTAACAATCAGGATCGTCGACTCAATCCGATGCTCGATGAACATTCTGACAAACGCGATGATGACGATAACGACTGGTGGGCTAGTGATAGCGGATCGAGCACCGGATCTTATTATTCCGATAGCGACAGGTAACTTTGCAAGAAAAAACGAAAAGTTATATAAACTCTTGGTTCACACAGTGTTTTAATGTGAAAATATCAAACGCGGATGAATGAAAATTTCGCAGTGGCAAGGCTTCCAATTCCGAATAGAAAAAAAAATCAACGACAAGTTTTTTTACATAATTCACTGGCTATTCGTCATTGGATTTCAAAATGTGTCTATTCATGTTTTTTTTCTCGTAATCATCGTAGCTCGGCAGCCGAATGGGAATCGGAAATAAGTTCGATTGGTGAAGTATTCTTTATAGAATCTCTTCCGAAGAGCGGAGAATCCGATGATAAATCATTGAAAAATGAGTCCGAATCGCCGGTCCCGGAATTGATCAGGCGACGCAGTACAAGAGCTGGCAAATTAATGCGTCTCATTAGACGACGTGAGAGCAAGCGTTACAGTACGAGAGGAAAAAAATCGAAGAATGCTAGTGGAGGAAAGCACGTTGAGGGAAATCAACACAAAGAAGGCAATGGAAATAAAGAAGTTACCTTTCGAGACTGTCAGGTAATTGGATTCAAATAAAATGGATCAACATTACAATTTTGAAAAGGTTGCTAGAGTCTTTGGTTTGTTATTCGCCAGGCTGGTGAAATCCGGGAAGTAACTTTGACGATAGATCCAGAAAAACGTCATAAATTGGGTCGACGTGCGACACTTTGCGAGGCTTATTTGGGCATAACTCCAGGAGGATTTTCCGACAAAATTCGTGTCATGGTTGCAGGCTTTATACCGGATGGCGAGGCGATGAAAAACAAAAATATCAAAATTGGCGATTGGCTTCGAAGCATCAATTCTCGGCAAGTTACCTCGCAAAATTTGGAGCAGATACTCTCGGAAATTTCGTCACCAACCAGTGTAAGAAAAATCGAATGAAAAATAAATTTCCATCAAATTTTAACGTGTAATCACATCGTTCTGAAGTTACCAATGTCTATTGGCAGGTTAAACTCGAGTTGCAAAGAGTGGCTGGAGTCGAGGTCACGGCTGAAGCTTCTGTCAATAATTTCCCAAAAGTACGTGACAAAAACAATTTCAACACGATATTACTCCCAAAGTAACGAAATTACAAACCATCGACCGACAAATGCAAACTTTTTCAACTCTCCGTGCCATAGTCAAAAACTTTTCGTTCACAGAGTTAAATTTTTGGCTTGAACTTGGCACGAAATCATTGTGACAATTTGACACTTACTCGACTAACGTTTTCCGGTAATTACCTTGACCTTCGGTAGATTGTGCTAAAGTATTGAAAATGTTTCATCTTGTTAGCAATCATCGAGAGTTCGTCAATTGGTAGACAGAGAGGCAAGCAAAGTTTTGATGGAAAATCTATTCGAAGAGCCATTTGGTGTTGTGTATTTAAAAACTACTGGTCTTTCGGAAACTGGACCAGAATTGCAAGGAGTGATGTACACTTATCCGCGATCGGAGAACAAAACGAGAAATAATTTCTTGTGCACAGCTCGAGGTGCGTTCGTCACTCTCAATCACATGTTGCCAGAATTCACAGGATCGACACCACAGAAGTGAGTAGTTAAAAAATATTTCATTGAATAAATTGCAGTTACGCATTTTTATTGTCTCCATGTTTTTCAATTAATTTTCAGCTCCACAATATTCTACAAAGATCAAGAAGTCTACGTTCTGTATATTCCTCGTGGTGAAGAATTGTTTCTGATGGCATTGCCAGAATGTTTGTACAGTCTCGAAGAAGCTTGTGAGCTCGGTAGCGACGTTGTTCGAACTTTAGAATTTTGTCACGAGAGTTTAACGAAATGTTTCGAGAACCAGGAAAATCATTCGACGCTCGATCATTTTTTTAATCTATTTTTCACTCGCACTTTGAATGAGAACGAGCGGAACGATCTCATTTCGAAAAGTGGCAGTGAATTGAGAAATTTTGTGAAAAATTCTCGGTGCGAATTCGAGACGATTGCTCCGGCAGCTCATTTCATCAAATTGCCACGTGACGCTCAGATTCAAATCGATGCTGCGCTCAATGAAATGGAAGCGATGGATTACAGAGATTGGGTAAATTTTTTATTTTTATTTCGAGAGATTATACACCGATAGAAAACTTTTTGAATAATCATTTAATTTTGGCTTTTTATTGAATATTTGAATAAATTATTAGAACGAGGATCCAATGGATTGCCAAAGATTATACACGATACTGGGAAGTTGTTTGTATCACAAAAGTTATCTTCTGGCCTCGCATTTGCCTCACGAGGATCTCATCCAAGTGCACTCATTCCTACGTCAAAATCGTTTGCTCAATTTGGTTGAAAACGAGGCAACGAAGTGCCTCGTCGTGTGGCGAAGGATTTTTCCATCGTCTTGTCGCCAAGAGATGAAAAATGAACCGGAAATTCAATGCTCAGAATCCGAAGCGAAATTGTTTTTGCTCGTGGTTGGATTTGGCCACGAACTATTGGGAGTTATATTCGAATGTGGAGGCTGCACGGCCGAGTAATTAATTTAGCAAAAATGAAAATGACGACAAGAAATATGGACGAAAATTGTGACTCGTTTCTATTTCAGAACGAATGACATCGAAGGTCCTGACATTTTTTACGTCGAAGAAGCTCAGGAGACTTTGAAACATATCCAAAAAATTGGTATCTCGACTTTAGCAAATAAATGGGTATTGGCAAACGCCAGACCGGAAACAATAGATTTTAAAAATCGCGAAAGTCTCAAGACCTCGTCAACGATGGCTGAAAATTTTTTGGGCCTCATTAAATCGAGCGAAGCTCAAAACTCTTCTCCAAGGGCGAGTTCCGGCACTGTAGGACGCAAGAAAACACCGGAAGTCACGTCGATTCTCAAAAGACGAAGTCCGGAACAAAGTCCAATAATGTCAGGATCGGGTAAAAAAATTTCATCCAATCAAATCCATTAAAATAATTAGGAGGGACTTTGTAAAACTTTCAAAACGTGTTTTCAGTTATGTTGGAAAACGATGTTAAAAATTCATCTAATTCAGGAGCAGTTAATTTTCCATGCAATCGTGTCGATGTTTTTTTCTTCATTTTCTAATTTTTAATCAACACTTCTAGTTTCCGTATATTCTTTGCAAACCTCCGAAGATTCAATGAGCCAAGGCACTGGTGCTGTAAGTGAAATGAGCGACGAAGCTGCTCCAATATTAGGACGAAGGGCAACGAGAGAGAGAAATATCGGTTCGTCGAAACATTCCGATGACAGTGATTCGGACGTCGATATGTACAGAGTGAGTAAAACATTTTTAGGCGATTCAATTATATCAAGAATTTATTCTCAAGTTGCTATTCATCGAATTAAACTCTCGAAACAACAAATGTAAGAAAATCTATGGTCGTGCGGCCATCGATTAGTTGGATTTCGAAGAATCGTCGCAAAGCTGCATCTTAATTCTCAATTTTATGGAAAAGTTATTTGATTCCATGTTTTTTTTTTATTTATTAATTTTATTTTCAATTCCGCAGAACGATAGTCAGATGAGCACCATGGACATATCGGACATTCGAGAGAATCTTTTGAATCAGGCGGAATATATAATCCCAACGAAATTGACAGCAGGAGAAAAAAATTGTTTGCTTCACTACGTGCATCTCGATGTCCTCGAAGGAATACTTTTGTCCTCGAGAACGATCGAGAATCCGACGAAGAACGAAGAAATAGTGAAAAATTTTAATCGTTGCGCACACGCGATTCACAAGTTGTTGTACAACACTGTTCGTTTCAAGAAAATAGTCAGCGAGGACATGGACAAAACGTCGATAAACAAAAATCTCATTGCCATCAAAGAACACGGCGTACTGTTCGATTTCGAGAACACGAGTTATTGGGTCATCGGCAGGTTGTACGCTGCACCCGAACCTAAAGAATTTTACGTTTGTTACGAAGATTCCGTGCCTCAAAATATGGTCGAAATGGCCTTTAAACTGAATGCTCCCTGGAATTAATTAATTCCCGAAAATAATCAAAAACAAAATTACAGAGGCGCTGAATAATTTTCTTCCAAGAGTCTTCCACTTCTAGATTCTTAATTCAATCAAAAAGTTGTTTTGAAAAATGGTAAACAGTCGTTCTGTCGTACTAATCAAATTGTTGGATTTGCAAGAATATTTTTGTATTTCTCTTTATTAATAAACACTATTTCTGAATTATGATCCACTGACAAAGTAGACTCACAAGTTTCTGTCTATGGAAAACGTTGCAAAAATATGAAAAATTCGCGATCGTATATTACTGTTGAAATCATCCGCAGATTGAAAAATCTGATAATTCTAAGGTGATCTATCGGTCGCGTGCGTGCGAGAAAGCTAACGAAAAAGTATAAAAACGTTGTTTTCGTAAACGATGAATATTTCGAGCAAAAGCAAAGTTGCATTTTATTTTAAAATAGAAAGAGCACAACGCGTATTTTTTTCTTTTTCTCGACATGTGGAATCTCCGGAAAACGTGCAATGGGATATTTCACCAAAGAAACGCCCGATAGATCATCTTAAATTAGAATATGCAATGTTTTTTTTTTTTGCTCGCAAAAATAACGATGGGTGGCTCGTGAAATAGTGTTTCGGTGAAAATAATAAAAATTGGCGACACCGCATCGTCGTTTCGAGTATTTTACAAAAAAATGGGTGATTTTCTCTTGCACTCGTATTTTTCGCTTGTATCGTAAATATGGGAGGAATCGGCGCATGAGCGAAAATAAAATGTACACAATCTGGGAAAACACACACTCGATAAATTTACGTTAAGAATACAACGAAGACCTGCTCCGAACGTGTATATAATATTTTCTTTGTTTTTCGGAATTCGATTCTTGTAATTATAATGCCAGAAGTAACGACTCACCGTTACCGAAAGAGGCTTAATCTATTTCGTCTATTTCTAAGCTCGGTCTCCACAAGAAACTACTTCGATTTCGGGAACCATGTCGTTGGTGAATTCTAGTTCCGTTCTGTGAAACGTTCGGTTGACTATCAACTTTCTCAGAATTGGAATTATGCGCCTCGGGCAATTTAATTACAACCGAGGCTCTCGTCATCTTACTGCCATAATGACCAGCCCAAAATAAATTGTCCGTTCCAGCATGGCAAAATATTATTTGCTCCAAACCTGGACCGTAATTCGTAAACTCGTGCGTCATCTGTTGATTAAAATTGGTTTTTCCATTAATTATTCATTTGGCAAAACTCAATCGAATGCACTGGAAATAATTTCCACAAATATACATTCGAGAGGTCTAATGATGAGGATAATGAATACGTACTTTATGCCACGTATCCTGCAAATTGTTCTCTATCGATCTCTGGAATTCAAACGAGTCCAAAACCTTTTTTTTCTTCCCAATTAACTTAACAACACACTCGTAAGTCGCTGGACAGTCCCATCGGCTGCTGTACCATTCGCTGACCTGCGAATAGACAAGAAAAAAAATATGGTTTATTTTTTTAAATCTGTGCACGTTTGAAAATTATTCCATTGTCCCTAGAATCCCAGTTAACAATCATGAAAAACAAATGATTGATATTAATCGTACCACGATAGGTGGCTGCAAAGTGTCGAGCAATTCTGGGGTCAAGCCTTCGTCGGCCAACTTGATAACTTGTTGTTTCCTGCAGGTATAATAAGAAGTTACAAAGCAAAACTGTTTTTCGTCACTGGCTGCGATCTCGCTTGGCAAAAGGGGAACTCCGAGCGGTGGACATTCGACTTTCCAGTGATCGCCACCCTGGCAGAGGATTTTCCAATGCTTTTCTACGCCTTCTTCGCCGGAATGATTTTTCAGAAGATTACGATCAAACGGTTGTTTCTTGCAAATAACGTAGAATAATTGCCAAGGTACGTTCTTCAGCATTTTCAGAGAACGACCCAGCGTCAGTTCGGCTTTTTTCCTCCAAACGTAAGTTTCCATAAGGGTCTTCCATCGCTTGCAGACACGTTGACTGCTCAATAAAGATTTGTGGTCCACCCAACAAAGAATCTCCGCTATGAGCTCTTGCGGCAAATATTTTTCTCCCAATATCAAACCGTTGTTCCCATCGTCGTCTTCGACCTGAGGCGCATTTTCCTCCGTCGTCCCTTCCAAAATTTGACCCATGGGGCTTCAATGAAAAATACAATAGTGCACCAATGAGCCAAACATTGAATTTATTTAAAATTATACGACAACTGTTAACATCGTTTTTTTTTTTCCACATTTTGCATTAAAATTTTTTTTTTTTAATTTGGATTGAACTGAATCGAATTTTTATTAATTCTTTCCCTTGATGAGCAAAACGCTCGTCTTTTATTTCTCGGTAATAGGGACATATTTATTATTATTGAAAATTACTCCATTTCACTGAATACAATGAGAAAACACTTTGGCAAAACAATCGGCTAAATGTATTACTATTACAAAACGACTTTATTTAGGATTCTTTCAAAAATTTGTATAAACGTTCTTAGCACCAAAACTGACAGTTTTTTCCTCTGAAGAAAAATTTTCTGACGTTTAGAATTTGAGATATTTAATTTCCCATTCTTTATTTTTTCCATCTAAACGCGTGTAAATTCAAGTCACGTTTCGTTGAAAACGTTGCAAGAAAAAAGCAAGAGAAACGCGACTTCAATTTACACGCGTTTAGATGGAAAAAATAAAAAATGGGAAATTAAATATCTCAAATTCTACACGTTAGAAAATTTTTCTTCAGAGGAGAAAACTGTCATTTTTGTTGCCAAGAACGTTTATACAAAATTTTGAAAGAATCCTAAATAAATTCGTTTTGTGATAGTATAACCTTAACTATAGGAAATAATTCTGATGCTGCCCAGAGATATGAATAAGAAATTAAAACACAAAGAAAAATCCAATTTCAAAAAATATTTACGCATATTACGAGATTTAGTGGGTTTCATGTATTCGATCTTAACCTAAAATGCGGATTTAATTTGCCGTGGAACGCAGCGAAAATATTCGAAAACTTACTGTCGGTTATTAGCAAACAATGCGGACTTTCAAAACGAAAAAAAATAAGGTCTGATGACAAGTTGACACGAAGAATAATAAATGGTTAACCTAGAATTTAAAGTGCGAATAGTTGTCAATAGATCGCCCGCGATTACGTGTTACCACCAGTTACGACGTAACGAAAATAAATACCGTCTACCAAACAAAACTTGGAATATTATTCTCGACCGGTTTCCATTGTATTGCACTTCGCATTCGTTCGCCAAAATAAAAAACGTGACAATAAAAATACACGAAAGAAATAGAAAAAATAATTCGATTGCACGTCAAAACAAACGTGAGGAGAATTGCGCAACTCACTCTGACATCATTGAGACGACGACGACGACGACGACGACGTAATCGACTCACGAGGAGTCCAACTTTTTTGTTAATCGAATTTGCAATTTTATCACACACTTTTTATCGGACAAGTTTACTTTTGTGTTATTCTGCATGAAACACGTTGAGCCAAGCCAGCTGATTATACCACGATGAGTCACAAATTGTGAACATATATATGAAGTAATGCGAACATCATGAATCCGTCATCTGAAATATTCCCCACCACCAAACATCGCATAAACGCGTGTATATATGTGCGGTATAAATAAAAATGATGCAGAGATAGTGTTTTTCAAAGCTTTTCAAACATTCCTTTTTTTTCTCAAATGATGCATAAATTATGTAATATTTCCGGTGTAGTTTTTCCTGCTCATGGACTTTGTTCCAAGAATTTGACATTTACATCGACACAAAGTCGAGGTCGCGAAAATCCATTCGGAATGATTACATTTGCGATCCAATGGTTTCGAATTATAGGAACACAAAGTGGGAAGAGGAGGGGGAGGGGGGCAGTAATAGGTTCGTTGAAAAAAATGTGAAGATCTGAAACTCTGTGACCTTGTAAAGTCGAGATCAACAGCTTCTGTCCAAGTTCAATGAATAATTCATGGAAATAATGAATATCTATAAAAAATAATACGATCCCCATAGAAAACTTTTTTCGAGGTCATTTCACAAACTCGAAACGATGAAAAATCCTTTTGCAAATAGAAAAAAAAAACATGTAAATTTCACATCATTCGAAAAAAAGCTTGAAAAACGATTAAAAAAATGATTGAAGTTTCTGATTTTTCCAGATTGGAAAGTCGTGGACGAAAGTTTCATAAAATTTTGAAAATAGTTAGGAATCAGCAAATCGTCACTAATTGACTAATCGTGAAATTTTTGAGCCAGTTGGTTGTTCAATGAGAATTTCGTTGTACATTTCTTTTTGCCATGACTCGTGAACACAAAGTCGCAAATAACCAGGAATCTAGTTAGTAAAGGTAGAGAGGCGAATTTCGAATTTATCCTTGACACTGCAGAAAAATCAATGATAAGGAATTTTTCTAAATGGTCGGCCAACGTTTTTTTACGAATGAAAAATAACTCGGAAAATCAACAATGAGAAATATCCATTAATCAGTATTAAATTACTCGGTAAGGAAAATTTCGTCAAAAATCGCAACTCTCACTTTGAGTCCATCGAATTTTATGGTTTTTAATGTTCAGACTGAAAATCTACAACCGTTTCGAACGACGAGCCCCAGACAAGACACCAATTTCGAAAGCCAGCCATTTTTGATGTTTTGAAAATCCTTTTAGAAGTCATTTTTGCAAAATATTGTATGAAAATATTAAAAAATAAAATGGGTTGAAAAAAAAAAGTAATGCAGTTTTATTTTATTACCCAGCGTATATTTCCTTCAACTCGAAGATGTCCCAAGAATACAAAGTATCGTTGAAAAAGAGAACAGATCTCGTAAGTTGTTGTTTAAAGGAAGAAAGTACGGGGCTTGCGTACACTGAAGAGTGGCATACGATTGCGATGTTGTATGCGTTTTGGCAGAGGGAATCGTATTTTCGAATCGTGGAATTGTTTGACCTGGGGCCTGCGGCAATTAGCAGCTTTTACAACCTCCACCTTGATGATTTGGATGGAATGAGCACGAGCGCGATGACGAGCACCCATATCCCTGTAACACTGAGTTACCGCTCCGCTTACTGAAAGATCGCGGTACTCTCTGTACATGTTGTGAGTTCCCGATCTGGAATCGTATCTCAACCAGATACCAAAGTTCTTTATTTTCGTCGGGGTTTTCTCCGTTATCTGAAAACGAACAAAGAAATGAGAAAATTTATCCAATCACTTAATAGAGATCATTTGTTAACAAAAATTGCCAAAAAACATTTATTATTGAATTTTTCAAAAGTTTTCATAAGAATCATGAAAGCCAATCAAAAAATTGGTGATTAACGATTCGTTACAAATCTCAATTACTCCAAAAGTTTTCCACTTTGGCAACTTTTTAAATATTTCAATTAAAATGAGTTTTGTTGTTTTCTATAATTATTCTCTCAGTCAAACACCGTCAGACACCGTCAAAAGTTGAAGAACTTCTAAATGACGAAAACCATGACGTTTGCGAGTTTGCCGTATCATACAGACTCCGTATTGTTTTTCGCAATTCTATTTGCTTATTTGAGTTGATGAATTTAATGGAAAATGCGAGTGAAAAAAGGTTGAAATTCTTTCGCTAAAAATATTTGTTTTTTTTTTTACCTGTTTAAGCGAAACAATTTCGCCGGTAGTTTTCTTGAATTTTCTGAGCTGTCTCAAGAAATACCAGAAACGAGATTTCGCTACGATAGCGTCGGGAGCAAATATCCTCATTTTGTAGAGAGGAGTGGTTTTCTCCTTCTCGGTGGGGAGCTTGCGCCCGATCACCTCGTACTCCTTCAACTGTACAAAGTAAAAAAAAGTTTGAGTATCGATCGAATTGAAAATCCAACGATGAAATTCGGAGAAGATTATTCAGAGGCTGAAAATCGCATTGTTAATGAGATTGGTGGGGTCAGGATGTCGAAATCAAATTCCTGGATCACGGTCGGGTAAATTGTCAATGGAAAAAGTTAGGTTATGTGCGATCCAGAGCGTTCGCAATGAAATGTTTGATATTTCGGACGTGGATCTCGGTAAAAAAACGATAAACAGATTCGGGTCGAAATGGGAGAGTGCAGTTGATAAAAGTATTGGCGGAAAGTTAAGAATTGTCGGGGAATTCGACGTTGAATTATTTGGAACAAACACACATGGAGCGACAGCCATGCCGTCATCGTAACCTCGAAAAATTTCGTTGAAAGTCTTACATTTATGGGGGATTTTAAATATTTAAATGATTCATGAGAAAGTACACATTTTCGAAATAAATCTCATCACTTTTCGCAAAACAATAACGTAGTTTTCACAATAAATTCACTTACTTCACCCTTTGCTTTCATCGTTTCGTGTGTCCTACGCAAAGTGGAACCGGAAAAAGAGAGCGCCACGCGCGTTCAGCGGCGCAAATGTCCAAACGACGCTAACGGAAGTTGGGAACGAAATTTTTGAACGTGGAAACTACAAATGGCGGGAAAATGAAAATAGAAATAAAGATTCAACGGGAAACTGAGGGGATATCGAGAGAATATGATAAGAATTTAATAAAATTTGGTGATGACATTCTTTAGCATCGAATACGATGACACCATTTTTTTCAAATTTTTCGTCTGCATAGTTGTCGAATAATTGGAGATCACAATATGCAAAATATATACCTATATATATCTGAATTCTATGCTTATGCATGTAAACGTTCGATAACTCGAAAACTATGTAGAAGAAAAATCTCAAAAAATTTATATATCCATATTTAATACTAAAGAACATACTCACCAAATTTCATGTTAAATTCTAATAATTTCGAATTTTCCTATGCTTTTAACATGGCAACATTGTTGTGTGTAGCGAACCTCCTTAAAAGTTAATTAGTCAGTTGCCTAACTTAGCGACCTTAGCTTATCAATGTATCGACTTTTTATTCGCAAGTTATTCCGGGTGTACGGTATATATCGCAGTCGGAAACGCTAGATAAATGTAAGCTGGACATTTCTACCGGTTATATTTCTGAACATTTCGCCGGCTTACTGGTCAGGGGAGGTTAGTTAAGGTGAGGGATCAGTCGCTTTCTCGCAATGTGAGTGCGAGAGTGATAGCTGCAATTTTCAAAATTGAATATTTCCGACACGGTTTCACCAATAAAAAAAAAGCTCCTGTCAGCGGATTTTTGCCATCGTGCCGCGTACGCTGACAGAGCCTTTTTTTGATTAGTCAAACGACATCGAAGTATTTTAATTGCGAAAATTCGAGGTGACCGATCCATCATAGAGTAACACCCACGCCACGTACGTAACAACGTAAACAGTTCCGATGTCTCCGATGCAGAAACCATGTTTGCAATGCAGGTGTAATGTCAAATACTCTGTCTTCCCTGGTGCTCTTTAATTCCAACGTGTTTGTTCGTGTCAATCGTGTTGAGACTTTCAAACGAGAACGCGTAATCAAAGGTGCTTTGGTGCTATGAATTTTTTGATATACCTGATATGCGGCTTGAGCGTGATTGTCGCTGTATTATGGAAATTTCTCACAACACCGAAAACAAGAAAAAAGACCGTTTGTGTGGTGGTTCTTGGTGACATTGGAAGAAGTCCTCGCATGCAATATCACGCGTTGTCATTCGCCATAGAGGGTTATTTCGTCGATCTCGTTGGGTATTCAGGTTCCGAACCTCTGCAAGATTTGAAGCTAAATTCTTCTGTTAAAATTCATTATCTCCGTGAAACACCGGATTTGCAAGGTACACGTGTGCATTCATGTTATCGCATCAAATCAAGTTTACGAAAATGACGATTTTTTAATTTCGCTCTCTCTCACAAAATTTTGAAGGAATCCTAAATAAAGTCGATTTGTGATAGTAATACGTTAATGGCAACGAATGTTTTGCCATTCAATTTACGTTTTGGTCAAAAAATAAATTCAAGGCTATAAAATACAGATAAGTTACTAAAAAAAACGTCTTTACAAATCCAAAGAAAAAGTGCATATTTATCGGAACACAATGGTTTTAAAAACGTCTTGGGTCCGATTGACCCAGTATGCACTTATAGCCAATTTAAAAATAAAATGATCGTCGTCAGCAGAATATTGAATTTTTGTGAAATTAGAACAACTGTTTTTCATTACATTTGTTCCAGCTTTCCCAAGATTCCTAGGATACGTCATAAAGACATTGTGGCAATCGACGGTATTGATTAAAAAACTTGGGCTGGAAGTTCGCTCGAGTTATTTACTCGTACAGAATCCTCCAGCAATACCAACGATTCCAATATGTTGGCTGTACGCTTGTTGCACAAGAACGTGTCTGATCATAGATTGGCACAATTACGCGTACACGATAATGGGACTCAATGTTGGAAAAGAGCACATTCTCGTGAGAATGACAATGTTCGTCGAATCGTTTTTTGGATCCAAGGCGGAAAAGCATTTCTGTGTGACGCAAGCAATGAGAAATGATCTCCGCACGAAATGGAACATAGAGTTGAGGATCTTTGTCATTGTTAATGGAAGAAGCACAAAAAAAAGCCTGAAAATTCTAGTATCAAATCTTGTAATTAGCGATTATCACGTGGATTGTTATTTAGGTTTTTAAATTTTGTTTTTTTTTTTGCAGGGCCAAAGTTTTATACGATCGTCCACCACCAGAATTCAAGCCGATCGAATTGTCGGAAAAACACTCGCTGTTTACACGCCTTTCCGGCATTTACGACGTATTCAGGGACACCGACGATTCTTCGATATTTACGGAACGGTTGGAGAACGATGAAATTCGATTGAAATCGAAGAGGCCGGGATTCATCGTTTCTAGCACGAGCTGGACCGACGATGAAGATTTTTCCATTCTCTTCAATGCTTTGAACAGTAACGAGCAATATTTCACTCTCTTACGAAGATCGTCATCAAATTATATCAATTCAGGGATTACTTTTCTATCTGAATTTTTACTTTGTGATTTTCGACACGAATAGGCGTTTAAAAATCTTTTGCAATTGCTAAAAATAATCTTTACGCTTTTTGCAGATTACGAGCTTTCCTGCGAGAACGGAGAACGCAATTTGCCGGATCTTGTTTGCGCCGTAACGGGCAAAGGGCCACTGAAAGAATTTTGGAACGCTATCATTCAGAGAAAGAAGTGGCGGCATGTGAAGATTGTCACGCCGTGGCTCGAAAACGAAGACTATCCAAAGTTGCTGGGTAAATTGTGGAAATAAAAATTGTAGCGTTGTTTTTTTTTTTTTTTTGGTGACGAGGAACTCACGTTGAATCCATTTTTTCCCTAGCGAGTGCCGATTTGGGCGTTTGTTTGCACACGTCGTCTAGTGGCTTGGATTTACCGATGAAGGTCGTCGACATGTTTGGCTGTGGATTACCCGTCTGCGCAGTCAATTACGCGTGGTGAGGTTTTCTCGCATTTTCTCATCCCCGAATCGCGACGCGCTAAACGAATCGCATTTTTGCTTCCTCGTAGAGGAAGCTATGTGACTGTGAAAATTTTTTTTTCCCAGTTTTCAATGTCAATGTGCTTAAAATGTCCCAAAGCATCGAAAAATCATATCTAGAAAAAATTTCCCGATGTGTGTGTGTATGTTATGGCACTGTAAAATTGAAACCTTCATAACTCGAGAACGGTTCGAGCTACAGGGCTCCCGTTTTGCACAGATGTTAATCTATACAAACTCTTCATTCTCTGAGAATTTTGCTGGAATCGCTAGAAAAATACGAAATCTACGGCATTTTGAAATTTTCAAAAAAAGGATGTCGACGCTCTAACTTCCGCAAATTTAAAGATTTGTTACTAATTTTTTTTTTATAAATAGAGTATCATAATAGGAAGGTTGGTATTGAATTTGTGGAATATCGGTGGAACGGTTTAAATTTTATGGTTTTTCGAATTTTACGAAAATTTGAGTTTTTTGAAAAATCGTCCAACCGTTCCAATTTCTACAAATTTTGTAAAATATTGTGTACAAGTCTGTACTTCCTCTTGACTTTCTAGAAAAGTTGTCCAAATTATATAATTTTAAATGTAAATACAAAAAACGCTGCAAATTGAAATTTTGATTAGATTTTGAAGAAAAATTCGAGTCTTCGCTTCTCGTAATGTTCATCATACGCATTTTTTACCCAACAATACAATAAAATGATAATTGTCATTTGTTTGTATTTCAGTTTAAACGAACTCGTGAAAAACAATGTAAACAGTTACACATTCGAGAACGATGTCGACCTCGCGAAGAGACTAGAAGATTGGTTCGAGGATTTTCCTACGAACGACAAACAGCTGAAAATAAAGGAGAACTTTGAGAATGAATTAACAAAATTTCGAGAGCTCCGATGGCACGGTAATTGGTCGTCCGTAGTTGTTCCTTGCCTCGACTGAGTGATGTCGCTTCAACATGCTTTTCAATTCATTCCTTTTCTCGTACGTATCGTATCACTTAAACGAACCAAAGCAGCAAATATAAGTTCGTAAGAATAATGAACAATTTTCTCATCACACTAACACGTCATAGCTTTGAATTTTTCATTTTTTTTCGCCCGTATTTTCAGGCATGTGTAAAAACTCGAAACCAATTATATCGATTGTACTTTTAAACCTTTTTTTTTTTTCCCTTTTTGTTTCCTTCTCGTTTTATAGTCGAAATGAAATTATTGTAAGGCGGTAGCGAAAGAAATTGGAACGTTTCGATTTCGGTCAGTTGCAGCGTTGGAAATCGTAGCTTTCAAAAATTCTGAGGGATAGGGCTGATCCATGGGAAATGGTTTCGAAAGACAAAGCATGGCGTTTGTTTACAATTTTTATTGGTTTTTTTCAACTTTTTTGTGTCCGTCGGTCAGTGAACAACTCGCAATGTTTCTTTGTAAAAAAAACTTGGTTCGGTTTATTGGAAATGGTTCTTTGGTTTTTCATCAAACCAAAAGACGTTCGATTTCTTGTTGTATTGCTTCGATCTGTGGTTTGAGTTGGGATCCCTCGTTGATGGTTACGGAGCAAGCAACAACGGGCCTGGAAACTCCGCAAGCTCTTCCCAAGGCCTGCTTGCATCTGACAAAAACGTATGGCACGTTTTTGTCTTCGCAGAGCAAGGGCAGATGCAGAAGTATCTCGAGCGGCTGGGCATCTGCCGCCATGACGATGAACTCTGAGAGACCACGATTCAACGTTTTCGTTGCTTCGTTGGCGCCTTTCCTCAACTGCTTATAATTCATCGCTTGTTGTACCAGGTTCAGAATCTTTACAGTCAGCGTCGCATCTGCCAGAGGATAGGCTTTCGGATTCACTTCTTCCGTCTGTTGAAACATTCGAAACATAACAATTTTTCAAGAGTTACAAAAAGTTTGACCGAGGGGCTTCTTAAGGTATTACTATCACGAAACGACTTTATTTATCGAACAAAAGCATAAGAGAAAGATTTTATAATGAAATTAAGGATAAAAAGAAAATATAGCAAGACGCGTGGTTGAAGGAACATTGGAAAATGTTAATTCCGAACGCGAAACCACGTGCGAGTTAACCTCAAATCGAAACACGTTTTCAAAGTATTTTTCATTCGATTTATAAATATTCCGCAATGAGACTTACCATTTTCGATTAGTTGGAGAAAAAGATGGATGCAAAAAAATAGTTTACACCGGGCAACCTCTCAGCGATTATATTTTATAATTTTAATAAAATTAAATCGCGTCACGGAGGAGCACTAACGACACGAATACGTTGGCGCGTAGTTTTTCGTTATGCGAGGTGAGATGACGCGCCACGCCGGGACGCCGGGATTTTTGGAGCTGCTGCGAAACACGCGCTTGCGCCGACGCACACCGAGCAAACCGGAAATCAAAACACAATTTGCTGGAGAAAATTGGAAATTAAAAATCTTCTGTATTCCCTTCGCGCATTCGATTTGCCGAGAAGTGCGAAATGTGTACAAGGATTTCTCATCGATCTTTCGAACGTAATCACTCGTTTTCAAAACCTCAAATTAGAAGAAAATGTGTACCTCGGGGTCAAGAAACAGATTGAATAAAAAATGCCCTCTAACTATTTAGATTTGTGTCGCTTACACTAATTATTTTATTAACGAGATTGGCTACATATGACAATATGATAAGAATTTAATAAAATTTGGTGATAACATTCTTTAGCATCAAATACGATGACACCATTTTTTTCAAATTTTTCGTCTACATAGTTGTCGAATAATTGGAGTTTACAATATGCGAAAGATATTCCTATACATATCCGAATCCTATGCTTATGCATGTAAACTCTAGTGTTACTCGAATTACTCGAAAACTACGTAGAAGAAAAATCTTATAAAATGTGTACGTTCCAAATTTTCCTACGCTTTCAACATGGCAACATTGTTGTGTGTGGCAGCCAACCTCCTTAAAAATGTTCCTAATGTCCTCCTAGTGTGGTGAATAATAATTGAAACAAATAACAAACTGGAAATTAAGATCATCAACGACTCGGGAGTCCTAAAAAAGTGAGGTTAGGTTTGTCATCCGCATCAGCTGATTCGCGCCACTCAGCCAAACATGTCGCCTCCCGTTCTTGTTTTTACCGGAAATAACTGATATTCTTTTTTTATAAAAAACGAATACAGTGTAAGTTTTTCGTGCCAAGAACGTTAATACAACATTTTAAAAGAACCCTAAATAAAGTCGTTTTGTGATAATTAATTCGTTATTTAAAAATTCCGAAAAAAACAGATTTCTTTGCTCGAATTGATCACATGGTTATCACCTGTTGATATATCGTTCCACGAGCTTCAATAGAACGAAATATACACACGTTACGCCATCAGCGATCAGGCTGGACATGTAAACAAAGTCGCGTTTCCTAGGTTACAGACCTTTGTTACGGAAGTTCATCGTCGATCGCCTCGAAACTCATCATTATTTTATAACGTATGTGTCTATTCGCATTGAGCGTAGCCAATGCGAATGAAGTTCTGATTTCTGATTCGTTTTCTCATACAAAATAGAAAGTGGAGATAATAGCGAAGTTGCCCAATTCCTCAAGTGGCGAATATTGAGAGCGTGTAATTGATGAGAACTCGATGAGTGGCAGTAGTGAGAATAAAATAAAAAGTAATATCGATATTTGAGGTTTCGTAGTTCCAACATTATCAGCGATACGAGAGAAAACAGTACACACCAGAAATCTTTCAGTAACCACTCGAATAACAATCACAACAGAATTCTTTCCATCAAACTTCTCAATCAGTCGATGCTCTCAAATATGAAAGCCTTTATTTTTCTGTTATGTCTGGTGGCGATTCAAACTGACTGTTTGTTCGTAGTCCAGTCGAATGAAGAGGTCAACCATCGTCCAATTATAGGTAAATAGAACAAATGACAATTAAATTACGTTGAACTGATATATCAACTAATTTTCATTACGAAATAATGAACGTCCTTGTGTGTTGATGGAAAGTGGGAATTGAGTCGTGCTTTACATAATTAAGGAGGTTGGCTACGTACGACAATATACGAATTTAATAAAATTTGTGAATAACATTCTTTAGGGTTCCGATCGAAATAAAAAGAAAAGTTTTTCAGATTATTTAAAAAGTGGAAATTATGAGTTTACCTTTCGTTTTATTAAATAAATTCCATAAATAAATAAATAAAAATTCCCAAAAATTTTCAAATCGCTAAACCTTTTGATGACAGAGTTGAAGTAGAAAAATCGAAAAAATTTGTTGCCTCAACGTATGGAACAAAATATGGAACACTCCCCAAAATACTGTCAAAAAATGCGTTTTTATTTACTAAATACAAAATTATGATTTTAAAGTTGAAAAAAATCGAAGAAACTGTTTTAAAATTTTCAGCGAACGTGACTCCTCAAAATTTAGGGAACCGGTGTCAATTCCAGTTCGATTTATCAAAATTTCTCATTCCACATTCCGTCAAACACTCGAGCCAATTATCATCGTTAGAAAATCAGTGATTTACTCATCACGAGACTTCAACGTTTTTTTTTCACGTTGTTCACGCTGAAAAAAATGGAAATTTCGTGATTTTACGATTCATCTCGATAATGAAAAGAACTGCTTGATTTACTATCACAATCTTTCTGTTTTCTTTTCTTATCAACGTGTCGCACGATCTTGGCTATAAATAAGGAATATTATCGCAAGAGATAAGTTTCAAATTGAACAAGGTGTATCCGAATCATTACGATAGTTACATCGCAGCTTCTTACGTCAAGTATGTAGAGGGTGCTGGAGCACGTGCTGTTCCTATATGGTAACTAATTATTTGCACCAAAGTTTGCTAATTACTCGAACGACATTGCCTCGAATATAAAAATCAATAATTATCGTTGGCAATAATTTTTCGACAAATAATCGATTATAATGATGAATCCATTTTCTGATAAACGATTTTTTCATAGGATCGGACAAAATGATGAGTATTACGAGAATTTGATGATGAAAATCAATGGGTAAGAGATTTCATGAAAGAGCGAAATATAGCTCGATAATCAAAAGTCAATAAACCCTTCGTGGTCACGCTGGGTAGAATCCACCCAGTGACCACAACATCTACTCTTAAATCAACCCACTTCCAATAATGGAATGAATGTGTTTTTTGAAACGCGCGCTATCCTACTATTTTTTTCACGAAAGAACCGGATCTGATGAATATCAGGTTCAAATTTTAGGCAAAAATATTGAAAATCCTCGAAGTGACGATTATTTTGGTGAAAAAACTTTTTTTTTTTTCCGTTTATTTTCTTCATTCTGCATTTTAAAAAATATGTTTGCCTTCGATTTCTTTTGGGAAAGTTTTTCGTATCTAAACTGGAATGTCTAAGGGATGTTGAGTAATTTTTTGAGAATTTTCGGGCCGATAGGCTGGTCACAGTGAGGGTTCAAAAATAGACTGGGTAGAATGAAGCCAGTGCGACCACCGAGATCGGTGGCGGAAGTGTGACCACGAAGGGTTAAAACGTGTTTACAAAAATGATCAACTCTTTTGTTTCTTTTATTGCACGCGTCAGTGTCCTATTTCCGGGAGGTTCAACGTGGTTCAATCAGTCGAACGGATATGCTCAAGCAGGAAAAGTAATTTACAGGTAAAACGACAATCGTTAAGGGAATAAAATTTCAATAAAAAATTCATTAATTAGCTAAATCTTGATTATTGTAAATTCGGTCCTTTTTAGAATTGCCAAACGATTGAACGAAAACGGTGATCATTTTCCTATTTGGGGAACGTGTTTGGGTTTCGAATTGTTGACTTATTTGGCTGCCAATGAAACAGAACATCGGAGCAAATGTTCTAGCAACAATCAAGCATTGCCACTAGAATTCACCGATGGCAAGTTCAGACCGTTACAATATTTTTAGACTCATTAAATTTCGTCCCACGCAGTTGTAAATAAAAAATCACAAAAATTACGAAAAAAACACTCCGATGAATATTTTTTCATGATGCGACGATTTTCAGCAGATTTCAAAAGTAGTCGAATGTTTGGTGAGGCTCCACAAGACGTGATCGATATTCTGCGTAAAGAAAACGTGACTGTTAATTTTCACGGATTCTGCGTGACTAATGAGGTGAGAAATATTTTCCGCATCGCTATCAATGAAAACAAAAGATTATTAATGAACTATTTATCCAAACATTCCGATTCAAAATCCACAACATAATAATCTTTTAATCTGCTGTTTGTGCGAGTAAATGAATGGATTTTATTTTTTATTTTCAAATTATTCCACAACGTTTGACAGAATTATTTATCGTCATTGGAATTATTGAAAATAGCGTTTCCCCGCTAAAATCCGTTGCAAATCCGCTTTCGTTTTTTTTTTGAGACTTTATTCATAAAACTCGATGCCTTCTGATAAATTTTATTTTCAATGAAAATCATTTTTTATTCGATTTTGCAATCGAAACATAAATTTCAAAATTTCTGTCAAAATTTCAAAATAATTATGGGAATCTGGCTCTTATTCGCTCAGCGAATTTCTCGAGTCACGTTACAAGTTTTCACAGACTGTTGAATAACGAATATCGTTTGCAGGACTTGAGTCGAGTGTCTCTGACACAAGAATTCCGGATCATTTCATTGAACAGAGATTGGAACGGTTTTCAATTTATTTCTACCCTCGAGCACGTTAATTTACCGTTCTATGGTGTGCAATTTCATCCGGAAAAAAACATTTATGAGTGGGTGACTGGAAAGCGCATACCACACAGTTACGAAGCAACGAAGGCGGCTCAATATTTCGCCGATTTCTTCATCAACGAAGGTTCGAAAAAAAAAAGAAAAAAAAATAAATAATTACTAGTCCAAGGGCAATTTTTTTCTTTGAAAAAAAATGCTGTTTTCCAGCTCGTAAAAATACTCATCGTTTCCTGGACGTGGCCGAAGAAGACGAACATCTCATTTACAATTACAACCCAACTTATACTGGTCTGAAAGGTTCCAGCTTTCAACAATGTTATCTTTTCAAAAAGTCTGAGTAGAAATTTAAAAAAAAATTTTTAAATTATATTTTTCTTCGAATATTCAACTTTTAATGCGTTGCAATAATTAATATTCGATTGATTCATATTTATTTAGCGAATTCTCGTAGTTTTAAAAACAAGTACTGTGAAAAATTGTGAAAAAAAAATCGGTTTGTGCGATTGAATAACTTTGTAAATGAACAATTTGAAAAAAAATGTATAAAAAGTTATTTTTAAACTATCTGTGAAATAAAATATCATTCGGAAAAAATCATAAATTTTTTTTTTGATCCTAGATTGCTTTCTGTGTGTCACGAGATTATAATTAGGTGTAGTAATTTGGGTTCTCGAAACGTATGGCTATAATTAATTCGCTGATGTTATAATAAGAACAACTTGCCTCAAATCTGACAGCTCGAGAGGCAAGAATATCACGAAAATACCACGCAGTCTATTTTCCGCAAAGCGTGACCGATCCTTGGAGTTATAATTATAAATTCGGAAACACATTGATATATTATTAAGTCGTTGATGTTACAATAAGATTGAATTGCAGGTGATTCTGTTTGACAGATCGGGCGATCGTTCATCCAATTTATTCTTAGAAAATCCTTTTGTCAAATTATTTCACGTTTACGTGCAATAATATTATTATGAATTGGACCATCTTAAGGGGGAACATGACTGTGACTGGCTGAAAAATAAAGTATTTTTTGGATTTTTTTTTGTGTGAAAAAACGACTTGATCAAATTATTTAAAATTTTGTGTATTAATTATTGAAATAATTAAGCTCACAAGAAATTTTTTATTTTTTATTTTTGGTGCACAGCGGTCGCAAAATGGCGTCTCAAAAACAGACTTTGCGAGGGTTGACAACCCAAGTGCTACAGCAAGCATCTGAAATCAAAAACTCAAAAAGATTATTAAATAATAATAGCATCGGAGCATCGTAATTTGAACAATTTTAATTAATTAATGAAATTAAATTAATTTTAACAATAAAATCAATTAATTCGAACAATTTTAAAAATTGTTTATATTTTTTTTTCAACAATTTACCGCAAAATTTTTGTTTAAAATTCGATTTTTTTTTTAAATGGCTGCCTTTTTTTTTCTAATATAAATTTTTAAGTTTCCTACGATGCTTCGACTATTATAATTTAATAATCTTTTTGAATTTTTCATTTCAGATGCTTACTGTGGCAGTTATGCTGTCGCGGAGTCTGTTTTTGAGACGCCATTTTGCGGACGCTTTTCTGTGTACTAAAAATAAAAAATAAAAAATTCCTTGTATCCTTCATCAGTTCAACAATTAATACACAAAATTTCAAATAATTTGATCGAGTCGTTTCTAAAAAAAAAAAAAATTGCCAAAAAATACCTTATTTTTCAGCCTGCCACATTGATATTCCCCCTTAATAATAACTTTGGGTAGTTCAGACACGTGCGATTCACGTGGCAGTACACGACTTTCTCCGCACTTTAGGGACCTTGACAGAATTTATTTTATCAGTGATAATTCTCGATGTTCCTCCTCCTGGGGCTGTAGCCAATTTCGACTGCAGCGCCAAGGGAACTGCAGCGACCGAAAAACTCGACCACGAGTAAAAAAATCGACACGTCCTCGTGTAGCCGGAAGTTCAATTATTTCATGATAATTTTTATATCTATATTTTTACTTTCGAGACTCAACTTTTGATCAACGTCATCGCTCTCCTATGACGTCAACTCTATGAAGCAATTTTTATTTGTGTTCGGTAAGGGCGATTGTTACACGTGAAATATAACAACGGCTCGGGACGTATGTTCTTTGGGATATTTCGTGTCTTCGTAATACGTCGACCGACGAAAGTGAGACAAGCGCGCATGAAACGTGTATTGACGAGACAGAAACGTCGAGGCTCTTTTTCTACCCTCATGGCTTTGAGAACTCGATACATTCTGTATGTATTATTCTTTCGCTATTATATTTCGGAGTCTCACCGATTCCGTAACTTGGGGCCGAACAAAGCTGGGCGGCGAGTGAGAGCGAGGAAAAGGGAGAGGGAGAAAGAGAGAAAGCCTCAGACGCGTTGGCACGTGCTGGCGTGTCTCGAAGTTCCTCGTGCCTACATCTTTCCTCTTTTCAGAATTTTTTTTAGGGATCCGCGTCTTCGATAACGAACAATAAATCTCCAAATAAATCTTTTCCACGCGCCTCCCCGCTTGTTATTATTATAATCATCATTATTATTTTACGTCATCCCACAATCTACGTTTATAAATTTTCAGCTAAAAATAAAACACTCGAATCTCTAGTTCCGAAGAAATTCCTAATTTGAATGAACAGCGATTTGGGATCCAATTCGAATTTCAATCGATCTCGTGCAATCGTAGGAATGTGTGTTCTCGTTAACTTTTCAAAGTATCGGAAAAATTCGACATTACCGAACGATAAAAATTTGAAAAATCTCATTCATTTTTCGTTCCTGAAAAGTTCTCTTCGAATCACTAAATAATGGCACGTCGTTTCAATAATCTCTTGGGAAACATATTCTTGCAAAATTTCAACGAGATTGCCCACCGAATTTTGTGAGAGATAAAAAATCCTAAAAATCCTTCAAGTTTTATAGAGTCTCGTGGCACGTGCTGTCAGAGGTGAGCAATCGTTTCGTTCGACTCAGTAATTCAAAAAGTTGTATATACAGGCATCGCATGTAGACTTACGTAAAAAAAAATGGAATTACGTTCGAGATATGTTCCATTTGTTTCTTCGTCATAGAGAAAATAAGAAAACAAGGAAAACGATGAGAAATCTGTAAAATTTCATTTACAGTATCGAGGTCGATTATGGAAAGCAAACGAGCGATCTAAGGGCTTCGCTTCACGAATATCGTTCAAAATGGCACACACTGCACGTTTGCTAATTCACACGAGACACTCTGGGTCACGTGGTGACGAGTAAAAGTTCTTTGAGATTCATTGGCTTCATTTTACAGCATCAGCTTTCTGGTGGGAGCAAAGATCATCTCCTCGGACGCCAAACACTCTACGCGAACTACATCAGGACTTTGCTTGGCAAATAATTTTCGCGTTTGCTACACCAAAGGTTTCCGTAAAATCAGTACAAATTAAAAAAATATTGTATTTCGTTGGGTAACTAACTCACGCCGTAGGGTTGATAATAATTTCTTCGATTTTTTTCTCGTTCGAAGGAAATGCGATTAGCTGCGGAAAGATACTTGAATTTCTTCTTCTGTCGGTATAATCATTATTCGGAGAACGATCGTTTTTCAATCGAATGTCGAGAAAGAAATATGGATTGAAAGGTTGTCTCATGGCTATAGAGCACAAGTATTAATTTTCCATGAGAAAAAATAGTAATCCGATGATCGAATGTGATTCGAACTCATGGCCAGCCATAAAACCTCGTAAACATCGGAAAAAAAAACGGTTTTTGATTAAAATTCTTAGTAGGTTCCCGGTAAACGATTCGGAGAAATAAGTTCGAGTTTCCAAGATGAAAATTTTCCGCACGGTTCGATCGATACGAACTAAAAATGTCCGAGTCTTTTTTTGGTTTTTTTTTCCTGCACCGAAAACTAAATTTTCTTGAAAGAGACGAAAATTTCGTTCGATACGTTCGACTAAACGTTTTTTTGAATAATCCCAAAAATTGTGTCAATGCAGCAAGAAATATTTTAGAAAGTCTCTTCGAAAGCGAATTTTTGTCGTTACACTCGTTAATTTCGTTGACAATTCCGTTAGAAACCAAATATACTGTCAAAATAACGAGAATTTATAAATTATCAAAAAAACATTTAGTTTATCGTATTCAACAAAATATCGAAAATTTTTAACGAAATTTCATTCCCAGTGTGAATGTCGAAAATTTTCGCGTTCGAATAAGCAAGAGACCGCGCCGGAACAGCTAATCCTGATTTTTCGATCCATATGAATAATGCAAGTCCTGAAGAAAATGTGACTCCATCATCCGCGAAAGGAAACGTTCATTGAACCGCAAAAAAAAGATCTGAGCTGCGCACCTATATTTAGCCACACAGACGTCACACTTCTAGCAGAATTTAGGGAAGCATTGACAATCTGGGGAGGAATATGAGTGGGAGTGGGAACGATCTCGATGTTTTCCAAGTGTGATCTGCACTCGCACGCTCTGGTATATAAAAAAAACACGTATTTACGTGTCTAATGGCCTCGACGTTGCAAAGAAATCTTAGGGATGCTTTTTCCTAAAGTTCCCTTCTCATCATGTATATATATAGCTTCCCTCTATTTTTTTTCCATCTCGAAAGTGTCTATATATTCGATATACCTTTCCGAGTAGTGAAAGCAGGAAATATCATCAGCACGCCCATTATTCTTTTAGCAACACACTGGGAACGAAATTTTGTTAAAAATCGTCGATATTTTCTTGGATATGGTAAATATTTTTTGATAATTTTAAAATTTTTGTTCCTTTGGCAGTATATTTGGTTTCTGAAGGTATTGACAACGAAACTTACGAGTGGAACGACAAAAATTTGCTTCCGAAGAGACTTTCTAAAATATTTTTTGTTGCAATAACGAAAATGTTGAAATTATCAAAAAATATTACCGTGTTGTAGAAAATATCGACGTTTTTTAACAAAATTGAATTTTTAGTGAGTGAGTAGGAGAATTTAATGATTAATTAATTGCGCGAGTGATTTATCGAGTTGCGGAGGAAACGCGCACCGATTTCTCGCGTTTTGTGACGCTCTCGAAGCTCGTGATTCGGGTGGGGTTGATGCAGGTGCACCAGCAGGTCGATGGAATCGCGACGCAATGGGAAGGTAGATTCAGTTGGTGAGGGTTCTTCTGACCTAGTTTTGGGTCAGAGTTCCATTTACCCTGGACCACGAAGCTGCAGATACGCTAGAGGAAAAGGGATGAGAAAGGGGTGGTTGAGGTCTGAGCGGTGCGCGAGAAAAACTATCGAGGGATGCGTCGAGTGAACTGATCTCTCTCCCTCTCGCTCTCTCGTTCGCCCTCTATCTCCCTCTTTCTTCTTTCGGTTTCCCTTGGCAACGTGACGTCACGGACTAGGGACGGGAGAACGAGCACGTCATTGAGTGCAACGACCCTACTCTCTGTAGCGAAGTCGTGCCGCGGTGTGAATGGGGCAAGCAATGCAGCTAAACTTTGATTGTCCCCGTTCTTATCGACCCGTAACCAGCGTGGTTTAAAAAAAGACCTCTTGGCCTTAAAATGGAAACTCGACGATTTTTTTTTAGCCCACGACTCGAACTCCAACGTCATCTAATCATTTTATCATGAAAAAGATAATTAATTAAAAAAGTCATTGTATTACTTCGATCCAATTAACCAGGATCATGAATCATTTGTATTTTTGCGATTCTAATCGAATTTTCAAAAATTCTTTCTCAGGTGTTGAACAATTTCGAGTGCTTTGATACATTTTTCAAAAGTTGGCCAAACAAATTTCGAAATTCACAGAGTAAAAAAAATCTTGATTCAGTGAAAAATCGTTTTCATGGTAATTTTTTTTTTTGCCAACGAGAAGCTAGAATGAAAATTAAATTTTGTCAAAAAAACGTCGATATTTTGTTCAACACGGTAAACTGAATATTTTTGGATAAATTGAAAATTTTCGTAATTTTGACAGTATTTTTGATTTCTAACGAAACTGTCAGCAAAATTTACCATTGAAATGACAAAAATTTGCTTCCCGAAGAGACTTTCTAGAATATCTCTTGCCGCAAGGACCAAATTTTAGTGATTTTTCAAAAAAAAAAAAAATTTACCCGAACGTATCCAACAAAATATCGATCTATTCCAACAAAATTTTCTTTTCAGTGTAAACATCTTAACGACGAAAATATTTGCTGCATTGACCTCAATCGAAAGCCGCAGTGCTCGATTCTCGCCAAGAAAAAAGAATCACCAAAAATAAAAAAAATAAAAAAAAAAAAAACTAAAAGGTAAGCCTGGCGTCTGATCAGTTCTGGGCCGCACTACT
The DNA here is from genome assembly GCA_963921915.1 of Hyposoter dolosus. Classification (NCBI taxonomy): domain Eukaryota; kingdom Metazoa; phylum Arthropoda; class Insecta; order Hymenoptera; family Ichneumonidae; genus Hyposoter; species Hyposoter dolosus. The sequence goes on along the minus strand of OY998137.1, from coordinate 11,663,818 downwards.
TTGTTCAGTAGTTGCGGCAGGTCGCGGCTAAGAGGGCGATGTTCCCATTCGATCTTACGATATCTTTTTTGGAACGTTTCCTCTCGTATTTTTGCCCTACATCACGATTCAACTGTGTGCTTTCGGGGCATCCACTCTGCTTATCAAGCGCAATCTCTATAACGGGTCAAGAAGCGTTTTGTAGAAAATTACGTGCAGCAATACAAAATTCAAGTACGAATGATGAAACCATTGAGAATCTTCACTTTTCACCTTCACACATGTTTACTCCCTAATACGAAAAACTCTGAGGGCTTCTGCTCGACATACAGCCCCTGTCTTTTTTTTTTTTTTTCATTTCAGGCAATCTGTGAGCTGCGATTATTGCAATTCAGTGATGCGTCCAATTTTTTTCTTCTTCCTCTTGCGATGCCACGATCGTTCCTTCTCATTCTTTGTTTCCCGATCGCGAGAGTAGCTCGAATACCTTTGTCAGCGAATGCCTTTGTCGAAAACCTTTGACCTATTTTCGATCAAGGACGATTAAATAATTTCCATGTCCATAACGAACGTAATCAAGGGAAAGAGAAATTTATCATTTGTTCTCGGAAAAACTTTCATTCATTTCGCACATTTCTTATGCTGCACGAGCTCGAAAATTTGAAACTCGAATCATTTTTTCGATGTTGTTATTTTTTGTTTTCGTTTGTTAATTATTCATAATTACGATTATTGCGCAATTGGTGGAAAACGTTTTTGGGATGTGTGAGAAAAATGATGGAAAAATGGAAAAATGACGTTTCAAAAATGGAGAGGATACAGAGAAATCGAAGAACTTCCGGCATTTTTTTCCTTTTCAACGATTTCCGATGTGATCGGAGAAATGCGAAGATTCCATGGGGAGGAAAAGGTAAATCGAGGAATGTTGATGGGTTGTACAAAGGCTGTTCATGGGTGAGGGTTGGCCCGGCTGCGCGACCGGAACTGGGACAAGTTGTCGGCAGCGGCGGCCAGCACCTCAATGACAGAAGTGACGTCACATCGTCAGAGGGAGAGAGAAAGTATATCGAGGAGAACTGGGCCAAATCGAGACATGAAAAGCATGTAAAACATCATTACATGAAAAGAGTGAGAAGGAAGGAGGAGAGAATGAGAAAGAGAGAGAGAATGGTGTGTTCAAAGTTTGTTCTTGACTTGCTTGGACCATTAGAAACCAATATTGATATCAACCGCAATGTTTTTTTTTTTTAATATTCAATTTTCTACCAAGAACGTTCTACCAATGTTGCGTTCATTGTGTCGACTTAATAACAGAGCGACATCTCGTACGTGTTGATCACAGATTATTATAGAGAATTAAAAAATGGAATGATTTTTAACACTTTTGGTCTGTAAACGTTTTTTAAACCTGAACACACCGTCAGCCTGTTATTACATTCCAAAAATTCTGAAAAGATGCAGGCTACTGTTCGAAATCTTCAATTTTGAATTTCAATTATAAAATTGTAGAAAAATATATTTTTTAAAATATTAAATATTTATAAAAATATTTTTAATATTTAGAAAATACAAATTTTACAAATATTACAAAATACAAATAATTACAAATTTTTTAAAAAATATTATTCAAAAATATTTTTTTACAAATGGACCGATCCGTCGTATTTGCCCGGACACGAATGACCCAGGGTTACAGACGAAGTGTTAAAAAATGTATTTCTCTGTGTGGAAATAATTTATTTTATCATATCGACGCGGTCATAAAAACTCCATTGATGTCATTTTATATCCAAAGTTTTGTGAATGGACGAAATGGCAATTAAATTAAATTAAATGAAATATATTTCTGATCGATACGATGTACATATTCCTTTGTGATGTCACGCTACCGGTGGGGTGATGGGGATGGAAACGGTAACGCAATAGCTCGAAGGGATGAACGCGTTGCAAAGAGGCCTTGACGAAACGGTGAAGGACGTAACCAGCGTGGAGGTACCTCATGATTTCTTATCTCGGTCACCCCTTCCCAGGCATTTCCTCGCACTCCCGTGTCTCGCACACCGGAAGTACGTTCATTCAGTGGAGCAAACGACTCACACATGCATCCCTACAGTTTGTACATTGTACTCTGTTTCGCATAACAATTTCGACGATGCACAGGCCGAAAAAAAAATGACATAATTAAATAATAAATATAGAAGGGAGTAAAAAGTTGGTTTTTTGGTCATGGGACGAAAAAGAAAACGTTGGTCCGTTTGTGCAATCTCTATAGCTCGTTCATTAGACACAGGAATGAAAAATCAAACAAACAAATTTTACAGACATTAGAATTTCCCAAAAATATACCGGATCTTGGAAACATGTATACCGATTTTGTTTTATAGTCCATGGGATAAGTTACAGCATCTGAACGTTATTTTTATTCAATCAAGGTGAGACGTGACGAGGGTACGTAAAAAAAGCCTTGGCCCCGGCAGAGGTTGTTTTTCTTTTTATTTTCACTCACAATATCTATGCGAGAGCATGGAAGTAGCAATACGGAAGTTCAACAATACACTGAAAACAAAATTTTGTTGAAAAAGATCGATATTTTGTTGGATACGTTCGATTAAACGTTTTTTTGGAATAATCCCAAAAATCGTGTCATTACAGCAAGAAATCTTGTAGAAAGTCTCTTCGTAAGCAAATTCTAGTCATTCCAATCGTAAATTTTGCTGACTCTTTCCTTAGAAACCAAATATACTGCCAAAATAACGATAAATTTTGAAATTGTCAAAAAATATTTAGTTTATCGTGTTCAACAAAATCTTGACGATTTTTAACAAAATATTTCATTTACAGTGAATGTATCTTTATGTTATCGCCAGGGTATGACGAGTATCATGAAAGGTCGAAAAATTAATCGGTCGGGTCTGGAACGGTGGTGGGAGAAAGGTGATGGTTACTTGAATGAACTATATCATGTTCCATGGCGCGAATGGAAAGGGGCAGAAAGGAGGAAGGGGTGGTGTGCCATGGTTGTTTCAAAATCGCGCGTGTACCAGCAGCCATCGTCGACAACTGGGTCACGCGGAGGGTCGTGAATGGACTCGATTCCGATACTGCGGCGAGTGACGTCATGGGGTGCAATCTCCTAAATATGGGTCATGCATCGCAGCCCCCTCGTGCCTTACCACACACCCTTCACCCTTTAGCCTACCTGAGCGTCATGGCCACGAGTTCCAACACCAGTGACCAGACACGTACGGGGTTTCTCTCTCTCTCTCTCTCTCTCTCTCTCTCTCTCTCGACGTCCCTCCCTCCCTTTCATATCTCGGCTTTTCGTTGAGCCATTCTCCACGCTCCATCTCCTTTGTGCTCTTGTACCTGCGACACAGATTGTGAAATATTCGGTAGAATGCAATACTTTCAACGGAATCATCAGAATTGCCAAGGAACGTCACTAACTAATTATTTTTATTCTACGGAGTGAAAACACGTGTTTTTACAGTGCCGGACATTTTTTTAAAAAACATCAAAAAATTACTCATTAATGTCGAAGCAAAAATTTGAAATGGAATTGAAAAAAATTGCAAAATTAGAGTTTGAACACGTTTTGCTCGCGATACGAAAAGTTCGTTACATCCGTTCCTTTACTCTCGAATTTGCCCGATTCTTCCTAATATTTAAAAATATTAACGAGTTCGGATAATTAATGAAATTACGTAATTGATCGAATGCACAGTATTAGAAGTAATTGAAAAATTATAATACCTCCAATCGATAAAGCTTAAAACCATGGATTTGTTGGATAGTTTGCGGTAATTTTCAGTCCATTGTTCATCATGTATCAATGGCGATTACATAACATCGAAAGAAATTGATATACGCCGTTACGTAACGCGCGACAATCATGCAGCGAAACGCATGATCATTCACAAAATACGGACGCTAATTTTCGCAATCATGCGTGAAAAACGATGAGCACCAGGTGGAAATTATTATTTACTCGAAAACAAAATATCACATGTAATAATTGAACAATAAAAATGATAAATCGACTTGATACGTAAAATGAAGAAACAGAATGAAATCATGTTGGAAAAATTCAATAGTATCCTCCCACAATGAAAGAAGTAATTGGAGTCCAAATAATCTGCGAATCATACTCCGTAATCCGAGAGGTTCTTGCTCCCCACTGTTCAACATGATGGAGAATTGCGCAAGGAGGCTGTTTTGTCTCTTTTCGTAAATCAATATTTATAATCAAAATTATTCTTGTGGAATAATCAGGGTTTTAGGGTTGACGTCAATCCGCCAAATTTCTTTGAGCAATGAACATCAGTCAAGTGCAGATACTGGTTGATCGTCTGCGAACATCTCTATAGATTTCGCAGGTAATATTTTCCCGTATATATATCACACTGAAAAAAATTTTTTTTTGGAAAAGATCGATATTTTGTTTTTTGACTAAAAGTTTTTTTTTTAAATCCCAAAAATGTTGTCATTGCAGGAAGAAATATTTTAGAAAGTCTCTTGGGAAAGAAAATTTTCGTCATTCCAATCGTGAATTTAAAAAAAAAAACGAAAATGTTGAATTTTTTGTGTTCAACAAAATATCGATGTTTTTTGACAAAATTGAATTTTCAGGGCACGATTGAACTTTAGGATTTAGCTTCGGATGACATTTCAACCGTAAAACGAGAGTAATGAGCAGTCAGATTGGCTAGTCTCTTTGTGGGAGGCTGTGTTTTTTGCAACGCGGTAGTGTGTTGAATGAGGCGAGAACAGGATCAAAGGATAGCATGCGCATTAGGGTCAAGGATCACGGAGTTAACTATGTTGCTGGCACACACACCAAGCCGTTGGGGATCGAGCTACCTTGTTTGAAAGCAAATATAATTCCGGAGAATAGTATATTGTCGCCTTTAAGGTAGTAGTCTCTTTTCAATCACGTTCAAAAGTTGACCTTCCGATGAAATTAATTATTCATTATCACATTGAAGCTCAAATACTGGACTGGCTCACAGTGAGGCTAATTGATGGGTATATTATGGATTCATATTGGTATTTGGAGATCGAAGGAGTTTTGAGGTGCCGGGGCGGGAATCAAGCGACGAGATAAGAGAATTTTGCACGACTTATGTGTGAAACTCGTGATAGGATCAGAGGTGGTTCCTGGTCGATCCATCTTTTTTTGGCAGATTTCACAAGGAGCTGTACTAGTCGATCCACGAACTCGGACCATTTTCGATCTGGTATATGTGGAGAATTCTTGATTTCAAGAAACTTTCTTTGATTAAGGACGTTGAATGGAAAATTGTCTATCGATAGAATTCTTTTAAATTTGCACCACACAAAGATAATAGTAATATCTAATAGCTCGGGCTATTTTAAGAGGTTTCACAATGTACATATATATTTTTATTTCATTTAATTATGATTTTTCATTTATTTTTATTTATTTAGATATTTATTTATAAAAATCGTAATTTTCAGTAGTTTCTCACAAGGGCGTGTGTTAAAAGTTGCAATTTTCAACATTCGATATTTCGATTTATAAATGGTGAAGCCTCTTAAAACTTTGTATACACTTTTATTCAACATCGAAGAAGCTTTATTTAGTTTTTAGAAAATCTTGCATTCAGAGTATGTTGTTATTTAGTCGATTTGTAACAACTTTTTCCAATGAATTTAGGCTCGCAAACCATTTTGTAAGTAAGAAAAACCGAAAACAAAAATTTTGATTTTAAAATTGCGGGTTAACATGTCAAAATAATTTAGTAAGTTGTCTTAACTAATTTCTCTAGTTCATTGCGCTCTTCATTTTCTCTCCTCGTCTTCTAAAAAGACGTCAAGCCTTTAACTCATTGCGTTACGTAATCTGCTTCATTGACGAGTTTCTCAGATTTAGTCACCGATTTTGACGTCAAGGAATTGTGCTCGAATTATCTAATAAACACAATATAGGACAATCGTCACGTCGTGAAAAATTTATTTTTTCATCGTCGTTTCAATTTTTTTTTTTCGAATAAAATGTAGAAAAACTTTTTTTTTTTTTCGTTTTCGGAAAATTTTGAGAATCTTTTTACCGTCTCAACCTGGTTAAAAAAATAAAGGTCCGAGTTTGGAGAAAATTTGAAAGTGAAAAAAAAATCGTTGCGATAGCAGTTTCCAGTCCAGTTCTTCCTTCGAATTCGTATAAATATCGGTTTTCGTGGTCATTGAACGCAAAGCTGATGGAAGTCACTTCAAAACGAATTGGGTAGTTCAAATATATACAATACTGCGGGTGCGATATTCATTCCTGATCGTGAATCAACGAGAGGTCACAGAATCTATTTGTGGAATCGATACCTCTCCTGAGGTTGGAATCGCCAAGAGAATAATTCGTAAAGCAAACGAGGATCCAACGATACAGATTTTCAGATGGTGAGGTGGTTTGACGTATGATTCGAATCGAATTTCTCGTGGACCATCGATATTCGAATTACGAGATCTTTATCCAATTAGTTGGAGGGTGATTGGACGACATGTTGGTTAGTGACTTTCGCAGTGACCCACTTGATTCCCACGGGGAATAAAGGGTTCCTCAAATTACTCGGTTCTCTCAATTTCAAGATTTCGACCCGACTTATTAGTCAAATTTCATTTTGCTGATTCCGTTCGACCAAGAAACGATAAAACTCGGAAAAAAATGAAAAAACGACGCGTGGCGAAATAACACGATTACGAGCACGATTTATTTCGAGAGAACTCTTACATTAGACCGAAAATTGAAAATTCAAGATATTTCGATAATTAAGGACGTTGTATGGCGATGGTAAAATCTAAATTTTGGTTTTCGGTTTTTCTTACTTACAAAATGGTTTGCGAGCCCAAGTTCATTAGAAAAAGTTGTTACAAATTGACCAAAGAACAGCATACTCCAAATCCATGATTGTCCGAGGTAATTTGTATTTATTATAAAATAAACAAAATTTCGAAAAAATTTTACAACCGATTTTTTTGAAAAACTAAGTAAAGCTTCTTCGATGTTACATCAAAGTGTATGAAAAGTTTTAAGAGGCTTCACCATTTATAAATCGAAATATTAAATGTTGAAAATTGCAACTTTTAATACACGATCTTATGAGGAACTACTGAAAATTGTGATTTCTATAAATAAATATCTCAACTTCTACATGCTGAAACCTCTTAAAATTGCACGAGCTATTAGTCATCACTATTCTCTTTGTGTGTTGCAAATTTAAAGAAATTGTATCGACAGAAAATTTTGCATACAACGTCCTTAAGATTGTTCATAATAAAAAAAATTAGATGCTGCAATAAAAAATTCAATTTGTACAGTTTGGCATGAAAAACGTTTATTTCGAACGTAGAATATTATCTACATAGATATTGATACAAAACATTCAGACCCAGAGCTTATTTGCTAACTCCTTGTCATGTTTTTTTTTTTTTTTTTTCCATTAGTAGTCACCGTCGGTGACGTACGCAGTGATATTGAAAGGACTCGCAAGTTGTCGTCGATTTTGGTAATCAATCGATTTCTCTTGCTCGTTGTTTCTCTCATTCGTATTACATAATTCAGTTATACATCGTGCACGAGTAATACCTTAAAATTGCGTTATAGTAATAATGACTGAATAATTATATGTATTTGTATGTATACGTTGAGGATTCTATCCTATGATAATCGACGTTCGCACACCAGGGGAAATATCTACAAAGGCACTAGAGTGGATCGCAAAACAGGGACTTGCGTCCATTTGAAATTCGTATATGTGAGAATACCTCGATGAAACGTATTCTGTTCATTCGCACATAAACACAAAAGTAAACATATTTCCACAGATGCAAACACACACGCACGTTACGTCCGTAGATAACGAGAAATGTATTTTTCATTTAATTACTTTCTTTCGAGTAAGAAATCATCGGTAATGATAATTTTTCGGACTGTAACACGATTTTCGTTCCAATTAAAAAATCGAAATCTCTTCATATGTGTGTGTGTGTGTCTGTGTGTGTGCTCGTGTATTTTTTCCTAATTTTTCAAATGTGTAATCGATCGTTTAATTAATAATAGTGTGTTCCCCACTCGTACGTCACGAGATTTCGTATAATTCGGACGTCGAATTTGTTTTCAATTATTAATAACTAAGTAATCATTATTTTAGGCGCCCGGATATCAGAATTGACTTAGTCGACGAGACTTTTTGGGCCACGAGCTTAATTGCCTGTTTTCGAGTACAAAAAAAAAAACGTTTGTTTTTTTTTTCCACTTTTTAAAGTTTGCATTTTTTTTAAATTCGCATTGATATTTCATGGGTCCATCCATCAGACTGATATGCTATTAATTCGAAGAAATTGACGAGCTCTTTTTTTCTTCTAGATACCCTGCAATACTAAGCAGCAACGTGGTTCGATTGAATCTGCTGTTAAATAATTATAACCCTCAAACATAGTGGTGCGCAATTACAAACTCCTCCATTTAATTTATAATCGTGATCAGTGACTTGGAAATCACTTGAAGGATTTAGTAAAGTGCAGATTTCAATAATTGGGTTAAGTTTTTGATCGAAACGATGATATATAATCAGCTTTCCGGAATGAGCCAGTAATTTGAAGATTTTTAATAATCTTTGCATCGATGTATTTTTACTTTTGCTCAATACTGCTCACAGCGGTTACGAGCTTCGTACTTGCAGCGAGGGATGCGATTTCAATCGTCCCTTTTGTCTTATAGCCTTTCGGAAAAAAGTCTCGATGTTTCAATGTTCAAACAATGAAACCCTGTTTGCAATGAAAACGTGATCGTTTTGGGTGCAAAGCTACGAAATGTTTGGATATAATTAAAATTATTTTATTATATACGTAGATTGAGCGTCGTTATAGAGCACGTTCCTTTGGAATTTTTTCAAATTTCGAAAATGTCATATTTCTACGATGTTTTTGATACCGATTATGGATCGATAAGAACGCAGTATTAATATTGAAAAGTCTAGGAAATCCAGACACGACTGACTGGTAATCGTTGAAATTTATCGATCGGTCGTGATTGAGAAAATGAATGGATGATTTCGAGCAGCGTGTTTCCATCGGTTTCTATTGCAATGATCGATCTTGAATACCGTGTGATCGATAATGAAGAAGAAAAATGGCAACAATGCTTATCGATAACGAACAATCGTATCGTAACACGAGCACGGTGCAACGACCTGTTGGGCTGGATTTCTGGGCACTCTCTGGGTTGGTAGTCCGGACAATCCTTTGACGTATGTGTAAGAAACCGGATCGCGGAGTATTCTTCGTGGGCTTTTTTTCGTTTGAGTTTTTTCTTTAGTAGTGCCATTGTTATTGTTAATATTGCCAGCACTTCCACCACCACCACCACCACCACCACCACCACCAACGACACTTCCGCCACTGGAGGCATTTGGACTATGGCCATTTTCCTGTCGCATTGCGATCTTGAGACACTGCAGAGCTCTTTTGATGACAGTTTTTGATGGTCTCTTGAGGGAATCGCTGTCACTGCTCTGAGCGTCCGATGGACTTGACGAATGGCTCGGTGATTCTCGGCTGTGATGACGATGATGATGATGGTAATGATGATGATGATGGTGGTGATGATTATGGCTGCCATCATTTCCTCTGTCTTCGCTCGGGCTCCAAGACCGCGATGATTTCGATCGGTTGCTGTGGAGATTGGCCGAACTCGTGCCCGGTGATAATCTCTCTTGGGACTGAGAGATCGAGGATCGGTGCTGATGTCCCCGTAAACGATGAAGATAACAACCACCGTGTGAATTGATGCCGGAGGTTTCGCACAGACGATCCGCGCTTCCGCGTCTCGAGAGTCTATCGTTGCTTTCGCTGCTTCCGCGGCTGCTGCATCCGCTGTCGGTACTTGATTCGTCATCAACATAAATCGGTCGACTTTGACTGATCATGCGTCTACGTCGATGCAACGTCGTCTCGGTTAGTCTCGTTGATTCTTCCATGTCGCTTCTGATGACCAGTTTTTTCAATGACAAACTTGTCAAAATTCTTCGATTACTTTTCTGGGTTTATCCGCAAAGAAACTTTCAAAAAGTTTCAGCGAAACTCGTCACGAAAAAACTTTCACAGCTTTGTACCAAATCAAAATTAAATTTCTCGTTCCAATTGAGTTTGTGGTAGAATCCTTAATTGATATGCACAATTAATTAATTTACACAAATCTCGACGTGTATCAATATTTTTGAGATTTTATGATTCGAGCTGGAGCTTTCGGACTTTACAAGCTTTGAGACTCTTTATCGTGCTGCCGGAGCAACTAGTGAAACGCTTCGGGTTGCCGAGTGTCTACTGAATCTGAGGGGGTTCATACACACCCTTATATACTCTCGCGATTCTACGCCTGCGCCTATATTTCACCACGTGAACTTCCACGAACAGCCACCACGTTCTATTTTCATATTCTCCCCTCCGTTGTTTAAAATATATATGCGAACGCTGACCATCATAAGACATTATTTGCGTATGTGATACAGGTATGCATCAGGAAACATGTGGAATTATCTCGCAACAGCTATTCAGTAGTGAATTTTTTGACCTCACCCACTCACGTTGTAATTATGTTAATCTTGCACATTGCACATTGTGCAATTTGTTGTCCAGGCATAAGCCAGTCACGTATGTGTATTGTTAGCGCGATAGTTTAATTGCATCTTCATTTACGAAAGTGGGAAGGGAGTGTATGGAAAAATAACGTAAACATTCAATCGTCCTGAACTTTCTCAAGGAAGATCACGCGATCAAACTTGGGACCGCGAATTTTAAGCTAAATACATTAAGGTATTGCTATCACGAAACGACTTTATTTAGGATTCTTTCAAAAATTTGTATAAACGTTCTTGGCACCAAAACTAACAGTTTCATCCTATGAAGAAAAATTTTCTGACGTTTAGAATTTGAGATATTTAATTTCCAATTTTTTTTTTTCCATCTAAACGCGTGTAAATTGAAGTTACGTTTCGTTAAAAAGGTGCAAGAAAAAAACAAAAGAAACGCGACTTCGATTTACACGCGTTTAGATGGGCAAAATAAAAAATTGGAAATCTCAAATTCTAAACGTCAGAAATTTTTTATCGATACGTTCATGAAGGTGGACTCTTGACAATACGAAACAAAAACTAACAATGGATATTTTTCCAGCGCGTATAACAACCCCAATCTCCAATAACATAGTAATTTGAACGAAAGTCTCCAATTCGACGCACTTCTCGACCAAACAAAAGCAAACAATGATGACAACATGGAGACTTTCCACGAAGTACAATTATTTATTCCCATTCTGTTTATCATTATGTTTGAGCACTATTTTCGGATTCTGGGATGCTCAGAAGTTAAACAGACTGGGATTCGCTGCGGCTGGACATCTTTTGAAAATCGTTCTTGTGGTTAATTATTTTGAATGTAGGGACAAAATGTATTAGTTTAATCCTTATTATTCTGACATTGAAGCGAAATGCTTGTCAAATTGATTCAAGCGTGATGCCTGCCTACAAAGAGAAAGAAAGACAGACAGACAGAGAGAGAGAGAGAGAGAGAGAGAGAGGGGGGGGAGGGAGAATAAAGAGAAAGGGGAATCAACAAGGGACCAACAAACTGTGAAGCCTCATTAATTTACCATTCTTTTATATGTCCTTCCCTTTATTATTGCCTTCCTTCGATATGTTTCTGACATCTCGTTTTGTCCCTCGTTGCCTCTTCAATGAGGCCGTGTAGTAAAGCCCTGAACAGCTATGTCTGGCGTACTTCAACGTGCCATCGCATCCGTTTCTCTCCTATCGGCTCTCTCTCTCTCTCTCTCTCTCTCTCTAAAAGTTATGTTGATTCGAACAAGCATTTTGTAGTTTGAATGCGCGCAAGCATCCCATGTTATCCATCCTCTATTTTCAATGATTATTTGACAAAATCCTTGATCTGGTCAAAATTTGGCTCCTGCAGGAAAAAAACGATGGAAGCTTCCTCATTAATAGTTTTTTGGTTTTCAGGATATCGAAAGAGAGAAGAACGATTTATCATTAGCAATTAAAGATTCGATTAAACTGATGATGATATTAATTGATCAAAGTCCAATTGACTTCCGTTTGATTTAGCGATGGGGTTTAAATTCTCGTTCAAAAGAGAGTTCCAAACAACATATATACAGATCTGTCGGAGAAATCGAACCTCCGAACATTTGAATTTTACACGTGCCTGAATTGGCACAAGGTCTTCATGGGGCGGTGAAATACGAACAACCCTCCGATCAGAATAGCGTCCGCGTTTTCAGGTGAAGAAGGTCTCGAGATGTATGCGCACAGAACGATTCAACTATACCATGATTTCTTTCTCACGTGCGCTTTCCTCTGTGCGAGTCCTTTCCATTTTTATTTATCTCCACCTCTATTATTTCTTTGTCGTAATGGAGGTTGGAACTCGACGACGGAGAACGTGGTGGAAATTCTATTTTATCTTCTAATTGGGTATATGATTCCCATCCGGGTACGTTTTGACAAGTAGATTTTTTCAAGACATCGGATTCAAGATACATTCATAGATCTACAAGGTGCCACAGTCGTAGTTGCTAATCATGACAGCTCGACAATGCTCGAATCGAGTTTTAGGATTCTATGGCGTACAGTATCCAAACCATTGGAGATAGGACAATAATGTATAGAACCAATCTTGTCGAGCTTGAAATTTCTTACAAAAAAGGTCCTTATCAATTTTCCGTAATGTCAGAGCGAATCGAAAAAAAAACGCGCGAAATTTTCTAAAAACGTTTGAGTCCTCGATGGCACATAATTTCGTCCGCTACTTTTTTGTAGGAAATTTCAAGCTCTACAAAATTTGTTCTGAGATTATTCCCTCTACGATCAACCGTTTTTCATTATTTGCTTATCTATTGGAATTTTTTTTTTTTTCATCCCTCCTCATATCCATGCGGAACACCCTGTAGATGGCAAAAGGACACTCCGTTAAAATATATCTATATAGTCTAAATAGGTAGCATTTATTGCCGCCGTTTACTCAAGCACCTGCTTCTTCGCGCCTTGACAACCAGGGATAAAGCGTGCGGAGTCTGCACAATGGGACAACACACAGTGGGAGCTAGAGCTCTGCATTGTCACCTGGCAAGGCGCGTGCACATCTAACGAAAATCTTCTCTTCACGTGGACCGAGGCTAAGATTTAACCTCTTCCTTTTCAGTCTCGCTCTCGAGCCACGTGCTACGAAGGATAAATGTCACTGTCATTAGTTGATCAAATTGAAAATAATACAATCGATTTTTGGTCGCGTCAATATATTAGAAGAAACCCTTCGCTTGTGCAGAAAATAGACGAATAAAAATAACTCCATTTCCGTGAGTTCTTTGTGTTTGACAGAAAGTTTATTCGAGTACGAATCAACTTCGTTCATTCGGAGTAGGAAACGTGATTGTTGCATTTGACATTCAACGCGGAAGATTTTTTAAAAATTTCGATCCACACAATTGCGTGGTGCAAATAAAATTTTCGAGAAAAACTGAAAATATTACTTTTTCGATGTCGAGATAAAGGGAGAGGAATGTGAGGGATCACTTCGCGGACGCCGTGGACGACATGTTTCACGATGAAATTTTCAGGGTGCAACGACCCTCTTGAACTCAACGTTAGCGTTAGCTCCATCGCTGGCCGATGACCATCGATACGATTATCGAGGATTGGACAGCGGGACATACCTTGACGTGGTGAGATGAATAGACTTTTTTCTGCCACCTACGTCGATGCTAGTAAAAAAATGGACGTCTCGAATGATATTAATTGGCGATCGAATGATTAATTGATATTTTTCCAATTATAATCATGACATTTGATTGGAAATAAGATTTTTATTAAGTCTTTCTTATTTTAACGTCTGTGTTCCCATCGGATATAATACGGTCGAGTCGCACGACCGCGCAGAACCACCGGAAGTACTCAATAGGCAGGAACTTCGTTAGCTACGATGCAATCCGTTAGCCTAGCCTGAACATGGCTGAATCTTTGCACAGTCACAATGACAATTGTCCATATGGGAGAACAATGAAAGCTGCCCACCGATCGCACATGCATCAGGATCGAGGTAATGACCTTGGGTTCACGAGAATGGACTTTAAGCCACTTGGGATTGCAGTGGGAGAACGCGAAAGAAAGTTTTTCAATTTTCCAGTGGTGACTGGCCGGCAATCGAACTCAGCTCGTCAGGAAAGAGTGGCTTTGACAACACTCTGGGAGATCTCACAGTAACATGGGAATCAGTGAGGTAGGAAAGAGTGGATTCGAAGTTTTCTGCTCGTAAAAAATGCGGAAAAGAGTTCTCTGAAAAAAAAAAAAAATTATAATTAAATAAACAATAAACTCCCGAGAACGTCGTCCCTGGAAATTTCCAGGAAACGTTTCATTTGCTCGCTCGATCTCAACGAATGCTACGAGATCCGTGATTTTCTAATTTTGGAAGAACGTTCAGGAGATTACGGTCTCCGCCCCAATGAAAATAAAAAGATAATATCATCGCCCATAAAAAATCTTTCGCTGAGAATTCTTAACTACGTTTGCACCTCAAAGTTCACTTGGATCGATGGCAAAAGGTTGAATAACCGTCTGGCTATAAAACTCCGTGTAATACACTAATGACGAGAAAAAAAAAAGAAAAAGTGAAAAAATAACGGAAATTACTGCCCTCAGCAACATCAGATCGAGCAATCAATTTTTTTTCAAACGCGTCGTTACTATTATTTTTGCTTCTCTTCGCAGTGACTCGTCAGAAGTGTTTCGCTGTTGAATTCGCAGATGAAAGATATCCTCTGGACTATGGGATTTTCCATCTTTTGCATCCACTAACCTTTCCTTTCGCAACGTGTGACAATATTTATATATCTTCATTCATATGAGACGTTCCTTCCCGAAGTGTGATTGGCTAAGGTTAGTTGCTCAAGCAACCGAGGCGAATAAATAGCCATCGTCCTTATCATTCCTCTCTACTTTTTTCTCTCTTGCCCTATCCACCCCTTGAATACGACCTGATCAACGAAATTCATAGGAGCATCGCATACTACGATGTCCACCTCTTCCCATACGGCAGTTCCTAGCTTATCAGTGTCGGTGTGTTTTATGCGTTTTTTCTTTCAACTTGGGATACGACGTATAATCCACGATAATCATCTTCAACGCTACTCCTTGAGGAGATTTTTCTCAAGCGTATCAGTCGTGTTTGTAGGTGCCCAATGGACCACTTAAGGAAGAAAAAAGATCATAATTTTCGCGCTTTTGAAATTTTTCTTCCTCGAACATATAACTAACGATTTTTTTTTACTGATTCGTACCGATCCACGATTTTTCATGGGATTTCGTATTTTTCGAATTTCAGTTAATACAATTATTCAAATTTCTTACATACTGGAAGTGAAATTTTGTCAAAAATCGTCGATATTCTGTTGGACACACAATATTTTTTATAATTTCAAAATTTTCGTTATTTTAGCAATATATTTTTTTTCTAATGGAATCGTCAGCGAAATTTACGATTTCAACGAATCAAATTTGCTTCCGAAGAAACTTTCTACAATATTTCTTGCTGCATTGACACAATTTTTGAGATTATGAAAAAAAAACGTTTAGTCGAACGTATCGAACAAAATATCGATCTTTTCCAACAAAATTTTGTTTTCGGTCAATTTATCAATTGCACACTTTATTTTTATTTTAATACCATTTTCATTAATTATTCGTTTTTTCGTTAATTATTTTTTTTTTTCGTTTTTTTTTTTTTAATTTTGATTTCTTGATAACACGTAACACGAATTATTTATTCGTCATAATCGATTGATTATGTATTTTTGAAAGGATAGAAATTCTTCGCTCAGGGTTTGAATATCGAGTTTTGTTCGAACAGGACCATTTGTTGTTTTTGAGTATGTAAAAAGCATTCCACTCTCTCTTTTCTTTTCCGAAAGCTTTGTCACCGGATTGAGTAGGACAAAATTTCGAGCTTTTTTTTTGGTCGACCTCGATCGTTGATATTCATCGAGGAACGTGACGAATAGGAGATACGAGGCATTAACGCAACAACGATTAGAGCAGACGAAAGAATTGAACGTGAGAAGAGAACAGTAGAATTTTTTTTATTATTATTTTTTTTTATGGTGACACGTGCCGAGTGCTTTCCATCTAAATTTTATCGTTTTAGTTTCAAACTTCTCCCGGCCATTATCGTTGGCAAAGCTTATTACGACTTCCGGGTGGCTTTCCGACCGATTTGTTTCGTCCATTTGAGACTCGCGGATAAATACGATTACCTGATCGCATCAAAATTCAATAAAAGCTTTGAAAGTTCCATTTTTATTTCATGAAAATTTAAATTTTCAACGATAAACAATTTTTACTGCTGTAACGATCATTTTTGAACTTCAATCTTTCAATACTGTACAAATGGAAAACAAGGGATGATTCCAGAGACTATCGATTATTTTTTATACACGCCTTGTTTGGTCAAGAGTCTATAAAAAAAAAAAGGCAAAATATCTTCGCCCTATTCAGTTAGAAAAAAGCTGACACATTGAACAAAAAATGAAGGTGTCAACGTTCGCTGTATTACGAGACAGAGACTGTGGTTTTCTCTTGGCCGTAGTTCCAAGGGTTTGCGAAGAAAAAAAACACGCCAACGTATATTTCCATTGAGCAAGAAAAATTGAATAAAATCATTCAAATGAGAAATAAGTATTCGCAGATTTTTATTTATTTTTTCTTCACAATAATTATTCATGTCAATAAAAAAGAAACATTTTATCGGAGCGACGATTCCCTACCGGAAGCTTAAATTTCATGATTCTTGAAATTCCATTAGAATTATAAAAATTTCTTCAAACATTTTTATTCAATAATCAAATAAATGCAGAACTATTGGGACTTGATAAATTAAACGATTAAGAAAACTAGAAAAGCATTTGTATTTCGTTTTTTCGAACGTGATAAAAAAGAGGAAAAAAGAGATGACGAGGAATAACTTTGTGGATTATGGCCGAGGTCAGCAACCCTGATCTTATTGGACCTCATCGTCTCTCCACAAGATGCAAATTACTTTTCAAACTTGTATTTTTTTAATTAAGTAGGAGGAATGAGAAAAAAATAAAAAGTTCTTTGGCCCCACGCATTCATGATAGGATGCCATCGCCCATAACGTCGGAACTTTGTCACACACCCTTTGAGGGATCGACGAACTCTCGTAGGCGACATTGCAAATAAATCCGTCTACATTAACGATTTCATGATTTTTTTAAAATCTTTTTAACCCCAACGATAGGAGTCTCTACTTTGACGAAGCAGCAATCCCTCCTCGTCAATATTTTCATGTAGTGACAGATAAAAAAAATATTACACTATGTACAGACATCGTTTGTATTCCGAAAAAAATCCTGCAGGACACAAATTTAAAAAATGCACTTGTTAATTTTAAGTTTGCACTGAATGCTCATTATTTTTATGTCCATTCATTTTTTTTCAATGTAATTAATTAAAATATATTAATTAACTCATAAAAACCAGATGTTGGAACGAATTTGCAAAACAAATATCGTTTTAATATTTTCGAGGAGATATAAACTGTTTTTAAAAATTATTAATTGCAGAAGAATACTTACGAAATTAAATATTCAATAAAATTGATGTATTCGTCACTTTAAATGTCTTTGAGAATTCAGTGCCTCGAAGCTCAGAAAAAAAGGAGGAATCCCAAATTACAGAGAGCGTTCTCTGGTACGGAAGTACAGATTCCAGGCTACTGAACTCTCAGTCGTCGAAAGATCGTGAATAAGAATACCCCGAGGGCTGTCGCTGACATAAGGATAAGGAAGAGGAAGAGAAAAAGGAGAGAAAAAAGAAGATATTGAGAGACAGCGGATGGCAAGGGAAAAAAGAATAACGGGAGGGTCGGTGACCAGCAACTAACCAGCGAAATATCTCATCTCGCCATCGTTCTTTGACCCAAGAACATTTTTCTTATTCATTTTTCCTTGCTCCTTTGCTCCTTTGCAGGATCGTGTAGACTTTGTCCTTAGTTTACGTCCCTCAAGATTTATACGTATATATAAATATAAGAGAGTCCATATATCTAGAAAGTATGTATTAACTTTAGCGATATCTCGAGATCGATGCTTTGAACACTATATTCCCCAAAATTAATCAAAATCTAGAGTCGCGGTAGCGACCAAGATATCCGAGGCTGCAATTGTTCGATTATCCTCCATTTTTTTTTTTACCAATAATCCTTAAGGTTTTCTCACCGTATTATATCTATTCGTTCAATTATTCACCAGCAAAATGAAACAAAATGTGTTTAACGAACAATGCATTTTTTATGACCCATGGAAGCTCGAAAGGTCGGCCATTTCATTTTCGAAAATGGAAATATCTTTGGAGAAAAAATAACACGTGTCCACGATCGGTGGGCAGTCTTGATTTTCCACCAGCTGTCTCTTTTCTGTCATTCTGTCGCGTTACAACTTTGTTCCATCCGGGACCGTGGGCAAAAAGGAAACAGAATGAAGGGTTACATTAGGTTTGACACGTGCGCTTTATGGACTACTGGATCTGACATCGACACACGAGACGGAAGGAAAACAACTGGCAAATAACAGGAAACCGAGGAAAGCGAACCAAGAAATTCTTTATTAACTAATTCAGTGAAATGTTTTCAATTCCATTAGCGAATCCCCTGGAATGTTAAACTGTACAGGGTGTTGGCGGAAATTTCGAAATTGGAGTATAAAATTTCATTTCCTCAAAACAATGTTTTTTTAAATAATTTTCTTCATCATTTTCAATAATTATGTGCTTCGTAAACAATTTTCATTTTCCATCTGAAACAGTTGTCCCAATTCCAATCAATATATTTCTTTGTGACGTCAGAGATGACAATTTCACAACTCTCACGTGAACAATCTTGAGATTCTGGCGACCAGTTGTCCCCCACGTTCTGGATGATGGACACCATGCTCGCATGTGACTGAATCTGAAGATGCTTTACACGTGTTGGTCTTTTTTCTCGTACAATGCAGCTGCCACGCCTGGTTGTGGGTATAATAGATTCAGCAGTCGCATGTAACAATGTATTCTGGTGCACGTGTAATGCATTTTCGAGTTATATCAGGAGCCCGTTCTTGAGGGTTGGAGCAGTGGCTTAGATGGCTTGGGAACTCGTGCGAGTTTGATTGAATTAATAATGGAAAAAGTTTTGAAGTTCGTGATCGATTGCTTTTTCGTTTTAATTACATTTTCAAGTTTTTCCTCATTTTTTCACTGGTATCGTTTTTCCTAAAAGTCCGTCGTGATAATCACGCTTCTTGTAATCATTACTGTGGTTATCACTAGGCCCTGATTTGGGGTCAATTCGCCTCAGGCCGGATTCGATATTTGTGGGACAAAATTGAGTTGCACTTTTTCTATAAACTCTAACCACGGTGAAACTAATTTTGTGTTGAAATTGAGTTTCATGCCATTAGTTTAGTCGGGATCTGTACGATTGTTTCTAAAAAAAATGTCTCGAAAAATACCCATTCTATCGAGAGTTATGAGGCTCCAAAGTGGCCTGGATGAATTTGACTGGATTCGATACCCCATGCATTTTTATGCATTCACTTTTCCATGCATCACGGTTCTTTGACTACTCACGATCTCCCGTTTCTATTATTGCATGCATACACCCTTTAGCCTCACTTCAAATGGATAATGGATGTTCTATTATGGAGGAAAACAATAATAGTTCTTATATGAAGCATCGAAATGATCATTATCTATAATTCACTATTTTGAACATATAACGAAACGCATATAGACTGATAATTAGTGGAGTGATAATTGCAGCCGAGAATATATTGAACAACCCTTATTATTTTTTTCTGTCTCTCTCAATCTCTGCATTTAATTCTCAACCACTGATCCGTTTGTTACACGAATTGTGCAACTGCAATTCGATGACCACCGTTGCATGCTCATTACGTTCCATCAAATAAATTTATTATCTCGATAAAAAGATCCTCATACCACTTTTTTTTCTGGATTCGAATTTTGAGTTTTCTGACAATAGTTTTTTGTGGGTTCTGTGTTTTTATTTAAAAGGAAAGAGCACTGTTTTAGTTTGTCCGATCATTTAACGTAATTACGACAGTGAAGTGATCGTTTGATTGGACATTTCAGATGCGAGCGTTTATTTACGAGCATTTGAGTATATTGCCTTCTTTAGTGTGAAACAAGTTTACTGGCCGGTTGTACTTGAATATAAAGAGCGAACGACACCGAAGGCTAAGGAGGAGAAAGAGCGAGTTCAAGTCCACGACTAACCGGAGGGCTCCATGTGCCGTTCACCACGCCCAACTTTTCCATATTCGATAGACAAAAAAAAGAAATTAGTCGAGTCACGAGCCACGTCGATTATTTCCTATTTTTTTTTTAAACCCGATTCACCAGGATGCGAATCTTGACGTTTGGACATTTTTCGTTAAAGGCTTCAGTGTCTGGATACTTTTCTATCGTGGAAATCAAGACATGAGCTTGAAAGTTTTTTAAAATTTGTTATTGTGGTTTGACGGAGGAAAAAAACGCGATGTAATTTTTCGATGTGAGTAAAATTTCATATCAATGCCTTGCATGGTATAACTGTCGTTAATCCATCCGTGCTATCGGGCTGTCGATGCATAACCAGTGTTACGATCGTCTATTTATTGCATTGTCGTTCGTAACGCACTCACATCTGCATTTCTCCCCCTTTGTTTTCATATCCTTCTCTGTCTCTTTCTAGATTTCATATCCTAGAGCTCATCAAAGGCAGAAATAGAATATTAATCATCCCAGGGAATTAGTGATTAGATGATTACATTTTCATGTATTTCGAACTCCACGTGATCCTCGATATGTCTAAAAATTAAATTTTTAATTACATTTCATCGAGAGTTCTTCATTGTATTTCGAACATTTTTCCAATTACCATTCTTTTTAGGAACCAATTTTTCTCTTTTGGTCAATGTTTTTTTACATTTTTACGTTAATTGTCATTTCTCCTTCGATCGATTGTGTTTTGATTTCTTTATTTTCCTGATTGTGCAATTCTGTGCCAGGCGAATGTGTTATGGGATTCTTTGCAGTATGGATAGGGAAAAAATGATTCTTGTTGGTGGGATATTGTGATATTCTTACTCTGAGCGGATGTGTTTAATTGCATCTCTCGCACGCGAAATGCATTCGAGAGAAAACGCGACCAGGTCTCGTCGCTATTTTTTCTTTGCAATGATTTTTTTGTGGTTGTACAATTCGTGAATTTCTCAGACAAGAAAGAATAATGAGCGAATATTAACGTCGATCCGTGTTGTGATCTCAGACAGCGAAACGTAATTCTGAATTTCACTATAAATGGAGATAATGGTCGGTGGTCAAGCGCAGTGACCACAAAACCAAGACGTGCCCTTGCTGCATTATTTTTTGGACCTTGAGCGAAGGGATTCTCGCTCTCAATGAAGCTTCGCCTTTGGAGACAAAAATATTGATTTTCTTTTAATTAACAGTCTGGGTGAATTTTTAAAATTGATTTTGCATTTTGTTAGAAAAACAAAAATATTTGGTACGTGAGAAATATACATTGGTTTTGCCAAAAGATCGATTAAGTCATTATTCCAGCAATAACAGCTTCGAAAGGAAAAGTGTTTGGATGAAATTGCCAAAATGTATAAAGTGTGAAATGAATGATTGTAAATGTGTGGAATACAAATTAAATAACAATTTGCAGCACCGACGACATAATAAGTTTAAAATGCTCGCTTTCGAAAGATTTTTCGTCTCTGGGGCCCCAACTCTTTCTTTTCCATTACTATATACGTATATATAGATTGTTGCTCTTATTTGGGCAATTCTGTTGGAATTGCACAAGTGCGAGACTGCATCGCTTTGTCCGGGGGACTTTGGCCATTAAAAAAATTGGCGTTTTCGTAAACTCGAGCATTTCATATTGTACATCCATAACTGCATCTTTCCGGTGTTCGGTGTAATTACATTCTTTTTTCTTTTACTTTGTGGCGTAAATCGGACGTGAATTTATCGATTATCGAGAAAGAAACGTCGACAGAAATGAGAGGAAAAAAATAAATGATCTTGAGAAAAGGTTTTTAGGACATACCTCGCACGATTTAATATTACATTTGCCAAAAAGGATCCGGCGCGATCATCCAGTTTTACGTGACTCGTAAAATCATCGGTTTTGCCGATTTTTATCGCACTGGCGTTACGAACTTGTTATTATATTGGGCAAACAACCACGAGCGGAAGTCTCTTCGAGATACTCGCACGCATTTCGACGGAGGTCAACATTGCCAACTTTAATGATACTTAAAAAAAGTAATTGGAAATTTAAGGAGAGAAGAAATAATTTTTGTCAGATATGAAATGTATTTTATGGTATTGCGCCTCAATTTTTAACATTATTTTCTTTCCATCGTTTTATACTCGATAATAATATTAATGGGAAAAAAATGAGTCAAAGAAGATTCGTAGTTACGTTTTTTTTTCCAAGGATAACAAATAAAAATTGCTTGACTTCGTAAAGTGTCGATTTTGTTTTGCAGAGGAAAGAGAAAATCATTACGATCACTGTGCTCTCGAATTAATTAACTTTTTTCTCAATTTTTCCTAATCTCGAAAATTTAATTATTCCATGAACTGTTCACAACTGCGTTGGCGGCTCTGGTAACCTCGCACCATGTGTTTATATTTTGTACTGTAATCGTCCTGTTACGTGTGTACTGTGATCCTGGGATCGCTTTTAATTGAATGCTTTCTAGGTCGGAAAAACATTCGAAGCCTCACAGAGAAAACAAGAGAGAGATTGGCGATTTTTTTGGTTAGGGAATTGACGATGAAAAAAATTGAGAGTTCAAGTTAACGGGTTGAAGGTCGAAGTCTGTTCGATGATAAGGAGCTCATCTGTCTCTGGACATTGACGCAATCTTTCAGGTCGTGGACCGATAACAAAAACCCTTCTCGTCGTTCGAGGCTAAATCTCAAGTATTCTTCTGTCCTCGAGATTAGCTTGTCTTCGGTTCCATGCTGCGTGCTTATTACATGAGTCAAGGCGTCCGGTCCACTTTCAATTAGACCCTTAGGCCCAGCGAGTATAACTTACGGACAATAACCCTTCGTATGTACGTTACCGTTGATAGAAGCAAACTTTTGCTTCGATATCCCATTAAGAACACTCCGTAAATGAATGCTCCCGTAAAAAAAAAGAAAAAGTTAGTCATCGTAATGAAATTTCAAAATGGAAAACGTGTGACGCTCGAACCAACATGGCGGACGATGTGATGCTGTACAGTGAACAGTATTTGTTGATCGTTGAGTTTTAAACAAAACAAAAAAATCGATGAACTAGAAATTCATCGAAAGAGCGTAGCCGACTGTTGATGCGATCGATTTATTGATCGCTCGTGTTTTACACGAGAATTAACCGTCCGTAGATAACGATTGTTTACCACTGCAGATGAAAGGATTTCCCCTAATCATTCCGTGGCATTAAAAAAAAAACCGTGCGACGAACCAGTTTGACGAATTTTAATAATAATCTTCCATGGCATTTAATCGGGCTTGGTCGGAACAATTCACGAGTCAGACTATGTTGTTTTTGATACAGGGACGAATGCAGTTGATACGCCCCAGCTTCGCCAATTTTCTAGCAGAAAAATAATTAACGGGATCTCATAATGACTCGATTATGCAAATTAGGATTTTGCTGATCCGGGTGTTTTTCATCCATGGACTTGGTATGTAAGCTGAACCTCTTGGCCAGTCCCATATTCAAATTTTCCTTGCCTCGAGATCTCGTCCGGTAGTCGAAACAAGAGCAAACATGTTCAAACTGGTGAGTTGAAAGAAATTAATAAAATTAAACAATCGCAATAACCCTGATGAACAAAGTTTAGATTCTGAGATAATTGTTTGCGAATAATCGTAATGTAAAAAGTGGAAAATCGTGTGGATCAACTTTCCGTTCACCTTTATATGAATACTAGGGTCCATCACGCGCGCTGAAGCGCGCGAACGGTTTTCTGGCAGCGCTGCAGCGCTCCTTTTATGTATAATAACTTATCGAGATATGTGACAGCTTCTTGAAACCAACTTATTTTGGAGCAGAATTCGGACCTCCACTTTTTTCTAGTGAAAACCATGGCTCAAATTTTTTAAAGTTGGCGCCGCCACAACATTTTTTTGCTCTATATTATAATTTTTCGGACCTCCACTCTTTCTTATTGTGAGTGATGGAAAAAGTCTCTTCCAGTCATTTGCGTTCCTGGATCATATTTGATCAACAATTTTTGAAAAAAAAAAATATATATATATTTCAACCCCGAAGCTGTGGCTCCATGACGAGATTTCGTAGATCTGGCAATTCCCAGTGATGGAGAAAGTCTCCCTGCGTGCTCTCGTGAAGAGTTCTAGTCATTCGGGCTCCCGGATAAATTTTTATCCAGCATTTTTGAAAAATAAGTATATATACAAATTTCAACCCCGAAGCTGTGGCTCTATGACGAGTTTTCGTAGATCTGGCAATTTCCAGTGATGGAGGAAGTCTCCCTGCATGTCCTCGTGAAGAGTTCTCGTCGATTGCGTTTCTGGAAAATTTTTTACCCACCATTTTCCGAAAAAACTAAATAAATAAATTTTCAATCCCGAAGCTGAGGCTCCATGACGCGTTTTCGTAAATCTGGCAATTCCGAGTGATGGAGAAAATCTCCCGGCGTGTCCTCGTGAAGAGTTCTAGTCGTTTGCGTTTCTGGAAAAATTTTGACCAACCATTTTCTGAAAAATAAAAATATAAAATTCCATTCCCGAAGCTGTGGCTCTATGACGAGTTTTCGTGGATCTGGCAATTCCCAGTGATGGAGAAAGTCCCCCTGCGTGCTCTCGTGAAGAGTTCTAGTCGATCGCGTTCTGGGATAAATTTTGATCCACGATTGTTTAAAAAAAATATACATAAATTTAAAGCCCGAAGCTGTGGCTCTGTGACGAGTTTTCGTGGATCTGGCAATTCCCAGTGATGGAGAAAGTCCCCCTGCGTGCTCTCGTGAAGAGTTCTAGTCAATCGCGTTCCTTGATAAATTTTGATCCACGATTTTTGAAAAAAAAAATATATATAAATTTAAATCCCGAAGCTGTGGCTCTATGACGAGTTTTCGTGGATCTGGCAATTCACAGTGATGGAGAAAGTCCCCCTGCGTGCTCTCGTGAAGAGTTCTAGTCGATCGCGTTCTGGGATAAATTTTGATACACGATTGTTTAAAAAAAAATATACATAAATTTAAAGCCCGAAGCTGTGGCTCTATGACGAGTTTTCATAGATCTGGCAATTCCCAGTGATGGAGGAAGTCTCCCTGCGTGCCCTCGTGAAGAGTTCTAGTCGATTGCGTTTCTGGAAAATTTTTTACGCACCATTTTCGGAAAAAAGGAATAAAAAAAGTTTCAATCCCGAAACTGAGGCTCCCTGACACGTCTTCGTAGATCTGGCAATTCCCAGTGATAGAGGAAGTCTCCCTGCGTGCCCTCGTGAAGAGTTCTAGTCGATTGCGTTTCTGGAAAAATTTTTACCCACCATTTTCGGAAAAAATAATTAATAAAATAAAATAATTAATAAAATAATAAAATAATTAATAAAATAATAATAGATTTTAACGAACGTACATCGTTGAGTTTTCGTTCACTAATTAATCTTATTGTTCGACAGTTGGTTCTTGCCACAATTTTGGCTGTATGTGCCGGTCACCCAGCACCTAAGCCTTTGACTGTGAGCTACACCGACCCTCACTTAACTCCTGTGATTACAAGCTACCCGATATATCCGGAAGTCCACAATTATCGTACTTTCCGTACATACCCATCTCCGGTGGTCTCTTATCCAGAATATCGTACCGGTCTTTTCCCACATCAGGCTTATTCTTCGTCTTTCTACTAATGAACGACTACTACCTCTTCAGACGACAAATCAGCATTGCGACGTAATTGAGATTCTCAACATGTTCTAACAAACTCGTGAATGTTATTTGTGCAAGCTTTTTAGTTTCTGAATAAAATTTTGTAGAGTAAATCTTGTGTTTCATTTAAAGTATTACTATCACGAAACGACTTTATTTAGGGTTCTTTTAAAATTTTGTATAAACCGTCTTGGCACCAAAACTAACAGTTTTCTCCTCTGAAGAAAAATTTTCTGACGTTTAGAATTCGAGATATTTAATTTCCAATTTTTTATTTTTCCCATCTAAACGCGTGTAAATTGAAGTCGCGTTTTTTGTGTTTTTTTTCTTGCAACTTTTAAACGAAACGTGACTTCAATTTACAGGCGTTTAGATGTGAAAAATAAAAAATTGAAAATCAAATATCTCGAATTCTAAACGTCAGAAAATTTTTCTTCACAGGAGAAAACTGTTAGTTTTGGTCCTGAAGAAAATCCTGAATTAATCCTGAAGAAAATTGATCATTTTCCACAAATAAAAAACAACTTTCGCCTGTCGTTTTTGATCCATTTTTCGTTACATTCGTTGTGGTCAATCGATTTATGACTCTCGTACGGGCACGAACTTTCTTTGTCTCTCTCCCTCTCGTCCGGTAATTTTGAAGTCATTATGTAATCGTTCATGAGAAAAAAAAGTCTCGATCTTCCTCGTAAAATTGCAATCGCGTTGAGCAAGTTTTGAGGCACGGAGAGATTTTTTAAAATTAAATTTTCACATTTGTTGTTCTGTACGATTCCCTTGGGATGTTTCAAAAGTTTTCATTCTATTGGGATGAGGAAACAAGGATTGAAACATTAAATCGGAATGACGAGGAAAAAAGAACGGAATATGGAAGCACACGAAGCGATGAAGTGATTTATTTCCGTTTGATTGAATTGCCGCATCGATCAGCTGTGAGAATCTCGCGTATTTTGTGCAAACTGGTTGTTGGCTTACCTTGTGTGGTCAGCTTGGTGAACTTGAACTTGATAAAAAATGGTATTCTCGAGCGCATCGACCGCTCGAGGGGAGCATGTGTGTTTCAACACGAACTTACGAAGAACTCGAGCAGTCTTTCTTACTGAGTGAGTAAAAGGAGCCGCGAGTACGTATATAAAAAAATAAAAGAGGCGCGCCATACCTCGAGGCTCAAGGTCCTCCAGGAGATGCGATATCGTGAGCCCATAAGTAAATAAATTCTTGCCTACGAGTTCAGAGCATTCGATAACTTACCAGAGTTGTCAACGGTTGCACATTAATATCCGAACGTTATAAATATCGACGATTTTTCTTACTACGAAAATGAGAATTGAAAAATAGGGATCAGAGGATTTCAAGCAGGCAATGACTAAGGACACTAATTTCAAAACATGATTTCTTTATTTTGAATGCTTTATTGCTATTTTAAATCAGAGATGATGATTCGAAGTGATGACAATTTAATTTTATTTTGTTTTTTTGTCGGTTCTTGCTGTTAGTTGAAAATCGATGATTTCGTGAATCTTTCATTAGTCAACGTAGAAATTGTTAAGTGCGATTTCGAAATATGGAGATTGCTCGTGTGTAGTTAGTTTTCTTCGTTCGCGTCTTCATATGACGTTGCGTTGGTGCTGATGTTCAGCGAGTCTGGTACGTGTGAAATGGTTTTTCAAAAATTGCGAGTCGTTTTGCGTTTTCGTGTTGTCCTTAAAGATAGAGAGGGGCATAGTGGGCTGCGTAGGGATAAGCTGGCACTGCAGCTCCGTATGCAAGAGGCGCCGCTGCATAGGCCAATGGTGCAGCAGCCAAACCGTTGTAATTTCTGTTGATGTATTGGCTGCTCGAGGAAAGCACCGGAGCTGCATAAGCTGCGACATATCCAGGTGCTGGCTCGGGAGCTGGGGCAGCGAATGCCAAAGCCACGAGAGCGAAGAATACGCACTGTTGAAAAAAATTATAAAATATTCCATTTACGTTTCGAATCAAATTTCGTGAGAGATCGAATCATTGCGAAGCTTGCAATGAGAAATAACAAAAAATACTTGGACTGCTTCTCAAATTACTTTTTGGGCCAATCAGGGGGAATTTTGTGGTCGGTTTGTGTTGGAAAAAAATCTGGAGTGCACTAGGAACACTCCTTAATGAAAGTCCATCATACAGATTGGAGAAATATCAAATTTGGACATAGAAAAAATTTATAAATTTTCGCACATTCAGAAACTTAAAAATTCTGTTCGAAAATTCATAATCTCGTCAATTCCATGACGAGATTTTCAAAAAAGCTGTTGATTTGTAAATTTAGTTAATTTTGAGATGAAAAAATTGCTAATTTGGTGCAGAAGGATTGCTCAAATTAAAAAGAGTTCGGGTCACAATGACCCAGTGGTTCGAAGGAGGTTTGAAAACTATTTTAAAAACAAGTTCATCACATATTGGGCTCACAGGAAGATCGATACGAACAGGGTTTTGGAAAATGATTGATTATAGAATATTTACATTTACTTACAAGTTTGAACATGTTGATTTTTGTTGTGGGGGTCGTGAGTGGAGCTGCTGCTTACGAGAGTCGGCTAACTTGTGCTGTTTTCGTTCCGACGTTAAGTATTTATAAGCCTCGGGGATAGCACCCCTCCAGGGTCATCGGGGGAAGAATTTTTCAGATGCGAAGAACCAGTCGGACTAGCCGGTGTATCCGCTCGCTCAAACCACCACCACCACCACCATTATCGCAAAACGAACCTAACAAAACTATTTCTCTGCAGTGTGTACTTCGTGGTCTCTTTGTTCGTACATTCCAAGTGTATGCACCTCGGTACTTCGTATCAGAGCTCCTCTTCGTGATTCTCCCTCCGCGATGCACTCGCCGTTTCTCACGGATCAGCAAAAATTTGCGTGTCAAGAAATCCCACACAATCTTTCCCTAGACTTTGCTCTGCTGATACGTGTCGAAAGTAATTTCTTGTTTTTCAGTGCATAAAAAAACCATCAGCTTGTGAATATAAATTAATTCGATCGTATTGACGTCGCGTTGATTGCTCTGTCAGAACTCTCCTCCACCATTTCGTTTATTGGCTTGAAATAATAATTAATAATTACAATAATTATTCATGAAAAAGGACATAAAAAGAAGAATTAAGGGACGTTTTTTTAAATAGTTTTTCAAAAGCTGCAAGTCGTAACTAAATATCAGTGCCAAAACTGTCAATTGCCAAATTTTTGTTATAATCTCAATAGACATCGATAATTCAAGGTGACGTTTTTGGCCATTAAAAATTCAGCCTGCCACTTGAAAAGTTCGACTTTATCGTATGAATGCAGATTTAAAATTCAAGGATAGATTTTGATCCAGGAGAATTTAAATTATAACTAATTTGGCACGAGAACGATTCAACGATTTTTATACGATTTTTCCAGCACGTTTAACCGACTCTCCCAAGTTCTGTTTGTGACACGATCACGAATGCATTAAAGTTATACATTGAGAAACAGAGACAATCGCTTATGTAAAATACATACGAGTATATAATTCTCGTAATACATTTAAAACACAATGCACACGTCGAGGTATTTGTAACCTTGCCACTTACGTGTATATTCTCCCTCGTTAATTTTACCAATGTCCAGCTCTTTGTACCAATGAAACTCTCTTCGATTATACAATCAAGAGTCCTCTATTGGATTCTCTTGTGTGGATATAGTAGGATTAAGGTTATAGTCGTGTTAAAGGGTGTTTGATGGTATTCATGAATAATGGGAATCGCTCGTCTGCTTTTCACATAATCAGATTATTAATTATCCATGTAATTGTAAACTGCAGAAGCAGGAGTAGGAATAATTAACCACTAAACATTAGTCCGGGTCGAAATGACCCGGTATGTCGATATAGGGCCATTTAGGTTTTCATGAATCCTTTCTTAAGGAGGTTGGCTACATACGACAATACGATAAGAATTTAATTCGTTGAATATTCCATTGATGAGGAAAATGAAATTGTTCCACATGGAAAAATGAATAAACGATTCTCCTTAATATTATTAAGCTCGTTCTTTCCAGCACAAGGACGCTCGTTATTTTGCATTTGGATTAACAACAATTAAAACGCGAGATCGCATTGTGAGTATCGCAAGCGTTTTCTTTTTTGATTCCCCTTGAGATTTCTCCACTCGGAGAAATTTGGTCTGTATCGTTGATCGCTCGTGCGATCGGACTCGAATTAAAATGATTTCGTTCGTGCGAGCAAAATGGTGTGTTTGAACGGTATAATACGTCCCACAGGTGAGTACGGTTCGTGTGTAAAGTTACCAAGAGTTTCGGGGTCGATAATTTCGCAAGACAACAGAAACCATCGAATAACTGCGGCACGACGACACAAGAGAAATGCAACTCGATGGATTTGTGGCGGGGAATTGAAGCGAGCCTAACGATATAAATACTCGTAAAAATCGAGGACTCTTCACTCGTTCTCGACTCGTCGAAGCAACCGCAAAAAAAGAAAAATCTAAAAATGTTCAAATTCGCCGTAAGTCCAAAAATTTGAGATTAAACGTGAAAAAATTCGTTGCTTAAAAAATCAAAAAAAAATCTTAACATTAGTGACAATTTGTACAAATTAATAAAAATTTGCAAAATACGTAAAGACTTTGCGAATGCTATGCAAATTTTTAATCCCTATTTTTAACTATTTTAAAATTATTTTCTATTTTCAAATGACAAGACCGAACAAAATTTAAAACAAAATATTTCGAACAAAATTTCATTGCCATAAAGAGTGGAATCGCCAGATTTTTATGTGTGTGTGTTTTTTTTTTCGTTTTTTTCAGTGCATCTTTGCCCTCTTGGCTGTCGCTTCGGCTGGACTTGTTCCAGCGGCTCCGGTTGTAGCCGCGGCTCCACTCGCAGCGGTTCCAGCGCCAATCGTGACGGCACGAAGCAGTCAAGTGATTGCCAGAAACTACAACACTCTTGCAGCGGCTCCTCTCGCTTATGCAGCTGCACCAGCTCCACTTGCTTACGCAGCACCAGCCGCGATTGCAGCTGCTCCAGCACCTCTGGCTTATACAGCTCCAGCGGCGTACAGTCCTTTCGCTTATAGCGCCGCATATCCCGCCCATTATGCTGCGGCTCCGTTCGCAGCTGCGCCTTTCGCTTACTCAGCTGCACCGGTAGCGCCGATCGTCGTCAAGAAATAGAAACAAACAACACTGTCATGTCTTTTATCCCCAAAAATGATTCGTGGCTTGATTTGATGTAATAAAATTTTTTTCACAAACAATTTATGCAATTTTTCCCTTTTTTTTTGTCGCCCCACTGCCAAACGTTCTCGTTGAAGGAAAAAATGTTTTCATCAAGTAGATCACCACTTCGCTGGAATTCTCGAATTTGCCGATTTTTTTTGGACACATACAAAAAATAATTCATAACAAGTTTCTGTTCATTCGCAATTGAGAATTTTTTGAAAGACTATGGACATCCTTGAATTTTTATTATAAATAAGAAAAAAATGGGATTATGTTTTGTGTGCAGATTTATTGTCTGGATATGGAATTGGTTAAAAACAAAATTGGTCTATTTTCAGGATCTCTATCAATAGAATTTCATATTCACTTTGCGTCAGATATCAATGGGAAATCCGGTCCCTCGCCAGTGACATAATCACAAGGTTCGGGTGGATCGAGTGTTTTTCGTCATGTCAATTGATCCCGACCTCTTGAAAAGTCGCGGGGAAAGTTGCCAACAGCCAGAGAGTTAAGACGGACTTATGAGTTGTCAAAAAATTTGTTCTAACGTGTTCATTTCCGCAGATGTAACGAAAAGAATTCGTAGATACGTGGCACGTCATTATTTTTAAAAAGGATGATTCTTTGCTCGTCCATAATTTTTCTCGTACATCTTCCCATCCTGATACGAAGGAGCAAACAACGTTCCTAGGATATTCAGCAAGTTATAGTCAGACTTGCGGTCCAATCGGTGCTGAAGAGATAAATTTTTTTCTTGGCTGCAGCCAGACAACTTTGGCGACTGTACTAAAGAATTGTGACGTCACGAGGCATAAAGCAGCATCGTTTATTTATTTTTTATTCATGGAAACGAGCCATGAGTGAATTTTGAAATCTGAGTCTCGTTACAAAAAGGAAAGTTGCAGAAAATGCAGCAATGAGTCTCTTGCCTCAGAACACTTGGAAGCAGGTCATTGAAGAAAACATTAAAAATGCACAATATTTTTTTTTCTGGCCACTTGTGACTGTGGAATTTTTTTTTCAAAGCTGCAACTTTTTGAATATCTTCCTATTTTCTCGTAAATTTCCGAAATTCCATTTTGGATCGGAAGCTTTTTGAAAAATTTGCAAAAATAACAATTTTAATAAATATTTAAATAATTTCTGCATGTCAATTGAGAGCTGAGGAAGCAAATCATACGGGAAGAAACAAGTTAATCGAAATTTTTTCACTGTTTTATGGGAAATGAGACGAAAAACTTTGGCCATAAGGAGGAACGTGAGTTTGCGTATAACTCTCGTTGACCTACAATTCGATCACGTCGTAAGGAGAGTACATAACACAATTCTGAGCAAAGAAGCAAGCTCGATTGTTGAAATTCTATGAGTAGGTTCGTCACACGCGGAGTGTACGTCACTAAATCCTGTCCAATCGATCGTAGAGTTTTGCAAATATCGTGTTCGCAATTCGTCTCGAATAACTGCGTAAGATTCCTCGTCGGTATAAATATATGACCCACACATTTATTAACCCGATCACGTACTCGAAGAAAGTGCGAGTGGTACGCATGTGACGAAGATTACACACCAACACATATTCCATCAATCCACGTACTATAAAAGTCAGAAGTATTCGAACAATAGTCATACTTCGTTTCAATCCACGATTCGGACTAAATCATCAAGCATCATGGTGTCTTCCTTCTCGGTCAGTTTGTTCACGAAGTAAAAAAAATCCTACAGAATTAAAATAATCAAACATGTCAGACGACATTCATATCCAAAAGCGAGCATTTGAAGATTTAATTACAAAGTCAGATTTCTGAAAATATTTCAAACGTTGTGGCGTCAGATTTTTCAAGCATTGGGAAAACATTTTAATGAGAATGAATATTGAAATTTTTGAAACTGCGAGAATGGCTTGGGTTCTCGTTGAGTTGTGAAAACTAAAGGGATGATGAGAGCCAAGAAAAAATACTGGCAGTTAACGTATTACTATCACAGAACGACTTTATTTAGGATTCTTTCAAAATTTTGTATAAACGTTCTTGGCACCAAAACCAACAGTTTTCTTCTGTGAAGAAAAATTTTCTGACGTTTAGAATTCGAGATATTTAATTTCCCATTTTTTATTTTTCCCATCTAAACGCGTGTAAATTAAAGTCGCGTTTCTTTTGTTTTTTTCTCGCACCTTTTTAACGAAACGTGATTTCAATTTACATGCGATTAGATGGGAAAAATAAAATCTCAAATTCTAAACGTCAGAAAATTTTTCTTGAAAGGAGAAAACTGTTAGTTTTGGTGCCAAGAACGTTTTTGTGGAAAATTTTTCAAAGAACCTTAAATAAAGGCGTTTTGAGTAATTTCTTAAAATAACATGACTTTTAATTCGTGTATTTTTTTTTTTTTTCGTTTGTAGGTAACGCTGGTCGTTTTGGTAGCGCTTTTCGGCAACAGTATGGCCGGATTAATTCCAGCCCCGGCCCCATTGGTAGCAGCTGCCCCTGCTGCGATTGCGGCAGCTCCAGTTTTCGGTTATGCAAAGGCGGTACCACAGAACATTCCACCACACGCGTCAAGGATTGACCTTAGTACGAGAACTCTTGCGGCTCCTTATGTCGCAGCTCCCGCGATTGCACCGGCATTCACGCATGCAGTTGCACCTGCAGTTGCCCCAGCTTTTGCACCAGCTCATCTCGCTTACAGCCCGTACACTTTCGCCGGAAACTTAGCGGCTCCGTTCGTACATCCGGCCGTAGTCGTTTAAACGGAATCCGCCATCAACATCCAGAAATCGCCACTGACATTGTTACCATTATTCCAATAAAATAAAACACTTTTTTCAATCATACATCGACGCTGTTGCGTTTTTTTGTTTTATTTCTCTCCCATTTTCTTTGGCTTTCGCTTCGAATTATAAATTTTCAACTGTCCACTCCCATGGCGGCGTGTTCAGTATGTGGGGATGATTTTTTTTGGGAAGTTATTCGCCAAAATCTGTCTGTTTTGGAAAAACTGAATTATTGTTATATTTGTTATCACCACTTTTCATTGGGTCCATATCGAGCTGATTCACGCGACGTCCCAGCTCTGCATTCTTGGAACTGATCAAAATCGCCCAACTGCGTGTTAATGCGATTGAGGGAACGAGTTCTGGGGCTGACGGGTCGGTTTTTGTTCTAGAAGTTGCTTATGAATCTTCGTCGTCATCATCACTCGCAAGCTTCGCTGATTCTTCGGTTTATTCTTGTTTCTATAGATATATATCAGCTTCCTTACATTACTGGCTTTTGTTAAATGTTGAAAAATTCAGAAACCCACGTCATTAATGTATTGAACCGTTTGAAATCAAACGAATCGATAAAAATCGATAATCATGATTTATTTTCATTTTTTTTTGCGTGTAAAGTAAAAAATCCAGATAAATACGAATTTGGTGGTGGAAATTTCCATTATCGTGCACATGGAGAGCTGACGTAGTTGGGCATTTTTGTCAAGCGTTAGATTTCGATGCTTTTTTTTTCGACAAAATTCATTTTGACGAATCGATGAAAATCAGTGATGACAAAATTCTGTCGATCTCGAAGTAAATAACTATGGATCAACCTTCGACTTGCATTTTACTGCATCCGCAGAGTTCAAGAACTCGATCAAGCGTCCAGACTGAAGAGAAAATACCCTCGACGACCTCGAAGTACATCCTGCTCGACCGCATGTGTAAATCGACAGCAAATATAACCAAGTGTAGCAGCGTACACATTATACTTTAAGGAAAAAGGGAAAAAGTGATACTCGGGTTAAGCATAACCTGCATATATATCGGAGGGAGACGAGGCTCTGGTCAACAGCCCCTAAGGATCGCTCTTGTTCGTGCTTATGTACTCCACCGGCAAGAATGAACGTCAGAGCCATTGACGTACTCTGCCACAGCCTTTGTGAAAATTTCTCGGACGGTTGTAAAATGTTACGAATTCAACGCTTCGGATGACGTAGATTGGAAACATGAATGATTATATATTATATTGTAGCAAACGTGAGATCATTAAAGATCGCAATCGGTCTGGACGAATGAAATAAAAAAAAAAAACCACTTATTTGTTGATTCTTACAAAATGCATCAGTTTATAATTTATGATTTTCTTAGACTATCAATTATGTATTTTTTTTTTTTTAGATCTTTTTGTTTCGAGTTGATTCTGAAGGAGAAATCATTATGAAACATAAAAACAAAGCACTGTTATACAATAATGTTCTCGTGATGAAATAATAATCGATAACGTACGTTGACGAGGTCAGAACTCGAAATTCACTTAGAAACCAGGGCGAGGTTGTCCGATGTGTCGTACAGTTTTGTACCATTGAGTATATACATATATACACTTATGACACGTTTCACCTGTCTTTCTCTTCAGCAGACTTGTCAAAAGTGAAACTGTTTTCCGGTATAGCCCGTCAGTTAAAAGGCCCATTTTGTTCCAATGGATACGTGTGTCGAATTTTATGGACATGACCATCTGGTTGACAAAATGGTACAACTTTTTTTTTTTGCATAATTCTCAAAAATCTCGAGCAAAAAAATTGAGCGTTTATGTAAAACATAAACTGGATGGTTCAGTTTTATTTTCACTTAGTATATTTTTCTAAAAGTTATAGTTTCGATGGAAGCCAACAATCTCAAAAGTTTTGATTCTCAGTCGTCAAGTTTTGACTCAAACTGAAATCGATCGTATTTTCTTAAATCTGTTGTTTCGACATGAGCTTGAAAGGAATTTACAATCAGACAAATCTTCACTACTACGTTCATGGAAAAGAGATTTCAAAATATGATGCAAAGGTCTTAAATTTAAATCGAACGTATTTTGTCTCGATGCCAAACTCAAGTTCGATTTGTAACGAAATCGGTAATGGCGTCTCTCCGCGATATATATCTATAGTTTTTAACGAAATCGGTAATCGTATCTCCACGACGATATAGCTGTGCATACGAATTAGTATGCAAGGCACAGGTGTTCGGAGTTTCGTTGGAAAAAATCACACTCGTCGATAAAGTGGGGCTGACTTCTCTTGATCCAAGCTCCTTGTGGCAACGATGGGGCTAATAGAGAACACACACACACACACACTCAACGTACACACTTAAGATCGAGTGTAGCCAATCGGGTGTGGTCTCAAAGTCTGTTTGTGCAAGCGAAGAAAGGCCATCTAGTATTCAGCAGGGAACATGAGGTCCGAGGGTAGGGTACGTGCGAGTAACACACGCGCGTAAATCCACCACCTATTTCATGAGAATCCGTGAGAAAAAAAAACGGGACAATTGGATAAAGGGAGGGGGTTGGGAGGTGGTTATAGATTGGAAGGGGATTTCGTTCCTCTTTTCTTTGTCGGTAAATCAAACGGACCGGGGTATATAAGCCGCTGTGATGAGCCACAATGGCATCGCAGTTTTCGCAGCGAAATCAAACAAACTCCCACCCCAAAAACCAACAAAATGATGACCAAGTGCCTGGTAAGTTTGATTCTTTATTTTCCATGACGTTTTGTCACTCATTGGGGCAGTTATCGAGATTAGGCTGATTGGCCAATTGATTAGTTTCTTCCATTTGGAATCCTTCACCGTTTCATTTACGTGAACAACCGATTTTTTTCCCATGTCAACTTCCGGTTGCATGCGAACGGAGTTATCGTTCAGGAAAACGTAAATTTCTTCCTGATTTTTAGTGCTTTTTGCCTCAGAATTAGTTCGAATTAATTTTACAAATAATTTTTGTTTTTTGTACCCCGAAATTTTTAATATTCATCGTTGCTCATCGTTCATTTCGTATAGTCAATCATTTTCTTTTCTCTTTTGGAACTTTCAGTTTTTCCTGTTCGCCCTCGTGGCCGCTTGTTCAGGTGGACTAGTGCCTGCAGTACCAGCGGCCCTTACGGTTGGTACTTATGCGAGTAGTTACAATGCCCACGCTGTCAATCACGCATACGCTGCGCCTTACGTCGCGGCTGCAGCTCCGTTGACCTACGCTGCACAACCGGCATTCGCTTACTCGGCATACCCAGCCGCCTATTCGGCATACCCTGCTCTGTACCATGCACGTCGTTAAAAATCTCGACCGAACAAGAAGAAAAGAAAAAACCGGCGGACTCTACATGGCGGTCGTTTTATCGAGAACATTGTGAGAACGAAGAAAAAATCGTCCCGATGAAAAACATCGATCTCGGGGGATGATACAGCAGAAATCTTCATCGTGGTTCTTGATCCGATTGGAAAGAAATCGCCGACTGTACTCGATCGCGTACCATCAATCGATGCGAGAAATTCTTTCACTGCGACGTTCCAACAACCTGCTCAAGATCTTGAAACAATGTTCACCGATTTACCGACTGAGCTGTGGTCCCAGCTCGCACCTTGGTCTCCACTCCACTCACCTGTCAAATTATTTATGGATTTTAATCTTTCCTGCATAAACGCGAGAGTATCCCAATTTCTACATTAACAACAATAGCCTCGAAATCTTTCGAACGTAATAACGAGTCAACGGACAAAAGGAAATTACAGAAAAACAGAAATTGTTCAATAAAGTTCTTCATCATGTCGCCACAAAATTTTGTTTCTTTCATTTTTCTCCGTTCTCTCTCAACAATTTTCAGCCAAAGCATCGGCGCTCATTCGGATGAACAGATCGAGAGCGCTTTAAAAAAATTCTCAAAGAACTTTAAAAAAATATCGGAGCAAATATATAAAATCGTACGATTTTCCATTTATCGGTTTTGATCAGTTCTGCAAATTGATAATTATTGAATTCTCGTTGTGTATTTGTTGGTGAAATTGATCGACTCGTTCGATTATTATGAAGCAGCCATTTTACCTTGACGGCTTAAAAAGTCGTTGAAATAAATTTCGTAAAATAAAACTCTTGAGGTCATTAGTAAGAGAACGGAATAATCTGACGAGAAAATTTTCCATCAAGTCGATCGATCGAATCCTCCATCTCGAAAACCACGATAATCATTATTTATCTTGTTTATTTATTTGAAAGTTATGTTATTTTAAGGTATTACTCAAAACGACTTTATTTAAGGTTTCTTTTAAAATTTTCCACAAACGTTTTTGGCACCGAAACTAACAGTTTTCTCTTCTGAAGAAAAATTTTCTGACGTTAAGAATTTGAGATATTTAATTTTCCATTTTTTATTTTTTCAATCTAAACGCGTGTAAATTGAAGTCGCGTTTCTTTTGTTTTTTTTCTTGCAACTTTTCAACGAAACGTGACTTCAATTTACATGTGTTTAGATGGAAAAAATGGGAAATGAAATATCTCGAATTGTAAACGTCAGAAAATTTTTCTTCACAGGAGAAAACTGTTCGTTTTG
Source organism: Hyposoter dolosus (assembly GCA_963921915.1). Taxonomy (NCBI): domain Eukaryota; kingdom Metazoa; phylum Arthropoda; class Insecta; order Hymenoptera; family Ichneumonidae; genus Hyposoter; species Hyposoter dolosus. The sequence continues at coordinate 11,625,220 of OY998137.1, read as the reverse complement.
GTTAGTTTTTGAAAGAATCCTAAATAAAGTCGTTTTGCGATAGTAATACGTTAAATGAATTACGAATATTTCTTGGTTTGACGGAATTTAATCGAAACAGTCTTATAGCATAGACCGCTAACGACACCACGGGCGACAACAATGCAGTAATGCCAACAATGTCCCGTTCGTGACAACTCCTTTCGATGGGGAAGGAAGGCAGTAATATTCCCAGGATTGTTGCTGTCTTAACATACCTAATGACGACGGTAATACGTGGAGCTTGAATACCTCACATGTGCCACAAGAACTTCGACCTATGAAGATGGAATAATGCACAACTTACCCGCCCTCTCCTTCTGACACGTTTAGAATCTATATATTTCCACCTACGCACGTTAAATTATCAAGCAAAATGTCTTCGATCGTCATAACCCAATTAGCAAGCAACAAAATTCCGTTTCCTCAATAATGCACATTGAGAATATTTATCGACAGAATGACAAGCTTGTTGCGATGATTTTTTATATTTGTGAATTGTGAAAAATAATTTCGTAAACAGATGTTGATAGTTTTTTTGTTTTTAATGAAAAAACGTACGAGCACATTACTGGAAAGCACGGAAATTGATAGAGACACAGGACCTCGGAACTAAAGAGCGATAAAAAAAGAATATTTATAAAAACCATTGGCGAGGCGTAGTAAGTCGTGAATGATGGAAACGCAATGTGGGAGATTGGATAATTGTTTGAGAACTCTGTCAAGGAGTAAGAAAAAATACGTCGCATGCAGGCCACGAGAAAAAAAAAAATGAATATTAATTCCGTAGCAAAGTTATGTAACCTGTAGGTAGAATTTTTTTTATGTATTCTCCAAGCTCAGAGACTATGAAATTTTTGGTAAATCGTTGCCTCGGGATATGCAAGTAGTTTTTTTTTTTTTTTTTTTCGAAAAAAATGAACAACTTTTTTTAATGTATTACAGTCGCAAAACGACTTTATTAAGGATTCCTTCAAAATTTCGTATAAACGTTCTTGGCACCAAAACTAACAGTTTTCTTCTCTGAAGAAAAATTTTCTGACGTTTAGAATTCGAGATATTTAATTTCCAATTTTTTATTTTTACCATCTAAACGCATGTAAATTGAAGTCACGTTTCGTTAAAAAGTTGCAAGAAAAAAACCAAAGAAACGCAACTTCAATTTACATGCGTTTAGATGGGAAAAATGAAAAAAAATTGGAAATTAAATATTTCGAATTCTAAACGTCAGAAAATTTTTCTCCGGAGGAGAAAACTGTTAGTTTCGGTGCCAAGAATGTTTGTACAAAATTTTGAAAGAATCCTAAATAATGTCGTTTTTTGTGATAGTAATACGTTACACGACAGAAAATGGCTTCATCTCTCGTCTTTTTGCGACTAATTTCGTGGAGAACTCGACGTCGTGTAAGGGTAGGTTAGAACAACGGGACTCCCGTGTATAGAAATAAAAAAAAATCTGTTTCCTAGGTGCAGGATAAAACAAGAGAATGTTATTTGTGTCGAAAACGCTTTCATTTCTTTGGGTGGTCTTCTCGTAATCTGAACTCGCAGTTAAAATCCTTCGAGAAGATCCCTTCTTCGGGTTTATTCCTCTCGCTCAATCATCCCCAGTTTTCATTCGTAAATTATAGAAACGAAAGAAGAAAATATCAAATTGTCTTTCCCCCGCCCCCGTCTCCTGGTTACTGTGTCACTCGATAGATTGAATTTCAACGTACAGAGACAGTCAAAATGCGAGAGATTGCTCATCTTCAGGCAGGTCAATGTGGCAACCAGATTGGAGCGAAGGTAAGGCGAAAAATAAGTTCACCATGATCAAATCACTAATCAATGATTAATAAAAATTCAGTAAAATCCGAGTGTGTGCAAAAAAGTCTCGTGTCATTATTATTAATTAGAAAATGAATTTTTCGGGCTCGAGTGGAGAACAAAAATTGGTGAACTATTCTGTAATTTTATCGAAGATTCAAAGCGAATATTTTATTGTCGTGAAAACTGGGGAAAAAGTTATTGAGAATTTTTTATTAAAAAATAGATTTTTTTTTGGCCCAGGAGAATTAAAAAAATAAATTTGCTATAAAAATTGCGATTTTTTGAGAATTTCTAATTTTTTTTCGTATTTTGATATGGAATCAAGTTCTGGGAGGTAATATCGGACGAACATGGCATTGATCCGACGGGAACGTATCACGGTGACTCCGATTTGCAATTGGAGCGAATAAATGTTTATTACAATGAGGCAACCGGTGGAAAATATGTGCCGAGAGCAATCTTGGTCGATCTCGAGCCAGGAACTATGGATGCTGTGCGATCTGGTCCATTTGGTCAAATATTTCGTCCTGACAATTTTGTTTTTGGCCAAAGTGGTGCCGGCAACAATTGGGCCAAAGGTCATTATACCGAGGGCGCTGAACTCGTCGATTCTGTACTGGACGTCGTGAGAAAAGAAGCCGAGAGCTGCGATTGCTTGCAGGGTTTCCAGATGACCCACTCCCTCGGTGGCGGCACCGGGGCGGGAATGGGCACCCTTCTAATTTCCAAAATTCGCGAAGAATATCCCGACAGAATAATGATGACTTTCAGCGTCGTGCCATCGCCAAAGGTTACCAAAATATCCATTTGTTTTTTTTTTCATTGAATTAAATTCAATAATTTAATTGAATTAGTTTGAATAATGTTAATAATTATTTATTATTTTGTAATTAGCGCCAATGCCTAGTCCATTGAAAAATTAAACTCGAATCACCAAAATAAAAAAAAATAAAAATAAATCATAATAAATAATAAATAAAAATAAAATGATAATAATAATAATAATAAAAAAATTTAATAATTCAATTGAATTAGTTTCAATAATGTTAATAATTATTTCTTATTTTGTAATTAGCGTCAATTCCTAGTCCATTGAAAAATTAAACTCGAATCACCAAAATAACAAAAAATAAAAATAAAAATAAATCATAATGAATAATAAATAATAAATAAAAATAAAATAAAATAAAAACGATTCGACATTTAATAAGAGTCTTTTTTGTTCAGGTATCAGACACAGTGGTCGAGCCGTATAATTGCACTCTATCGGTACATCAGCTGGTGGAAAATACCGACGAGTCTTACTGCATCGACAACGAGGCCCTCTACGACATTTGTTTTCGAACCCTTAAGCTAACGACACCCACTTACGGTGATTTGAATCATCTCGTTAGCGCGACATTGAGCGGGGTCACAACATGTCTCCGATTTCCTGGCCAGTTGAACGCCGATTTGCGAAAATTGGCGGTAAACATGGTGCCATTTCCTCGTTTGCATTTTTTCATTCCGGGATTTGCGCCATTGACGTCACGTGGCTCGCAGCAATATCGAGCATTAACCGTGCCTGAATTGACGCAACAAATGTTTGACGCGAAAAATATGATGGCAGCTTGCGATCCTCGTCATGGAAAATATCTCACGGTTGCTGCAGTTTTTCGTGGCAGAATGTCGATGAAAGAGGTCGACGAGCAAATGCTTAATATTCAAAATAAAAATAGCAGTTACTTCGTTGATTGGATACCGAGCAATGTCAAGACTGCGGTTTGTGATATTCCGCCCCGTGGATTAAAAATGTCCGCCACTTTCATCGGCAATTCGACAGCCATACAAGAATTGTTCAAACGCGTTTCGGAACAATTTACCGCGATGTTTCGTCGAAAAGCTTTTTTGCATTGGTACACCGGAGAAGGAATGGACGAGATGGAGTTCACCGAGGCTGAGAGTAACATGAACGATCTCGTCTCCGAGTACCAACAATATCAAGAAGCCGCTGCCGAGGAAGACGGAGAATTCGACGAGGAGGAAGAAGGCGAGGGAGACGACAAGTAGATTCATCGAAGAATCAAATAACAACAAAAAAAAAGAGAAAAAATATCAACTAACATCACTTTGTAAATGATATTTTTAAACAATCATTTTGGCAATTGTGCTTTGAAATTTCGTAACACCCGCTCCTCGAGTCCAGCCTCGATGCCCTAAAGAAATTTTTGGTATTCATTTTTTCCTCCCAAATTCTAGCCCCTCGAGTCTCGTTCTTATGATTATTTTTTCTCATGTCTCAGCCCATTTCTTTAAAAAATGTTGTGTCTGTGTGTAATAAATAAAGTTGAGTTGTATTTGTCTTGTTTTTGGTCTTTAAATTCCGAAGTTGTTCCCAATTTTTTGTTCCATCGTACACACGAGTATCTGAAAAAATCATTCGATTCAACTGTTGCCGGAATTTGGAGAATGCTCAGGATCCTCACGTCGTATTTGTCGTTACAATATGCAAATTTAATTTATTCAAATTATTACTATCACAAAACGACTTTATTTAGGGTTCTTTTAAAATTTTGTATAAACGTTCTTGGCACCAAAACTAACAGTTTTCTCCTTTGGAGACAAATTTTCTGGCGTTTAGAATTCGAGTTATTTAATTTCCAATTTTTTATTTTTTCCATCTAAACGCGTGTAAATTGAAGTCACGTTTTCGTTAAAAAGTTGCAAGAAAAAAACAAAAGGACGCGACTTCAATTTACACGCGTTTAGATGGGAAAAATAAAAAATTGGAAATGAAATATTTCAAATTCTAAACGTCAGAAAATTTTTCTTCAGAGGAGAAAACTGTTAGTTTTGGTGCCAAGAACGTTTATACAAAATTTTGAAAGAATCCTAAATAATGTCGTTTTGTGATAATAATACGTTAACCACGTTTCCTGGAGGTTCGCATCATTACGATACTTAAAAAAAAACGGCTCGATAAAAAAAGAAACCAACGATTATCTTTACGATAATTGTGTCTTTTTCTTTGTAGATTTCCCTACCGCTCGTACCACGACATAAGAAACATAATAAACGAGTCTCAAGATTTTTTTTTTTTAAACCTCTCTGAGTCACTTCGCTCGAACGCAGCTCTCTCGAGAAGAGATCACTCTCGCGAGTGTTCGCAACCTTGCATAACTATACAGGCAAAGCACACGCGTCTATCAATGTCTCTCGACATTCAAAGATTTTTCCTGTACGCGCTTAATCGTTGTGTCTATGAATGAATCGGATAATGAAAATCCATAAAATCATTATAATTCATTCAAAGAATTATAATTCCATCAGAACGATAGCGCCGAATGCAAAATTAGGTCAATGTTCGAAACATTATTTACACATCTTCAGACCTAAATTACACTGTAAAAACAAGCGTGTTGGTTCAAAACGTCTAAGGCGTGTTTATGCTGTCGCCCGTATCTACACGCTTTACGCCGTTTTGTTCTCAAAAACAACACATATTATTTGTGTTATATGAACACGGTTGTGTGCATTGTTTGAACGCGACTGTCTACTGTGTTGTAGAAACATGGATGCTTACTGTGTTGTATGAACGCGGCTCACCACGTTGTAACAACGCGGTTCCCCGCGTTCTTCCAACACGCTTGATGCGTTTTCAGCATTGTCGCCCATATCTACACGTCTATGGCCATGTTGCCACCCAAACCAACACGTGTCTCCCGCTTCGTTGCGAGCCAAAAATGTAATGAAAATATTTTTTATTCCCGATTGTACATGGTTTTTTCCTTGTGGCGAATACATGTACAACTTTCTTTGTGGTTGAAAGCCAATTCTTTCGCAGAAAAATTCCTACCTATACATGGGGATTCGAACCGACCTACCTACCTACACAGATTTCTAACGCACGCACGCTACCCGCTACACTACCGCGCCCTCTTACGATGACAATGTTCAAAACTCAGACCTTGTTTGTTTTTCGTCAGTTGTGAACCGTTCGCATGCCGTGCGTAAATTCGGCGGCAAAACCTGCTCGTACAAGTTCTAGAACAAGGGACGATGGAAAAAACCATCTATTGCAAAATCGGCGAACGCCGTAAAAAAATTAAATACAATTACGACAGTGCCAAAAGTGACGTCGAAAGTGCAACGGACAAAATTCTGGAAGTTTGCCAAAATGACCCCCTCTTACAAAAAATCGTGGAAAATCGAGCAATCGTTTTGCAAAGATTGCTCGAAGATAAAAACTTTCTGTGTGACTTTGAACCCGAAGAAGAAATACCCAACGAGAGTGAAGTACATTGTCTGTTGGTGCCATTTCCCGATGAAAACACTTTCATCTTTTCGGGAGATTATACCGTGAATCAGGACGGTATTCTTGTTACCCCGGAAGAAAATACCAGCCAATCTATCCAGGAGCAAGAAAAGGTAAGATTGTTTGCATATTTTAAGCCTGTTTCACTTATTTCCAGTGAATTTTTTTTCTTTGTCAAGTGGAACCCTAAAATCTTTAGTATCGAAGCATTTTTTTAACATCGAATGCTATCGAATGGAAAAGATGAGGAAAGCTTTTAGTTGTCGAAGCATTTTTTGAACATCGCATGCTGTCAAATGCAATAGAAGAGTGAAGTATTTAGTTGCCGAAGCATTTCTTGAACAAGTGCTTTGACAGCGGTGAGCGACGAAGAAAGAAATTTCACTCTGGTAGTTATCGCAGAAAGCATTTGAGTTCAAAATTTGGTAAAGGCACCGATGGCTAGAAACTACACTTACGAAGTAAGAAATTGAGAAAGTTTGTCTCCGCAAAGCCTGTTTCATATTTTGAACTCAAAATTCTTTCCTCGTCAAGTAGTACAGTCAAGTTTTTAGTTGTCGAAGCATGCGCTGTTCAAAAATTGCTTCGACAACTGAAAACGTCACTCTAGAACTTTAGCATAGAAAGAGATTTGGGTCGGAAGATTGGAAAAGGTTCTAATTTCTGAAAACTCTACTTATCAAGTAATTTAGTACGTTTATTTTTTTTTATTTTTATTTTATTTTTATTTATTTTTTTTATTAAATAATTCATTTTTAATTGATTATTTATTAATTATTATTTATTAATTATTAATTAATTAATTAATTAATTAATAATTAATAAATTTATTTAATAATTTATTAATTATTTATAAATTAGTTTGCGTCACCAAAGTCTTTTTCAAACTTTCAATTCAATTTTTTTTCTCGGTCAAGTTATTCCGTAAAGTTTTTGGTTATCGAAGCATTTTTTAAACATTCCATGCTACGACAACTAAAAACTTCAGAATATTACTTGGCAGAGAAAAAAAATTGAATTCAAACTTTGAAAAAGTTTTTGGCAAATGAAAATCTCACATCGTTACTTGGTAAATGCAGTTATCAAGTTCACTCCGTTAATTCTCGGAAACAAAAATTTGTGTTGATTTCCATTAATATGTTTTTATTATTATTATTTTTTTTATTGACTTTTTTTCAGGAAAACCCCTCGACCGTACGCCCAACGAAAAAATTAAAAACACATCACAAGGCCGATGTCACGACCACTGCGATTCCCAATCCGGCTATATTGCCAAAACTGACCCCACACCTGGAAGAATTGCTAAGGAATGTTGGTATCGTGGAATCTCAAAGGCATTTCATTTATTTTTGGGCAACTGACTTGTTGATGCGCACCAACGGGATTCCGACGAAGACCGACTACTACAACTACGCTACGACTATCGTTGCAACGTATCCCGAGCTAAGAGGTGGTAACAACGGATGCGTAAGTTTCTATTTCGTCATTTTTCGAAGTACTCAAGTTCTAATTTATTGAATATTTATTCTATTTTCTTCCTACAGGGGATTGTGCGAAACGAATTAAGTACTAACGTACGAAACCGTCGTGCAAATTCGAAACGGACGATGCAGAAATTCGGTTCCAACAAAATCGATTCGAACGTGAAAACTCCAACATTCACTGTTGGTGCACTGTACGTAGTTTCTATCATCAATTCGATGTACAGCGGTAGGAGCTTCCCTGTTACACTCACATTGCATTTTTTTCAGACAAACTGATATTGACGGCACGGACGCTTTGAAGGAGCTGGAGAAACTCGCAAAACCTGCCGATACACCGCATGTACGATTACTCATTAAAACATCGATTAGTCCACGCAGGAAGTGGATAAAGAACGACGCCAAAAACATCATCGATGTAATCGAGCGATATCCTCATCTCAAAATTTGCAGCTTGGTAAGAAAAACTTTTGAAATATCGCCGAAAGTTTTTACCATTCACCCTGTATTTCCATTTACCCATTATTTTAATTTTTCCAGATGATTTTCGAATTTCAAACGTTCCTTTCCCTTGACGAAGACGAAACGACTTCGAAAATAAGGAGAATGTTAGAGAAACTTGCTGCGTATTTTGGTGATGAGGTCGATGTGGACAATGGAAATCCTTCAACATGTATCTTGACAAAACTTTGGGAAAGATTGGCTGCGAACAAAACGAAAAAAACGAGCCCACCTCTTTTCACTGTTCGAGAAGTAAGCTCATTCGATAGGATACATTTTCTGCGACACTGACTTACTTGAAACGCTTAATTCTTCATTACTTATAGCAGCTGAGTTCAACGACAGATATGAATTCGGTGGAAGGAGCTTCGCCTCGGGTAATCCTGTATACAGCGGGGAAAAAAATTTCAAGCGCATACCTCGTCGCTGACGAAGAAGTGCGAATCAAGATTGAAAATCCGTCAGTCGACAAAACTCTGATGTGTCTCCTGGCGAGTTATTTTACATGGGACGTGGCGTACCCTTCGGCGTATATGAACGTAATGGAGTATCTCGAATCGGAAATCGTCCGACCTGTCAAAAAACTCAAGCCGAGCGTCCAAAAATTTATTCGCGACACCGAATTAAAAATGAATGCGTTGACGAAACATAATGCTTCAATAGTAAAATCTTCAGAAAACTAAGAGGTTTTTTCGTTTCGAAGTTCTAATCGAACTAGAACTAATCGAAGTTTTAGTTCGATTAGTTAACTGAAAATATTTATATTTGTTTTTTCTTTCGTTTATTTTATTATTTCGAATTTATTCCTTGTTGACAACAAAACTTGACTTTTGGAAATAAAATATATTCAGACATTTCAGTAAAGTAATCGTTTTATTTCATCAAATACCTGCTTGATATTTTTCTGCAGTTCGGAAAGTTTTTACACATTAATTTTTATCACATTTTTTTACTTATCCATTTTAACAACTTTAACGGATTTTACATTTAACCACAAAATTCGGTTCGACAATGATTCAGGAGAATCACGTACTTTTCTCCTCCAAATTGAACATTCAGTAGAGGGTGTGGAAAAATTAAATCCTCTGCTTGGATTATTTTCTTCGCCACCGGTGTTGGTTTTTCTATCTTGTAGGCGTCAAAGATGCTACAGTATTCCAATGTTCTGAGCGGTGCATGGACAATATAAAAAGCGTTTTTGAGAACATAAATGTTCAGAATTTCACCAAACATCGGTAAAGAACATTCTGAGTCTGATAAAAGTATGAGTTTTCCTTTTTTATAAGAAGTTCCGTGAATTTTAACTTCATTTGTGTCAAACATCTGACATTGTGCAATTTCAGTTTCATCCAAAAATGAATGAAACAAATTGGCAATCGGCAAATTCTGGAGCATCACTGTGTATCCTGAAAAAACTTGATGCCCTGTATACAAAAACTTTGGGGAAAAATTATTTGGCCCATTATTGAGTCTTGAGCACATGAGTGCTTGATGTCTATACGACAAGGTTTTCGGCATATTTTTAAAGTTTCGAACCACGGATGTTAGCGATTTATAGTACGCATGTGCAGATTCGAATCTGAAGCACCACTGTTGTCGAGCTGGCCCGAACAGACGTATATACCTCGGAATATGTATAAGAAAGTGAAATTTCGGCACTAGAGAGTTCGGATACAGCCTTTTGAAGACGAGAATATATACGTGGATCATTCTTTCTAACGTATCGACCGCTTCCTCGTGGATTTCGTAAGAGAGACAGACGTTCAAGATTTGTACAAGTCGTACATGGCAAAGAATTCGTTCTTCAAGATCCAAATTGTTATTTTCACGCATGAGGTCGCCTATGAGAAACGGTAGTGTATGAGCTAAAGTTAGCATTTGCGACGAACTTTGTCGGAGATGGCCCCCTGGCATCAAGTGAGCTGGTAAAATTGCGCTGGGTGCATTTTTTTGTAAATGCCCAAAATCGAAATGAGATATTGAATCATTGAGAGTTTTTAGTGTAATCGCAGATATTTCGAGAACACAATATTCCAACAACACCCGGATTGCTATTTCTACTACACCTTCGCTCAAAATGTGCATGGCATCGTGCGGCAAACACTTAGTAACATCAAAGTCGTCGATATTGAGGAGTGCACTTTTACGATTTATACCGTATCTTTTTTTCCAATAATCAACACTTTGTTTTGTCAAATTAGTTTGACTTATATTATCTATCTGTTGCTTGTGTATCTCGTTATTTCGCAATTCAAACTCATTTTCTGAGAAAAAGTGTTTCCACTGCTCCGGAGTTGTTAAGCATGTACGACAAAATCGAAACGCAGCAACTGACTCTTTGAAGCCACCTATCAGAGCTGATGCAGGGGTGTCTCCAGCAACGAAAAGCAGTGATCCCTTGTATACGTTCTCTCTACCATCGACCTTTATTGATATTCCCTCCGTTTGTAATAAATCAATTTCTACCGCAAACTTCTCCAGAATCTTATCAACTCCGAATTTTTTCATTACTTGGGTTTTTACGATTGCAAACAAGTTTACGGTTTGTAACGTCGATCTCAATTCAGGATAAATGTTTGCTAAGCTCCAGTAAAACATCGACAGTTTATGCACCGACGTCTTCGATCCTAAAGGGCTTGCAATTTCGAGATCGTCGTAATATAATATTATTGCCAGCGCATTTTCATTATTTTTGAAAAAGTCATGCGTCCGATAGTACGTTCCATCTAGGACAGTTCGGAGCATTTCATTTTCTTTGGGTCGAGGATTGTCCACGCAATACTTGACATCTTTATTTTGAAGAAGAGTCTTCAAGCTGTCATAAAGAGGAACGATGTATGCGTCACGCTCCACTTCCACCAGATCTGCAGCTCGATCACGTGATGTCCGATTTTTTTTCCAAAGCATCTCAGTGCCCATCGTCATTTTTTCGGGCATGACCATATTCATTTTCTCCACCAAAAATTTGTCCAACTTGTACCTCGTATCGATACTCGAGAACAACTTTTCGGGAGGAAATCTTTCGATCAAAACTTTTTTAACCTCATCCAGGTGTAAGGATTTTGTTGTTGGATCAGCTCGTCGAGAAAATTCATCCTAGACGTGGAAAAGTAACGAATCAGGAATAAAACTTTGTTTGAAATCTAACGTATGGAACTTTGATTCGGTTGGTATATGTTACTCACTACAATCATGGATGAAAAATTTGTTACTACATCTCGGACACCGTCGATTATCTGGCTGATGGCCGTATCGCTGACCTTGTGGTAGTCTCGAATTTTGATCAAAAACTGGGCTTGGAGAACTTCAAAGTGCTCGGCCATTGAAACATGGTTCTCTTCATCTATATGAAAAGTATTTTTTACGTAGTAAAAACTTCACTTACACATAAAAAAATTCGTAGTTCAAACCTAATCTTTCAGTTACGTACCCCGCAGACTTGCAATATCCTCCGCATCCACATTATCTGCGCATATAACGTCGTCGATGATATCGCACGAAGAATGATTTCGCTGGACGTGTCGCTTGTACGATTTCCACTTCGCAAATGTTTTTCCACACCCATTTTCATTGCACTCTATTTTTAGGCCAGGATCGTTTTTGTGATACTTCACGATGTGGCGAAATAAAACTTCTTGTGACTGGGTCCCGAAGTAGCACAATTGACAACTCAAATTAGCCATTATTTTGCACGAACTGACAACAGGGCATTTAAAACTAAACTTGCTCCATTTCAAGCGATACAAACTGCTCTATTTCAAGCCAACAACACGCATACAAACGTGTATGTTTTAGCAAGTTGGACAAGAAATGTGTAGTTGGCGAAGTAACTACAAAAAAAGTGTGTTGCTTAGTATCGCCCGTGTTCAACCAACACACCTAATCAGTGTTGCTTAAATAACAATACGAAAGGAGCCGTGTTCTTGGAACCAATACGGTGCGACGTGTCTTTTCAACACGCTGAATCCAATGACATGTATTGTTGCAACACGATTAGTTCAAACAACACCCCTACGAGACGTGTAGCGTGTTTCTGCAACACGACTAGTTACAACAACACCCCTAGGAGCCGTGTAGCGTGTTTCTACAACACACTCTACAACACGCTTGTTTTTACAGTGTATTTTGAATAGTACCCGAAAAATTGAATGATTAAGGCAACGCTTCTTAATTTTTAATTTTATTTTATTTTCTTAATTTTAATTGCTATTTTTTATCCAAAGTTCGTTATCGATATTTGCACTTGAAATTCGAGACTTTTTGGCAGTCGATAGTAAATCATTGTAGATGTAAAAGCCTCACAATTATGCCACATTTTTTGAATCATTAATAATGACATTGAGAATCATGATTTATGGTGTTTTGTTAAAGTTCGTGGTTCATTGGCACTCGAAATAGGAAATAAAACAGAAATAAACGATTAATAATAACAATAACAAAATATATGCATAAAGTTCACGGTCTCTTGATCGATATATCGCAGATTATTTTAATCAATACAGAGCCTATTATTTTTCACTGAGTCATGAAAGTATCGGTATGCAGAATATTGAGTAATGGATAATCGATCGACTATCCTCTAGGCCGAACGTTTCGTGCAACGAAGGATCGTAATAATATGAATAACATATGTTTATTAATTGCTTTTTTCATGTACGTTGATTTTTTTAATAATTATTTGCTGCACAGCTGGTTAGTCCTCGATATTGCAGTAATAATTTTGTCTTGCCGCAGTTATGAGGAGTAGTAGGAGGAGCTTGAAGCATCCGTGAGTCGTTCGAGGAATCTTGTCGTCCTTAGGAACTGAACCACCGATCGGAACGACCTCACGAGACTGTTAGAAATAGTGCAGTCCTCTGACACAATGAAAAAAAATTGCCTCGGATCTATCGGAATTAATAGGAGATTATTTGTTTTTTTTTTTTTTTTTTTTTTTTTTAAATATGTGTTATATATTTGTTTCATTCAATCGCGTATTTTGTATCCTTCGACTGACCATGGGGTCGTTTCCTGACGGTCGTCCACATCTGATCTCATGTTCCTTCGCAAAAATCAATGGACCAGAGCGCTGTTACATTTATTTGCATTAATTTGCATATAATTTACGATTTATTAGACTCGACAAAAAATCGCCTTTGGCATTTGAAGGAAATGACGATTCAAATTTAACAGCAGGGAGATTTCGCCCTTGATAAGATTGTCGGTACGAAATAATTGATTAGTTATGATGATTCGATATTCCGATGAATCAGTAATTGAATTTTTCAATTTTACAAAATCTAATGTTTCGATCGTAAGATGAAAATCGCGTCTGACCAAAAACTCGCCTTTTCTACTTCGATAGCTATTTTCCAAGATGCGTTGGCCTCGCGCCTTCGCGCTACGAATGTCTCTCAGCTCGAGTGCGTGGCGCGGTTTCGTGAGGCACACTCCGCTGTGTATCTTCACGCTTGGGGAAACATTGTACCCAGACAAAGAGAGAGAGTGAGTGAGTGAGAAAAAACGAAAAGGGAAAGACGAGAGAGTGAGAAAGAGAGGAAAAGAGCAAGGAATCGAGATCGAGAAATCCGCTGACTAGCTGAGTTCGTAATTGTATCTGTATGCATGTATATTTACGAGTGTGTTACCAACAACCCTGCGAACAACCGACAAACGATTCTTTCGTATAGTTTCAAGGTGCGCCTCGTGGCTTTACATCCTTTTTTTTCTCACGACGAATATTTATATACAGATATATTTTTAAATATATATTTCGCTGCCGATAATAGTTTCGTCCTTCGTCGTGCACCATTGACGCGAAAGCCTCTTCGCGGTTCTCTTCTCGCGAGAATTAAAAAGGCTGTGGATGGTCGATCATACCCGTAAAAATCGATCGGAATCTATGCGCAATCGATACCACATTTACTTATGCCTTGAAAAGTATCCTTGACAGCGATAAAACGCCGTCAGCTCGAACGATCAAACTCCCATCATACACGCCGCTCTGAAAACCCTTCTTTTTCTAACCACATGCATGAATCCTGGTGTCAGGATGTTTACGTGTATGTGGCTCGAGCAATAACGACGATATGGACGAAGAAATATATGATTATTTATTAATTAGAAGCAATAAGGCGTAACTCCTGTGAATGGACAACTTTCAATATTTTATGACTCGTACACGTGTTAGTTTTTATGGATTATCACAAATGGCAATGAGTGTGAATGTAGTAGTTCATTTCTTATGTATTGTTTATGAAAAACTCACGGGAGTCGCACGAATTCATCTCAACGCCTTTACGGGGGAAATTTTTTCATTTCCCACAATCCCGCCTCTCCTTCCATTCTCTATTCCTCTTTGTTTATCTCATAGTTTACACGCTTTTCTTCACTTGTTCTCAAAGACCATCGTCTAACCATCCAAACATCGTGTATATAAAGACCCTCTAAGTCTTTGATTCACTCAGTCTACTGTACCGACACAACTTGTTGCTCCTGCAGTCAACATGTTCAAGTTTTTGGTGAGTACGAGGATTCATCCAGTTTTTCTTCTCTACATAAGTTTCACTTTTTGCGTTTTTTTTTTATTGCAAATTGAATTGAAAATATAAAAAACGACGAGGGCACACTGAAAAGAAAATTTTGTTGGAAAAGATTGATATTTTGTTGGATTACGATCGACTAAACGTTTTTCTGAAAAATCACAAAAATGTTGTCATTCCAGCAAGAAATATTCTAGAAAGTCTCTTCGAAAAGCAATTTTTTTCATTCCAATCGTAAATTTTGCTGACAGTTTCGTTGGAAATAAAAAATATTGTCAAAATTACGGGAATTTTGAAATTATCCAGAAATATTTAGTTTACCGTGTTGAACAAAATATCGATGTTTTTTGACAAAATTTAATTTTCAGCGCAGTCATTTATTTTTTTAAATTTTTTTCATTTTTCGCAAAAGAGAATAATTAATTTCTGTTGCGAAATAATCAGCGAGAAGAAAAAATGACCTGGAAAAATCATTTTACTCCTTAAACCATTGTCAGACTCGAGTTTTTTTTTTCACGGATTTTCTTGTTATTTTTTAAATTATTTTACTAAATATTTTGACGAGTTTCCAGGTTTTTTGTGTTACGTGGTTACTGGGAGATTCCAATTTTTTGTTTTCTTTTTTTTTCAGATTGTTCTCTTTGCCTCGGTGGCTTATGCCTCCGCAGGTGCGGTTGGTAGCTATGGTCTTTACGGAGGCTATGGTGGTTATGGAAGTGGATATGCGAGTGCTTATGGTGGATATGGTGGATACGGAGGCCTTGGCCACTCGACAACGGTAGTGGGACATTTGCCACCGACTCAATATATTCATAATCCTCCAGCCACCAGCTATGCCAACACTTACAAGGTACAAAGACCATTAAAAAATTTATCGAAGGCAAAGAATATCATTTCGAACTGGCGAGGTTAAAATATTGAATCTTCCGTCCAAGAAATCTGAAATACCTTAAAATTTGCTTACACCGTACGTTCGATTATTTCTATATATTTTATTGAATGTTTTCACAAAATTCTCGATTTTTGAAATTTTTACACTTTCGAGATTTTCACCCCATTCAATTTTTATTTTCGTCTCCGAAATCTTATAATTATTCACACATTTCTTTATGGAATTTATTATTATTGGCTCGATTTTCCGAATTATAAAATACTTCAACGAAGATTGCGATTTCGATGTACAACGAATTATTTTTTCAAGGTCGCCTACACCGCCCCTGCGTACACGAAGGTTGCAATTGCTCCTGCAGTAACGAAGGTTGCTTACGCTTCACCACTCGCTTATTCAGTGCCATACGCCGGCTCGTATGGACATGGTTATGGATACGCACCCTCCCTCAGTTACAACCATGGTCTTGGCTATGGTTTGGGTTACAATGGATACAATGGATACTCTGGTTATGGCCATGGATATTCCGGATATTCCGGCTATGGTCATGGATATTCCGGTTATGGTACTGGATACGGTCTAGAGTCGTACGTTCATTAATTTTATGCCCAAAAAACTTTTCACGTGTGTGTTCATAAGTCACGCTATTTCCCACTGCCAATGACGTCAACAGAAAAAAATAATAAATCGAAACTATCGATCGGTATGGATTTAAAAAAAAATCTGTACTTGAATCATCGAAATTTACGAAACATTTTTTTTTACCACATCAAGACGCTTCGAAAACATACAATGCAAATGTAAATACCAGCATAGTCAACATTTATTTTGTTGATTATTAAAAAACAAAATAATACGACACTGTTTACTGATTTAACGTAAAATGTGAATAAAAGTTTGCAATCTATCCAAACACGAGAGAAAGGAATTATTCGAAATATGCCTTTTACCCATTTTCCCTTATTTTCACAATTGACGAAAATTCCAGCTCATTTCCGCTCGTTTTCTCTCCTGCCAAATTATCTCGCGATCGTTAATGCGAGTCGTTCATTCGTCTGCATTTACAATAGCTGGAGACTTTTCCAAATTGCACAAGGAATATAAATTTTAAATTCTGCCGTGACGATTTCACGAAGAAAAAAATTTATCGGATTCGGAAGTCTCTGTGAAGGATTCGTCACAATTGGTTCGAAGGTTTTTCCGCTATATAGATCCGGCCAATCACATTTTTGTAGTGGAGATCCTTAGAAAAAGAATTTTTCAAAATATTCACAGGTATCGATGTGCATAAAGACAAAGTGCCAGTGTCCGGTGCTCGTCTCGAGACTCTCCGTAAAAGAGACGGACGAGATCGAAACTCAGGCGAGATACACGAGAGTTCTGTGAGTGGATCAAGGCTGAGGCGAGGCTCTCTCATCGTTATTTATCTCGAAAATAAATCTCCTTCTTTGTGTACATCTTTCTCTTTCCTTCTTTCTCATTACTTGCGTTATTCGTCGAGGAAAAAATCACTTGTATTATTCTCGTTTTATCGCACGATGAAACATCGCGAGTCATCGACATTTGTGCATGAATTTACGTGTGGAAGTGCCAAATTGTTATGCAGTCACTCGCAGAGGTCAGCTCCACGGTTCAATCGCCCACTGGGAGTTGCTGCACTTTTGTACAATCGATCATGCATTTCGCTGCTCTTTTTTCTCGTCAAGTTTATTAATGTTACGACGTGTCTGAGCACCAAGGGATTTATCCACTGGCTGCGCGATTACACAAGAAAATATCCAATAAAAAACGCCTCAGGAGATCAATTTTTGCAGAGCGATCCTTATTCGGGGCTGTACTCAATGTAATTCAAAACTCGATCGTACAGTTACGTGCGATTTATGACTTTTACTTTTCAATCAATTCAAATGGATATTAAAAAATATTGTTTCATTAAATTTTGTATTTTTCTTTCTTCAGCCACTTGCTCGTACTTTATTTTCATTTGCAGGTGAAACAAGAGTTGTATTTTTTCACTTGGTAACATTTAGCAATGTTTTGAGCAGAGAAAATTGATCGATATCAATTATTTGGTAATTATTGTTGTTATCGATGGTACCCTCACAATAATTGTTCGTAATTATTTTTATTTTCGCAACATCGTTTCCATACCGATTTCTGCTGAATGACGCACTTTGCTACCTGCAGAAAAAACAAAAAACAACACGTCACAAAGTTCTGGAGTCTCCTTAATGCCCTCAACCAGTTTTGGCAACGGATGAAAAATGACGAGAAAAAAAGTCGATTTTCGTGTGTAACTTGTGCAATTTGTGGCAAGTGTTATACACGCGAGAGCAACCGTTCGCCCAATGAAAGTGGAACGACAACGAAGCAGCTTAGCCCACACGTGGTGTTTACGAGAGGAAGAAATCCATTATAAAAGGCCTAAAGAGGAGGTTTAATCGGAGGGCGCCCATCGAGACAGTTTCGATGTCGTTCATCGTCGATTAATCGATGTGTATTGACCACGGTCATCTTTTTTTTTTTTTCTCCACAAACCACTTAATTCATTTATTTCGCAAGAATCCATCGAAAAAAAAATGTATTCAGAAATTAATAAATTTTACACCGTATGCAATCAATACACTAATTAGCCCCAATTTATTTTTAAGAAGAATTCGAAATGAGCGTTGTAAGTGAATCAATAATTCGAAAAATTAAATAATCGGAAATCTTGAATTAACCAGAGGCTGGAAATTGTAATTGCTCGGCATTCAACTCCGTAGATCCAACGAAAGATGCAATAAAAATAATTCTCCAACGAATTGTCTCGACAAATTGTAAAAATTCCTTGAATATTTCTACTTCAAAGAGAAATATAAAAATGGAGCAAAAGGCTGTCGTGGAAGTTCTGGTTGAGAAATGCATCGAGCCTCGCGCTCGATCTCATGAGAGCTCTTATCGCCAATTTTTATACGATGCAGGAAAGTAACATTGAAGCTATACAGAAAAGGTACGAGTTAACTCCACCTCAAGACGCCCCTTGTTTACGTGACTCTGGCGCTCGGTTTCCGAAGGTTGCAATAATAACCAAGGTCCCCTCATGTATTCCCTTAAACTGGCTCTCGATTTTTTTCCACTAAGAAAATAAACAATGCAAACAATTTACAATCTCACAGTTGACTAAATAAATAAATACTACGTTCAACGAATAATAAATAATCATTTTTTTATAACTACCAATTAATTGAGAGACAATAAAAAAATGTCTTTCAAAAATAATTTAAATAACTGGATCGTTGGGATGAAAATTTATTTTGAATCGGTCGAAATTTTTTACCAAAATGATTTTACGATAATTTTCACCCACGTTTTACTTTTTTCAATGTGTAAAAACAATTCCAACGTTTTGCACATCAGTTAATAGACAAAAAATTAAATATCAAATCGAAATTAAATAATTTGATGTGATTCTATTCATTTTTGAAAACATCTCACTGAGACGATCATTTGGAACTTTGGATGGACGAAACTTGATACATAGAAGACAGCAGAGTTGGCGAAAGAGAAGAGCAAATGAGGTGGAGCCTCGAAATCTCGAGCCCTCGGGCAAAGGGGCGACTCAGCCTCGAAGTTCGAGTACATGGATCGACACAGCAGTAAATACGGGCCGTAAATATACGTCGAGAATCAAAAGTGTGCATAATAAATGACACCCGAGTGTCCTCAATTGAGGGTCAACTTGGGAATATATAAACCCTGGACGATTCGCGAAAGAGCATCACTCGATTGAGCACAATCGTTTTGAGAGCTCGAAAAAAACGGAAGGAACGTTTCCAAAGACATAAAAACAAAAAGAAAATTTTCAAGTATTTGAGAAGAAAAAAAAAACAGTTTTTAAAATGTACAAGTTCGTAGTGCTCAGCGTTGTCGCTTTCGTAGCTTCCGTTTCCGGTGCTCCGGGAAATCTCGTAGTGCCAGTTGTGGCCCATGCACCAGCCATTGCAGTCGGACATCCGGTTCAAGTGGCCACAGCCACAAGTTACTCAAACACTTATAGAGCGCCTGTCGTAAAAGCGATTCCCTTGGTCAAGACAGTTCCCGTTGTCGCCGCTGCACCTACTCATCAATTAGTACATGCAGCTCCAGTCGTCACTGCTCCTGTGATCGCGGCTCATCCGGTTGTTAAAACGACTCATCAGCTGGTAGCTCATCCGGCTCCAGCAGCGATTGTAAAAACATCACCTGTGTTGGCGCACGCAGCACCAATCACCGTGGCGCATGCTCCGCTCGTCCATACTGCACCAATCACAGCTGTCCATGGATTACCGATCACCGGCTACGCCAATCACTACAAAGTGGCACCTCTTATCAAAACCGGCGTCGTCGCTGCTCCTGTCGCTCTGGTCCATTAAATGTATTCACTAATTATCATAATTTTTGTAATATTTATCGAAAAAATCGTTGATTAACGATTGAGACAATAAATTAACTTTACAGTAATCGTGCGTTGATTACGTTGATCAAAATTTCACTCCCCCCTGCAGGTGCAACACAGTTTCTTCCTTGATCCTAAACAATTCCGTGAATCCCGAAATGCATTGTCTGGAATCATTCGATTCAGTCGATTGAGCAGCAAAACATTTTTTTTTCTCGTGTCGATGATTTTTTGCTGAAATCGTTATTTGCGTCATCCAACGCATACTGTGCGTTGGACGACGCGGACAAGGAAAAAGATTCATAAGTACAAATAATAATCAGATAATTATCATTCGAATATCATAATAATTTAGAAAAAAAAAAGATTCTCATTCGACCAGAGCGAACGGTTCGTTTGTTCGATTCAAAAAGCTCATTCATACGTTACGGTCTACCGTGAAACGTCACAACGCCGCAGGTGCTAAAAAAAAAAGTAACGAATTAATTCAGTAACACGATCACTCCCATCAATTCTTATTTTTGAGCAGGTACACCTTGTTTTTATGCCTGAGATCCGTAACTATATAGATGATAGATTAAGCGACCGACAACGGTTTTGCTCGAATTACAAGAGACAAGCCCACGTGAAAAAATCGGATTAAGCGAGACGAAAATAAATCCTTCTACAAATGTAGATGTCGGAAATGGGTTGTGTCTGCGCTCGACTGAAAGTGACATTGGGCCTGAGGCTAAAGAGGTCGTCATGTGAGTTGACCAATCAGTCTCCGTCTATTTATAACAAAACTAAAAATTATACGTTCGTATGTTAATTTTATTTTTGTGTATGTCGATACAGAAATAATTTTTTTTTCATACTCGTTTCAATTAAGTTCGAACGAGAATTCGGGAACGAAAAAAACTGTAAAATTTACAGTTTTTTTCGTAACCAGCGCCACCCCAAGGAATGAACCAACAAAATAACGAACAACGGTCAGAAAATAAAGAGAAAATATTTCTTCATTGTAATATACCGATACGATGGGTTACAATTAGTTATAAATTAATTAAAGTGTGAACTGTGAAAATCAAGAGAAACACAGAAAATTTTAAAAGTCCATTTTCAAGTTTTTCCTGGTGCCAGGACAATTTCTCAATTGTTGCAATTTGAATATCAATAAAAAGTATTGCAGTTGATTTTCTATGGGTTCTCAGTATTCTGTTGAAATATAAAGAATGCCCTGAATCCATTACATTGCAATGGAACACACACAGTAAAACGATCGACTCACAATTTTCAAACGTACATTTCGTTCGAATGTGAATAAATTTAAAAACAGCGATTACAAATGTTTCGAATATATTTCAGCGATTGTAAAATATCGGTAACGATTTTTGTACATCATTTTTTTCGTAGTGTTAGCTTTTGTGAAACGGATCCAACGTCTTTTGAATGATCCTGATTTTTTTTCGGCGTAACTCGTCGTTGAAAGCAATACATCGCAGTCTGCGGTGTATAGACATAAGAGTAGTCGGTTGGCGACGAGTATTTTGTGCGGAGTGGCTCGCCTTGGATCTCGTTGAGCAGCCAGGGCGTAACCGCCCTCCTTGTTGATCCAGAATGATCCTTTTCTTTTTTTCGGCTTCCTTTATTTTATCCACGTTGAACCTCGAGCAAGGAGATAGCCTCGTCGTATGAAAGGTTTTTGTCGAAAGCGTTGGACTTTCTGTAGTCGAGTGAGATTAAGGATCAGAAATAAAAAAAAAAAATTAAAAAAAAAGGAAAAATAATATTTAAAAAAAAAAAATAAAGAGACTGAGCCCCAATTCTTCACGCTTTTTTAAACTTTCCCCTTTTTGTAGCACTCGATATGAGCACGGGTACAATAATAAACAGTATGAACTGTTGTTCGTTATGAAATCCGACAGAAGAATAATCGCCGGGACGAATTACGAATTAACCAACGACCGCATCGTGTAACCGAAACTTGATCGAGAGTAATTTTGAGTGTGATGGCTTTTTTATTTGATCCTGAAAATTCAACAATATCGCGTTACGTGAATTAAAATAAATTGCTGCTATTCTCGGAAATTTAAGATAAAAATTTATTCAGTGCGACAAGAAAAACGAGCTCAATTTTATTGTGTATTTGATTCAGAGGGCATCGTAATTTGTCCTGGTCATCGAGGTACACATGTTCGAGGATAAGAATCGTTAACCACCAATGCCTATTTATTGCTGTTTCCAAAAGTAATGGAAAAATATATTATTAGCCTTAATCCATAGCGAAGAAAAAATTACTCCAACGCATTTAGTTTAAACTCTTGTTGATAAGAAATAAATTAACAGGATACGAGACAAAATTATTTCGTCTGAAACGCGTTTGATCCTGGTATAGGAGGAAAGGAGGTTCATTGGCATTTGATCCTGAAGTACTTGGCGTATGAGAGTGAAGATGCGTAGGCGAATCAAGACTTTGGGGCTGTGTGCACAGAACGTAGGCAATTGGGAGGACGTTGTGTTTGATGTTGGGGCTGGCGTCCTAAGGAATCGTAGCGGAATTGTCTTCAAACTATTTGAACTGGTGTAAAGTAGAAAAGCAATAGAAGACGGAAATGATTTAACGTATTACTATCACAAAACGACTTTATTCAGGATTCTTTCAAAATACAAACGTTCTTGGCACCAAAACTAAAAGTTTTCTCCTCTGAAGAAAAATTTTCTGACGTTTAGGATTCGAGATATTTAATTTTCCATTTTTTATTTTTACCATCTAAACACGTGTAAATTGAAGTTGCGTTTCTTTTGTTTTTTTCTTGCAACGTTTTTAACGAAACGAGACTTCAATTTACATGCGTTTAAATGAGAAAAATAAAAAATTGGAAATTAAATATCTCGAATTCTAAACGTCAGAAAATTTTTCTTCATAGGAGAAAACTGTTAGTTTTGATGCCAAGAAGGTTTATACAAAATTTTGAAAGAACCCTAAATAGAGTCGTTTCGTGATAGATTATCGTGGAAGATTGAATGTTTCTATAAGCTCAAGAAATTAATCATTGGAAACGTGATTATCTATGAACCTTAAATATAAACTTGTACAGTGCGAGCAAACATGAGAGTTTTCAGCAAATGCAACTGCGTATAGGCGTTGCATCGGAGAACAAAATTTATTGGTTCAAAGATTTTTCGAATATTGTTAATCGATAAAATCCTATTGTTGGATTAATAAATTACATTTGCTTCGTCACATTTGTTAGAATCTGCAAATCTCATTTTTCAGGACATTTGGTTTCTCGGGACAGTATTGGTAGTTGCTGAGAGTGCTGAATGCTTTGGAATTGATGGGATGGGAATGGAAGACGAAAGAAAAAAAAATGCAAGACAAAATAATGTTTGGATGAAAGTTTGAATAATTTTATTCACAAAAGATTGAGAATCGATGAGAATATAAAAGTGTTGTTGGCAAGAAGGAGGTCATGATTAGATCCTTAATGAACGTAGCTGGCGTAGGCGAGTGGAGCTGCGTGTGCGGCGTAGGCAAGAGGAGCTGCGTGTGCGGCGTATGCGACTGGAGCAGCATGTGCGGCGTATGCGAGTGGAGCAGCATGTGCAGCATAGGCGACTGGAGCAGCATGTGCGGCGTAGGCAACAGGAGCAGCAGCGTATGCAGCAGGTGCGGAGTTGTACGAGACTTTGTAGGTGTTTGCATAGCTGGTGGCGACCGGGACACTATGGGCCACGGCAACTGGAGCTGCAGCAACGTGATAAGCTGCCGGGGCGGCGAGGAAGCCGGGCTTGGGTGCAGGTGCAGCCATGGCGCATCCGGCAAGAGCGAGAAGTACGAGTTTGTACATGATTACGAAGGATTTTCTTTTTATTGTGAAAATAAAAATTGAAGACTGAACAGTTGTTTGAGACTGTTGCTAATCGACTGATACTTTTGACCAACGGTTCCACCATATTTATACCATTCTCGTTCCCATACGCCTACCGATCGCAACATTCAGTATCATTATCATTATACGTGTATGTCTTTTTTTTGCAATCCCTTCTTCGACCGAATTCGGGCGGGTTCAGCCCCACCCTTTTCAATGTTCATACACAATCTAAAGACGGAAGAAACGCTCTTGCAGCGGAGCATGAGAATGTTCAATATCATCGTAGAAAGGAACGGGCCGTCTAAGAGTTCTCTCTCTCTGGCCCTCGCACTCTTTCTTTCACCGAGGGAACAACAAGGACGACAAAAAAGAGAGAAAGAGATTGTTCTTTGTGCCTGTTCCTTCTTCTGAACCCGTACGTCTCTTCCCTCTCTCTCTCTCTCTCTCTCTCTCTCTTTCTCACACACACTCTCTCTTTCTCTTTCTCTCTCATTCTCTGATCCAATACTCGCTCGATTACATTCGGCAGTTACAGCTTCATTTTCCAATCGATTCAAACACCATTCTCATTACAGTCTACTCAGTTCGATTGGAAGGCTAAGTGTTCCCCACGTAGTTTTTGACATGGCCAAGGACCTGTGAATTGAGCACGTTTCGGCTGTGTGATTCGTACGTATATCGTCGACTTGCCGCGATCAACCAAACACTGAATAAACAAAAAATATTGAAGTAGGTGATTTTTCGTGCTAGACCATTGCCTGCTTCCATACACTATAGAGTCTCAAGGGGAAAAAAGAAATTACGACATCTGGCCTCGAACATCTAACCCAGCATCTTGTTAATATGAATCGTGTTTTTTTTTCTACTGCAAGCAACGTTTTCTTATAAGTTTTCTTACACAGCAGTGATCTACATATTTCGATGACAGCAATTCCGTAGCATTCATTGTCCAAGAGTCTTATGCATCGCTTACTTTCGCGAATTGAGACATTTTTTCGTCATGATGTTGGTGTCTTTATTCGCATATACTTAATACACTTTTGGTATGTACTCTGCTGTCTTCATCGTGCTCCACCTTTTGCCTGCACTCTCTATACGCACAGTTTTCGATGGCCTACATTAAAGAAACAGCGAGAGCTCTCCGATTACGTGAACGCGTTATACACGCATTTTACTTTAGGATTCTCTCGGTGCTCGCATAATGCTCGGACTATACCCGAGGACGTCGCTACCGATCGCAACTCATTAACGTGTCGAAATAGATGCGTGTCCTATTGTATAATTATAATGCACTCGGTAAACATACGTGTATCGATTGTTTCACATAAGACAGATATTTAGAGGATGTTT
Source organism: Hyposoter dolosus (assembly GCA_963921915.1). Classification (NCBI taxonomy): domain Eukaryota; kingdom Metazoa; phylum Arthropoda; class Insecta; order Hymenoptera; family Ichneumonidae; genus Hyposoter; species Hyposoter dolosus. The sequence continues at coordinate 11,600,080 of OY998137.1, read as the reverse complement.
GTTTGTGATGTATACATGTTTCGAGTGATTGGAGTTACACAATAGGGATTCGATCTATTTCGATACTTCAATGAGGTCCAGCTCCAATCGACACCTATGCTTTTCCACAAATAACCTCCTTGCACGTTGCGTATGCAGCTCGGACTACTTTCATTAGATTGATAAGCCGTTGGTCTGGATTCTATTCACAGCCATGAGAACTCTTGACTTTTCGTGATGAGGCAACGGAATAATTGTTTTTCTCTCCGTCAATTGTTGGCTTCTGGATGCAATTGTTGTTTTTTTTTTTTTATTACGAAGTTAATTTTGATTGATTCAATGATTCCTGCACTTCGGAGTGTGGATTTTTTCTGTGGGGATATTCAGCTCATTCGGTTTTTATTGAAACTCTAGGAAGAATCGAAACTCGAGACTAAAACAACGCGTGGGCAGATTTGTGCAGAATTGGAATTTATTGTATCGTCGTTCGTGGCCAAATGAATAACTGTTACGTCACCGTTGTTGAAGGATCGCATAATTGCATGGGGCTTTGAACACCCCCGCGCTATGCGAGCAACCCTCACGAGTTGCTGCGTTGCTCATTTTTTCAATGGCGACATACAACTTTTTTTTTTGTTATATAGAAAAATTGGCCTTGATATTGTGCTCGATGGGAAAATGACGAACGAACATTCTCGAAGAAAAATTCAAGTTGATTGGATGTTGGTCCATCTTTGAACGCCACCGTCAGGAATAAGTTTTCACAGAAATGTTCCACATCAAGAGACTTACTGTTTTGATATATTTTTATTTACTTTCAAGACTCCCCGAACGACAGGAATCAATGAGGGTCTGTTGGAATCGTAATCGCAACCCAACGAGGTTTTTCCGCCTCTCAAAAGATTTTCATGTTTCTGGGACTGTACTGGAATGTCTGAAACTTCAACAAAAAGAAGTGTTTTATTTGTTCATCATTTTTTAACTAGTTCAATGACTTTATCATTACGGTTTCTGTTTTCGTCGAATAACTCGGTCATTTTCAACTTTAGACCAAATTTAGTAATGACAAAACTTGTAGGAAATGGAATTACAAGCAAATTTGATAAGAACAGTTTTTCCTGTACGATCGATATTTCACGAAATAAACGTTGCGGAACTAACTGGATTAGAAAATGTGGATGACCCTACACAAAAGTTATGATTCAACAAATTCAAACGTTCTTTTTCAAAGAACCTTTTTTTGTCCGTCGGATCGACACCCTCGCAAACGGTGGTTTGCATTTCGTTTTCGCTGCAGTGCAGTTTTGAGGTACGACATGCATCAATTCTTCGTAATTAATATTGATGGAGTTTGCTGCTTCAATTGCAACTGTTCGTAGGCATTTGTATTTCTATTATACAACGGTCGTAAGCCTTAATAATTTCCCACGAGACGATACTTCATACGGATGTATGAATTATCAAATCGTAGAAATATCGCTCACGAGTGCTATTGGTACATCCGTATCAATAATAACGATTCATATATATATATGTATATACCTCAAGGCTTTATATATATATATTATATGCTGAGAATCGCAAACGCCTGAAGGGAGGCCTTGGCAATGCCCTCTCGTAGTGTCCCGAGGCGTCGAGAATAATTTGCGTTACGTCCAAGTCGTGAGCATTTTTTTGTAGATGGCAAAGTCTTGGTTTCAATAAAAAAATAAAAAAAAATAAAACGGAAACGAAAAATAAGAAAGTTACAAAATGAAATAGTTTTCAACCGGGTGTGAAGTGGTAGAACTTGATATTTATCTAAACGAATCGCAGCGAGGATAAATAATTAACATGAATAACGAAAAAAAAACGTGTACGATTTTTTGTTTTCGTAGAAACATTGCAAAAGATTTTCTCTCATTCCTCCGTCCGTTTCATTCGTATAAATATTTTATGGATTAATAATTTATCGTTGATTTGATCAATATAAAAAAAAAAAGAAAAATCAAGGTGATGAGAAAAGTGACAAAAAAGGAGGATCAACGACGTTCAAATCGAAAGAGGTGAAGGCTTGAGAGACACAGGCGTTTACGATGATGCACATATATTTTGTATACTTATATAGGGATGTGCAAAAACCTTGGCAGTGCTCGGACAAATGAACGACGGTGTACGAAGATATAGTCTATGTGAAACAAGACGGTGACCACTTCTACAGTGCATGTAACGAGGGTATGAAAATAAAGAGGGAGAACGTTCGTCTCGTTGGTCTGGAACGCTGCGAACACACATACCAACGTGTAACAAGGGATTATTTGAAAAAGTGTGCATTGCGTTTGATTTTTCAACGGCCAAGGTCGTAGGATACGATTTAATTATTAATTATCGTAATTAAAAGCAACGAAAAAAAGAAAAGTACAAAGGAATGACGAAAAAATTATTCGTTCTGCGAACCCGAGATTTTTCCATCGTCGCAAGCTGCTTGTCAGTGATTTTCTATTATTTACGATTCCTCATTTTGTTCATCACGTACGAACCATCGATCGATGAGTTTCTACCGGATTTTTGGGGAGAGTTACCTTTCGGGAAGCGAAGACTTTCTACATTTGAATTTTGCAGGAAACAATTTGCCGTCTCGTTTTTGTTAAAAATTGAAATAAAAAAAGAAGCGGTCGGGGAACGAGTAGCTTTGCAGGAAGTGCCTTCGTTCCCTCGTTGCCAGGCGCTTCTTATTCCCAGTCACATATAAAGGTGTAGACACTTAAATAAATATAAATATATACGAAACAGTATAAGCAGCAAACATGTGGAGAAAGATGGTGCGAGAGGATCGTACGACGACGAGGTTTCCTGGCGAGTTCATGGTGACTACGTCCTGCCTCCTACCTGAGAAGTCGATCCCTGCATATTGCTTCTTTATTCCCCTTGTTTCTCCGTTCGCCACGTGCGTGTGAAATAGTGTGGGTTCGCCTCGGCCAAATAAAAGGAGGCTTCGGGAGAGCGTAGAGCATCATTCGAACTGCAGAGTTCAATCTTGTCTCGACGTAGCTGAACAACATAACAGAACAACCCTCTCAACATGTACAAGTTCGTGGCTCTTTTCGTCCTCATTGGTTGCGCCGCAGCCGCACCAAAGCCAGGATTCCTCGCAGCGCCGGTAGTCGCAGCTGCACCTGCAATTGCAGTTGCTCACAGCGTACCAGTCGCCACGAGCTACGCCAACACCTACAAAGTCTCTTACAAGAGCCCTGCAGCCCTCGTCGCCACGGCCCCGGTTCTCTCAGCCGCTCATCCTGCAGTTGCTTATGCACCAGCGATCGCCCATCAACCCGCTGCTCTCATCGCTCACAGCTACGCTGCGGCTCCGCTCACCTATGCCGCCCACGCACCACTTGTCGCTGTCCACTAAACAAGAACCTCCTTTTTTTTTTCTATTCTCCGGGAAGAAAACAAAAATGAAAACAGTTTGGCTTTAACGAATCTTCGAGCTCGACGTAAATTCACAAGCAATTCCAACGCTCTTGTCACTCTGGAATCGAGTCCTCTGGTCATCGATCATCTTCCATCGGCAGAGGACACTCACAGACATCGAATTTACGATACGAACGTGGCTGGAGGATTGTCAATTTTTTTGGATGATAAATAAAAATCTTTTTCACCTGAAACTCACCTTTTACATCATTTTATTTTTCTTTATTCTCTCGGTGTACCTTTACGATTAGAAAACAAAATTGAACGAATTTGCTTTGAAGTCGGATCGATTTGTATCTGAATTTTCCAACAATTTCATCTCTTCGCTTATTTATACGATCTTCCCACCGAGTCAGCTGGAAAATCTTCTGCTTCTTTGGACAATCTTTTAAATTTTAAATTCCTAGCGACACCACTCAAAAAACACGCTCGTCCGATCGTCCTTGCGCAGCTCCATTCGTCCCTGTGGATCAGCCTCATTCGAGTTTCAGTTTAAGCTTCAAATCAGTTCAGCAAGATCCTATTCTACAACATGAGGTTTTCGTGGACTTTTATTCGGAGAACCGAAAAATGCTCGCCTGCACCAATCTTCAACAATTCTTCAGGAAAATTTTAAAATGTCGTAATTCAAAAAATCATCGCTTACGTCGCCCAAAAACAAAAAAACAGTTAATTCCGAGTTTTTTAAAAATTTTTTTTTTTAAAACTCATTCGTTAATTTGTCAGTTTTGGTTTTCGTTTGCCGCGATAACAGCTACTTTGATTTATATTTTCACGAGGCTCTTTTTCACTGTCATAAATTAGTGCGAGTGGGGAACGGGGGAATTGAGAAAACTTTAAAAAGATTATGCAACGATATGAAGCAAATTGTTGGTTGAGTGAGAGCTGGCGCAAGGAGTTGCTCTTTCTTCCTTTAATGTTTTTTCAACGTTCGTCACGAACGAGAGAGAGGCCAAATCTCATAAGTCATTCGGTGCTTGTCACTCGAGTCACGCACCTTTTCGGCGAGAATATGTATACGACTGCACTTGAGGCCTCGTACGTCGATCAACGTTCCATTACTCCTGTCGCGATCGTCATGTCTAATTCGCCGAGGACTTAGTTAACAATATGATAGACTCTTGATCTTCGCCTGTCGTTTCAACTTGAACGATCCTATCGTGCCTTCACGAACGCGTGAACGTATTACACGATATTCTAAACTGAAAACAAAATTTTGTTGAAAAAGATCGACATTTTGTTCGATACGTTCGACTAAACGTTTTTTAAAAAATCCCAAAAATTGTGTCATTGCAGCAAGAAATATTTTAGAAAGTCTCTTCGGAAGCAAATTTTTTTTCGTTCCACTCGTAAATTTCTTGAAATTATTCAAAAATATTTAGTTTACCGTATCCAACAAAATATCGACGATTTTTCAAAAAATTTCATTCCCAGTGTAAATCGATGGATTGGCCTTGGAAAGGGAAACCCACAAAGTCATAATGGAAATAAATATTAATCGTTTAACGCTAAAACTTTTATCACCAAAACGAGTTTCTTGAATTTATTAAATAAATACTTTGAAATAAATAATTGAATAATTAAATAAATACTTTTTGGAAGATCGGTACTTCATCGATAATTAATCATCAGATTCAATCCTCGCGTTATATTTTTTTCAATACCATTTTTTCTCAGAGTATGTCGATTTTGAACTGGATTTATAAAATTATCACGATGAATTACCAATTGCATTAAAACAAAAGTTTATTTACATGTAATTTCGATGTTTTATTACCATCGAGCCCCGCAATACGAAACATTTATCCTTGGGCTAAAAAAAAAAATGAATCTTTTTTCAAGTCGAACTCACCTCGCCAAAAAACACGATTCGCGACACATAATTTATGGTGGGCGCGGTTTGACAATTTGTCGAGGTCCGATCGACCCATAAATATCGAAATATTAATGCACAAACAGAAGTCGAGCAAAACTCTGATTGAATCGAATTACCATACTGGTCTTGGGCTATCGAAATCTCGTGACTCTCCGTCTGTCAGAAGATATGTGTACTTTGATATTTTCAACTGGTACTTTCAGATGTGTATTGACGTCAGGATATCATTTATGAACGTGTCGTTTACCCCGGATAGGGTGAAAAGACCTTGCCCTCGCCAACCGGACCTGTGTCTTTCACGGCCACTCGTCAATATTGTTCGAACGCGTAATTGTCTATGAAGAGATCTGCCTGTATCCCAATATGTCGATTCAGGAAGACCATAAACTAAATTTATTAATCCTTCGCCACCAATAATAAAATTTCAATGATTTTCATTTTTTTAAATTGAACAAAAGTTGCGAAATTTTGAAAATAAATGATTGAGGGTCTGGAGGGAGAAAATGTTTAATTGTTAGATAAAAAATTTGTATATTTTTTCAAGCGAACAATGAATACGTGTTCAAAATAAAATTTCTGGAAATTTGAAAAATTTCAAACTCATTCGATCCAGGAAATCAGCTCAGCGAACGAAATTCTAAACAACAATGTGACCTTGATGCTTAAAAGCATGCAGAAGCTCGAAGACGTAATGTTATTAATTTTTCAATGAAAAATGATCGAATTTGTTCCTCGAATTTATTTTCGAGTTTTTTTCTCATTAGATATTTTTGTATGTCGAAATATAACCATAAAGACGCTTGTAGTTATTCCTGAATATAATGTGAACGACTACATGTGAGTGTCTTGAGGAAAATTCGACTCGAACGGAAGCATGGGATCAAGATATCCCGGTCGAAGTCCTTTCCATGCACCGAAGGTCCCTTCCCCATACATATGAAAATATACGTGTACATACAAATGTAGCAACCATGGTATTTATAGTACACACTAATACCGAGATAGGAAGAGTGACTATATCGTGGATAGAGCACCATCGACAACGACCAGACTATATAAACCTCAGGGTTGCACCTTCTGGACGCAGATATCAGTCGAAGGTTCTCCAGAACGCACAAGACAACACCCATCTAAACCAATCATGTTCAAGTTGGTCAGTACGCACGTTAACCGCAATAAAAAAAAAACCAAAATTTAAACCATCGAGAAATTTTAATCTTTACGTTTATAAAAAATAAAAATAAAATTCTTTTTTTTTAAAGGATAAAAATTCTTTTTTTTTGAATAAAGAGAGTTTCGAGATTTTTACCAAACCAATTTATTATTTCTTTCGATTTATTTATTCTTGTGGATTATTTTTTTTTTGAAATTACAGTTGCCATGGAAATTGTAAATAATCATGATCGGAAGTTTTATTGTTTGATGGAATTTTCATGGGAAATTGAATAAATAGTGAATAAATAGAAATTTTTGAGAGACTGGGAAATTCGTATGGGAAATTCATGGTTATTTTATTTTTTTTAAATTTTAGGTGGTACTCTCGGTGCTCGTTGCAGTTGCAGCTGCAAAACCATCCGCGATCCTGGCATCACTGGCAGGAGAGAAGACAATCGAGTCTCACGGTAATTCGGTGGTTCACGCGAGTGCGCCTCTCGTTGCTGCCGCGCCTGCAGCATCGATTATATCGTCGCCGATAATCGCTGAAGCTCCGATCGCCTACGCTGCTCCGGCGTCATTAATCCACGAGAAAACCATCGAATCCCATGGAAATTCGGTTGTCCACTCGTCCGCGCCGCTCTTAGCCCCTGCACCGATCGCTCATGCTGCACCGATCGCTCATGCTGCACCATTGTTGTACACGTCGTACGCTGCACCAGCTGCTCCGCTTATTGCTGAGAAAACTGTCTCGAGCTACGGACACAGTGTAGTTCACCATGGTGGACCAGCTATCGCCCATGCTGCTTACGTTGCACCAGCTTACGCGTATTTGTAAAAAAAAAATCGAAACCTTTTAGACGAGGCCGAGTCTGATCTCAAAAATTTCAAAACCGAACGATCACGTTATTCATTTATTTGATAATTGTTAATTTGATTAATGGACTCATCGACCAATGGATTTATTTCTAACTTTACAACTCTAAACATTGAATCGTATAGTTTCGTGAACGTATTCCATAATTAATATATTAATTAATGAAATAATTAATTCATTAATTAATCCATTAATTAGTTCTAATCGTTGAAAAAGTTATCAATCAATCCATTGGTCAATGAATCATTCCTAACGTTATATTTTTTTTTAACAAACTACCGTTTTCTTGGAATTCCAACATTTCGAAATCAGACTGACTCGTGATCAAATACCCGTAAGTTGCTCATCGTCAACAACGGATGAGAGGCACAGATCGATTTGAAAAAATGGCGAAAATTAGAACCATTGAAAAATGCAGAGTGCACGGTTTATCGAAATCTTATCGAGCCCCTGAATATCCACTCATGCCAATTTTTTCAAGATCGATCTGTGGATCGTGAACCGATAACGAGAACCCAAGAGCTTCGTCCTTCAAAACGTATGGAAACGCGTAGTTTAGCGAGGATTTTCAGCTATTTTTCCGTTTCCTTCCGCGACGCCACCACCACGCTTTATATTTTTTCGACACGCGGTGCAGTCTTCCACATGTGTGAAGAGGCTCGTGAATTAATCGTCGATATTTTTCCAATTCGAATTTTGTCTAATGTCTGTGAGAGTCTGACTGTATCTACTTAGATTTAAGAAAACAACCAACACCATCCTCGACACCATAATTTCATGTTTTTGGAATCGTACACTTTCAAAATAAAAATCCATTCATGTCATCAAATTATTCGTTTTCATTATTTTCATTTAAATCCAGTTCGCTTGCCCTTAACCTTAATTATTCATTAAGATTTTTTTTTCCTTTCAACTTATTTTTTTATCTCTAGCTAACAATCATTCCAAAAATGATTTAAAAACTATGGAAATTACGAAGAAAATATATGTGGGAAAAAAGAGAATCTCGAACAGAAATTTTAATTAAAAAAATTGCATTTCTGCACTTTCGATTTACATTCTGCACCAAAAATTGTCCAGAATTTAAAGTCCTTGCGCGATTATATTCTCTAATTGCAGTTTTTCGGCTTTTAATTATGTTCGCGATGAATTAAATTGATTCTTGGCACGATACTAATTACGAGAACTCGGAAAAAATGCAAAGGCAAAAGTTCTGTATCAGCAGAAAATCAACGATGGTCGTAGTGACATAAAAATAAAGCTGGGAAGGAATATTGAAAAAAAGATGAAATGGCAGCTATTTTATCAAAAATTTGCGTTGTTGCCAAGCTGCTTAATTCTGGTTTTATGTACACATACACGCATGGATTGAGAATATCGCAAGGCGTCCAGAACCAAAAAAAAACCTGAGACAGCCACAGGTGGTCGGAGGAATCTCTAGGCGAGCAATCACGTTGGTACCGAATACGAAAAACGAGAAAATCTCAACGTGTACCTACGTCATTGTGGCTTGAAGTTGCTGGTTATTACCAGCAACTTACGACGAGGGTATAACGAGGATAAAAAAAGAAACGGAAAACACGAGGAGAAAGAGAGGAGAAGACCTCGAATGGTCAGCTTGGTACCCTCAGACGATTCGCCATCGTGTATATACATATCTATCCATACATGTAGATACGAGGCTAAGAACCTGCCCTATACCTTATTTTTGTGGTATGGTCAGGCACGCCCTTGTTCCTTCCATCTTTCCCTCGACGCTTAACAGTCTTTATCCATGTTTCGTCATTTTTTCTTTGCTTTAGTTGCCTGACGGTAAATTTTATGGAGAATGCAAATGCTGATACATTTTCCATTGTTCTTGAGATCGTCGACCTCCTCGGGAACAATGCGGAAAAGATTTTTCACCCAAATGCACGATCGTTCGTCAAAATAACAATTTTATTGGGTTCAACGTATTATTATCACAAAACGAATTTAGGATTCTTTCAAAATTTTGTACAAACGTTCTTGGCACCAAAACTAACAGTTTTCTCCTCTGAAGAAAATTTTTCTGTCGTTTAGAATTCGAGATATTTAATTTCTAATTTTTGGAAATTAAATAAATTTTTAAAATATTGAAAATTAAATATCTCGAATTCTAAACGTCAGAAAATTTTTCTTCACAGGAGAAAACTGTTAGTTTTTATGCCAAGAACGTTTATAAAAAATTTTGAAAAAAACCCTAAAAGAAGTCGTTTCGTACCATAAAGTATTTAATCCTTAAATGTTTGTTGGAAAGTGTTCCTCTCGGATCCCAGGCTAAACGAGGAAAGAAATTTGTCGACTTGCAAGCTCGATTTTTTTTTTTTTTTCTTTAAATAAGAATAAAAAATCGTTGCAATTTAATGAACAAATAGCGAAGAAATTCATGGTCATTGTCAGAGAGTGCTTTACTTCGGAGAGCCTTGAGTCGAAGGTCTCTCATAAATTTTTTTCCTTTTCTTTCTCGATTTTTATGACTCCATCTTCGCATAGAGTTGCAAACCTCTACAACGTGTCCGTACAAAGGGAAGACTTAAAAGATTCAAGGTACTGTGTGTGGCATTCTCTTTCTACTCTTCGAACATTCTCGATTCTTTTGCTTCCTCCTCCTTCGGTTTCCAGGGGTTTTCTTTTCCTCGTTTTTCTATTTATTTTTTTTTTTCTTCACCTTTTATGACGTATTTTTCCCTTCGCGAGAAGACCCGGGGGCTCGACTTTTACCCAGTAGTGCCCACGCTACAGGATTTTTCAAAAGTTGACCTTCCTACGAATTAATCCGAATTTGACTATTTCACGTAATTGATATCATTTTTATTTTCATGTTAACTTCGAACTAATTGCACTCGAAATTTCATTAAAACTCAGATTTCTTTATTAAAAAAGAAAAAAAAAAAAGTATTATTTCAATTTTGGTTCGAAATTTACCAACAATTTGATTTTAAAAACTCGAAAAAAAAATGATTTTTCTTTGAATATTCATGCAAATTGCCATAAATCAGTGACACGTGATTTCAACTTTTGGAATAGCCTGTAAATACATAACTTGCTCCACAAGTAAATAGCAATCGCTATATCTGGAATATATATGCACACAACTCCTGAGTTTTCTTTCTCTGTCTCGCTCGTTCGTACTCTCACGATTGGTCGTTGCGTTTTTCTTTGGATCTCTCGATCTGGATCTATGCCCGGGTGAATCGGGCTCGTTTTCTTGGAAGCCATACGGAGCAGCTCGGGCGTCACGAGAGGGAATCCAAGGTCTCGACTGTGGGACGGGTTAACGAACCTTCGTGGTCTTGGTCTTGGCAAAAATTGCTGCACAACCACCTTCGTCTTGTTCCTGCAACCAACGCTCCTCTGATGCAGAAATTCTTATCTCAACTAATCTTTTCTTGAGCTCTTTCCTTTCTACTGATTTTGTTGCAACTCGAAATTTGTTTTAAACCCTTAAAAAAACTTAGAGAGATAGAAAAATCCAATGTCTCAAGAAAACTTTTATTTGCTGACGTACTTTTTGCAGATACGTGAGAAAAAAAATTAAATTTTCATCGCAACTTGAATATTATATTTTGTTTATTATTGTTTCGAACATTTACGCCCTTCGGGGGAAGTGAAATCGATTGTGACAACATGTCAAGGAATAGATCAGCGACGCACCCAATAAAATGTAATCGAAACTAATTATCCATGATTATTTGAGAATATAGCTCACCAAATAATGTTTCTGCTTGCATCATTCGTACACCTAGAATGCATTCGATAGACCCATTAGCGAAGCTTCACAATTAGTTACGCAATCCAATAATTCTTTGGCCTTTATGAAATTATGGAAATTCGTATTCATCGATTTACTCATTAACGAAGCTTTATAATTGGTTGCGCGATACATTGTGATGGTACTTTTGTTTCTGACACGAGTCTCTAAAATCGTTGATTTTTCTTATCCGAACTTTTGTTGACAGTAAAAATTTCGATTGGGAGTCTCCGGAACTGAAAAAATTGTTAATTAAAAAAAAAAAAGGCTCAAATTATGAATTTCGTCATTTTCAAATCTACACAATTGTTTACGCTAAAAAAAATCATCCAATCCCGAAGGTCATTCTGATGCCCATTAGGATTTATGTAGAAATTCAGAGACAAAAAAAAAAGTACAACGAAAAAGAAACGTACAAACGTCGATTGTTTCGAAAGATTTCATTGCGATCGTGAAACAGACAAGGGCACTTTTTTATAAGAACCCGTCTCAGATTTCTGTTGTAATCTCGAATGGAACGCATTGCATGAATCTCGAACGGACCAGCACGTAATAACTGGAAAATAAACCTTTGGTTGAATATACAAAATGATGTAGCGATGATGATATAATTCTCAATGTGTAGGTGTGGATGGTCGTTTTGGAAATGTATGTCAGAGATCAGTGTACTGGCCTGTCTGGAATGCTTAAACGCGTAAGGGCTATCTGTCCTAATTACTACGAGCAAAATCACTCGAATCATGGACCCTGGCACAGTTTTCGAACTAGAAAGTTATTCGATTCATGACAAAGCAAAAGTGGAAATAATCGAAAGATAACGACCACTCTCAATCTCGCAAGACCTTCTGACAACTGACCCTTGGCTTCTTTTTCGTCTCTTACGTAACCCTTTTACTCTGACGATATAGTGAGTGAATAAATTTGATTTATATGCAACATTTGACGTACTGCTGTCATTATACAAACGCTGTTCTTAACCCTCCCTTCGCAGACTGGGTCATTTTGACCCAGGCTAACTTTTGAACGATAAAAATCTGTACTCGAATTTTTCCTTTTCTGAAAATTTGTTTTTTTTTTTTTTTAAAACAATTCGCTGTAAAGTCAACAAGTGCAGGGCCTTAAAGGAAAACGAAAAACTAGCCTTTCACCAAATCGTATTGCTCACGAAGAGTTGAGGCGTTTCGGTACAGGCGATACAATGTCGCCATTCTCAACCATGTTAAGGAGGTTGACTACATACGACAATATGATAAAAATTTAATAAAATTTGATAATAACATTCTTTAACATCAAATACGATGACACAACTTTTTTCAAATTTTTCGTCTACATAGTTGTCGAATAATTGGAGTTTACAATATGCAAAAGATATACCTATATATATATCTGAATCCTATGCTTATGCATGTAAACTCTATTGTTCAATAACTCGAAAACTATGTAGAAGAAAAATCTTAAAAAATTTGTATATTCAAATTTAATGCTAAAGAATATAATCACCAAATTTCATTAAATTCTAATAATTTCGAATTTTCCTATGCTTTTAACATGGCAACATTGTTGTGTGTAGCCAACCTCCTTGAAAACATAAAAAATTTCAAAATAATTAGAATTTAATAAAAATGTTTACTACAAATTTTTTCAGATTTTTCTTCTAACCAGTTATCGAGTAATTATTGAATTTTGAAGTTCACGTGTATAAGCATAGTGTTTTCATGTATATAAGTATATATTCCGGGCATGAGAATTCTGCTTTATTGCTGAATTATTCGATCATTAGACAGATGAAAAATTTGAAAAAAATTGTGTTTTCGCTCTTGATGTTGAAGAACGTTATCACCAAATTTTATCAATTTTTGAATATTTTGATTTTGGTACCAAAACTCCTTAATGCATGTTTGCTCTGATAAGTGAAAAAAAAGTGTTCGTTTTTTTGACGATTTTTGAGGTTCATTCAAAACTCTAGCGATTCTTTATTCGTTCGAATGCGTAGCAAAGTGCACGAAGAACCTATTCGTGGACCTTTGTTCTGCTTTGCGTATCGAGTGTGAATACAATGGTCGACTTAGCCGGTCATCGGCACGGTTCGGTGCGGCTAGATAATAGAAAAAATCGTCTGAACATGTCGTCTGACCTCGGATGACCGCATCTACTTAGTAGAGCTCTGTAACATCATCCAGTGGTCCCTTTTTCACTCTCTCGCGTTATCCCTATTATCCCTGCGCATAATGGCAAACCCATGGGTCATGGTAACACTTCGAGAAGGTATCCGAGCGTAGGTTGATATGGTCCTATGTCCATACAACACAAAGTTATACGCATGAGAGGAATCATGCATAGGGATTCCTCAGCGGAGCCAACCCACATGGACGAATAGGAATTCACGACTGTGTCGATGCAATAAAAGCAAGAAGAGTGCATTTTCCGCATAGCTATTTCAAGTCACGTGCGCCAAAATATTCTTCCCAAAAGCCAGAAACTTTTTTACAAAAACAAACTCAAGACGAGCTTGAAAAATTGTATTTTTAATTTTTTCGATGAACTTTGGTTTGCTCCAAATTTAAACGCAGATTGAATTATGCTGAGGAATCTGATTATATTTATTTTTACAGATTTATCAATTTCAGTTTTTTTTTTCGATCAATATTTTCACGATAACTCTGTAATTTTTTTTGTAATAGCCTAATTATTAGGAGTATCATCGGATGGGAGTCGATTAACGTCAATTAACGATTACGTTGGCAGAAGTTATCAGTGGAACGTTGATAAACTGTACTCGCGTTGATGGCAAGTGGGGAACGAGTTTGCAAATGAGAAAACTTGTACAGCCGACCAAGATACAGGCTTAGACGATTCTTAGATGGGGCCAACTGCATCCACAGAGTGCATCAGCCCCGATGCAACTGGTATGTTTATATCGGTATTGTGCCTACAAACACACTCACAAGATACACACAGGGAAGAAGATCATTTTTATTTTAATATATACATACACAACGAGTCAAGTTTTTACGACGAGATGGATCCTCCCAGAGCTCTATAAGTACGAGAGGATCAGGAGCTTCCTAGCTCAGAATAACGGAAACGAAACTGCTCGACGCACCCTTGCATTCCACGATAAAATTTTTTTTCGTTTTCCTTTGTTTCTCATCATGTTTCGATACGTGAGTAATTACAAAAAATAATAATTACCTCATTAAACAACGAAATTCAGTGTACGATTTTCTCAATTATTTCTTTGCTCGAAATTCTGTTGCATTTTTTTTATCACGCGATCAAGGAGCTTATCACTAACGCTTGGTTCTTGCTCGCGGTCAGTTTGATCCCAAGCACAGTTTTCTTACATTATCCAGCAAATTTGACAACAGTATTTTGTAAATTTCGTTTTTGTCATCACTCGATTCTGTTGGGCATAGATTTTGTTAGTTGCTCTCGTGGCTATCGTCGCAGCTGCACCAGCACCTGAACCAAAACCTGCACATTTACCGCTGAGTCCGATATCAGCTCTGAAAACTCCAGCATCTACCGCAAAATTGACACCCATCGCAGCTCCGATAGCGAGTCCTCTGATCGCACCTATTTCACACATTACGTACTCGGCACCGGCATTGCCTCACGTGAGTAAAAAATCTTGACGTATTACTATCACAAAACGACTTTATTTAGAATTCTTTCAAAATTTCGTACAAACGTTCTTGGCACCGAAACTAACAATTTTCTCCTCTGAGGAAAAATTTTCTGACGTTTAGATTTCGAGATATTTCATTTCCAATTTTTTATTTTTCCCATTTAAACGCGTGTAAATTGAAGTTGCGTTTTTTTTGTTTTTTTCTTGCAACTTTTTTAACGAAACGTGACTTCAATTTACACGCGTTTAGATGAGAAAAATAAAAAATTGGGAAATTAAATATCTCGAATTCTAAACGTCAGAAAATTTTTCTTCAGAGGAGAAAACTGTTAGTTTCGGTGCCACGAACGTTTATACAAAATTTTGAAAGAATCCTAAATAAAGTCTTTTCGTGATAGTATGCTTTTTTCGTCGCGTAATAATGCATCGTTGCTTCTTTTTGTTTTAATCAAGATCGCACCGTACGCTTACACGTACTCCGCACCTCTCCTTGCGGCAGCACCAGCGAGTTACTCGATCGAGCAGCACGGATACAACATCGTTTACTGATCGAGAAACTTTTGGGTTCGGATCCATCGCTATTTTACCGACTGAAGTCAATTAATCGGCCACCGATCGATAACGCAAATTATCGCGAAGTAATCTTTCACGGATAAAGCAACTTTATCGGCGGTGGCCAATCAAGACTCTCCACACAACGACTCACGGTATTCATCAAACCTTCAATTTCATGTATCATCGCAAAATCATGTCATCCGCATAAAAAAAAAAAAAAAACAAAATAAAAAAAAAGCTACTGAATGTGAGTCCCTCAATTTTTACTGAAAAAAGGAAATTTTCTCCCAACCAAAAAATCGTCGAGCATATTTCAACTTTTTCTTTCGCGAAATTATAATTTAAAAAAAAATCCGTTTCGCACTATCTTTTGCTTTTCGATTCAATTGATTTTTTTTCAAAAATTCGTTTTTTTTCTAACGTTATTCCGCGAAGATGATAAAAATATTCTCAAGGTTTACTATTGGATGTAAATTCCTGTTACGGTGAGACCACGATTCTGCATGGAACCAGCCACGATGAGGTCGAATGGTGAAATCTTAATTCTCTCGAAAGAAATTATCTCTCCATTAGACTCGTCTTGCCATTTTGATCCATGAGCGTAGGCGTACCCTAGATACATTTAATATTATTCTCGTAAAAATGTCAAAGGATCGGACAAACGTACTCAATTTCTCTCAATTTTTTTGTTTCAAAATCTTTGTCAACAATCGGTAGAAATTTTGTCACGACTCGGGTAAACAAATTGCTGTCATTTCGAAATTAACCAATCAAAAATAATCAAAACGTGGTAACTTTGTTGAGAATTTTGTGAGGAATAAAACAAGCGGTGATACATCGAAATTGGTTAAAAATTATGGAACCAATTATTGAAAATATCAATCAAAATATGACATTGTCAAAATTGGCAAAAATTACCAGTGAGAAGCAGATGAACGACCTTGAAACAGCAAAAAATCATTAAGGTACGAGGTCTTTGGGGTAATTGTTACATTCGTGAATTCGTTTTTGCAAAACTTCTATTCCTAGCCTCGGAGAACGTGATCGGAAGACGCAGAAGACAAAAGTGTTAGTCACGACGAGAGGGAAAGTGGAATCATCCGTTAACTTTCTCGTCGAACGTGTTAAGTATTCTTATCACATGTTCGAGTAAACATAAGCGTCTTTGCTCATTGATAGCCGTTGCTTGTACGCGAGAACGTTCGAAAAAAGCGTATTACATAATGGCAAATAAGTAATCGTCTGGAGACGAATTACAAATCACGAGTACCGTTATTAAAAAATTCGAGAGATCCTGTAACCAGAATCGAATACAATTCAAACGATTGTTCATTTCTTTTCTTTTTATTCATATTTCGTATTATTTCCCACAAATTCCGTTTTTATCTTATTTTGCTTGTTCATGTAGAGGAAGCTTTGTGACGGTGAACATTTTTTTTCTCCCGTTTTCAATGTCAATGTGTTTAAAATGTCCCAAAACACCAAAAAATCATATCCAGAAAAAATGCCCGGATGTGTGTGTGTGTGTTATGACACCGCAAAATTGAAACCTTCATAACTCGAGAACGGTTCGAGCTACAGGGCTCCCATTTTGCACAGATGTCAATCTATACAAGCTCTTCGTTCTCTGGGAATTTTGTTGGAATTGTTAGAAAAATACGAATTCTGCGGCATTTTGAAATTTTCAAAAAAAGGGTGTCGACGCTCTGCTTCCGAAAATTTTAAGATTTATTACTAATTTTTTTTTTATAAATAGAGTATCATAATAGGAAGGTTGGTATTGAATTTGGGGAAAATCGGTTGAACGGTTTAAATTTGATGATTTTTCGAATTTGACGAAAATCTGAGTTTTTTGAAAAATCGTCCAACCGCTCTAATTTCTGCAAATTTTGTAAAATATTGTGTATAAGTCTGTACTTCCTCTTTATTTAATTAACAATAGTGAAATCCAATTGCAAACTTTTTTTTTGTATAATTAAATAATAAATTGCAATTTAACACTGTTTGCGGATTAAGATGACTTTGCGTTCGTCTCTCGATGAATTGGGTCACGACAACCCTCTCCCATCACGACCGCGTGCGCAAAGCACGAAATTTCCAGGTTGCAACAGCAGGGAAAAACCCTCATTGTGCAACACCAACTTCTGTAACCAACACATCGATCAAAAGACCGCAGTCATTCACCCAGAAGACGTTTATTATCGTCGCAAGGACTACGCCACGACAAATCCCATGTACGAGATTCTAATAACGATAATTATTATGAAAAAGTATACATATTTATAAACATACATATATATACTTACAAATGGAATGGTTCGAGAGAATCGGGACGGTTTTTGCTCCTCGAAAATTCATTCCTTTTTACAATCTAAAAAGAATCCTACGATCACAAATAATTACATCGTTCAATGGTGGATTACGTCTCAGCGAATTTCAACCTTGTCCTCTTTTCGATGAAAGAAACGCTGAATAGTAGTTAAAAAAAAAAAAAATCCAAAGCTATGAATGTTCGTCGCAATAAATAAATATTTGATGAAAACCGATTGTGAGACGTAAAGAACTTTTGGAGATTTCGAACGACGATAAAAGTTGAGGGCGTAAAATTGGAAATTCGGATGCAGTATATAGATCGAGACGGAAGTCGTCGCATGTTCGCTTCCTCACCTCTCGCAGTTATTAAGCGCTACGGTTCAACCAGGGATCCACAAAAAGACTTTCTCCCGGATACCGAAACCTCAGAATGCTTCGGGTTAGTGCACCTCAACGAGCCGGATCTTTTCTTACAGATCCCGATTGTTCTTTTAACCGTGAAAAAAACAAAAAAATCTGCATTTTATTTGCTTTGCCAAATTGTTATGTATTCATCGATTGGGACAGTGACACTGTCTCTTCGCGATAGAAATAGAATTTCACTTGAAACGGACATTTAAAAAATTTTTTATTATTGTCAAGTAAACATTCTAATTATTGTGGCAACGATTTTATCAGCTGGAGACAGTATCCAGTTATAATTTTTTTTTTCTCCATGTTTTGAGTAAAGAGAAACGAATCATTACCAACAGATAATTTGTATCTTCTTAGGATAATTATATTTTGAAAAATTCAAGGTATTCACAGAATTTTAAGTTTTCGTCAAGAACCGATGGATTCACACCTACCTATTAATTCTCCACAACGTCTCGATGTTTTTATTGTACCTCGGACTGTGTCAAGGTTGTGCTCATCGTGAGGAAAGAAACCGAGAAAGAAAGTGCTCTCGTGTGTTCGACGAACGTCACACTCGTAAAAAGGATACCGAAAGCGGAGACAGCCAAGAGAAGAAGACAGAGAGACAGAAAGAAAGAGAGAGGATGTTCGCTTGAGAGTTTGCTAAGAAAATGTGTCCTGCACATTTCCGGTACGCGATGTTTAAGTTTTCATTTCAATTCTTGGACTATTTTGATTCTATTTTGTATGGAGAATGAAAAAAATGAAAATTGAGAGTGTTTTTCGATGAAAAATCGTTTTGGCATCTCTGAGAACAATTTGCAAGCGAATCCATTTTTTTTTCTATTCACCTTGTACCAGCAACAAAGTCTAGACAACAGGAACCTTAAAAATGTTGAGAAGCTGATTGAATTTTGTTTCTCGTTCAAAAGTCATTCGAATCGGTCGGTGAACTTATGCTCTTGGTTATTTTACGCGATGCAACACTTTTTTTTTTGCTTCGGGCACTATCGAGGATGACTCAACAAAAAAGGGCTTTTTTATCCTTGAATCGAACTGTAATTTCCATAGTCTTGGAGACGAAGAATTTTTTTCACTAACTACTGTTTCCTTTTTCTCAACAAATCATTTCCGTTTAAAAAGTTTCATAGACGAAAATAAAAATTGTTGTTAAAAAAATTGGATGTTCATGTATAAAAAAAAAAAAGAAAAAAATGTATAAAATTTTCAATTCTGCAAAATTCACACATGAGGATTCGAAAACGGTATTTTTTGAAAAATCTATCGGTAGTAATTCTCCCATATGGAGTTAATAAAAATAACAAAATTAATTTTTAGTTACACGATCAAGAATCCCAAAGTTTATGCAACTGTGACGTATTTGTTGGAAGGTTTTTCTCAGAAGTTGCTCTTCCGTGGCTGAAACGAAACAGGATCCATGGAACCTCGTAAGTCGTCAAATATTTCATTGACGAAAAGTCCCGCTTGCGTAATACAAGAAGAGAACAAAAAATAAACGTTATAACGATTCATTCACTTTTTACTCTCGAAAGCGTACGTTCTAATTTTCATAAGATCGTGTGGGGAAAAGTTCTGACGCAGGTAACTTCACCTGCAAGTCTACGCGTTGTTTTGTAGTCGATTTATAAATGATGCATTAAAATTCGTATTATAAATGAGTGAGTATCCGCTTAGTTCGATTGCACAATTCGTCGTATAGCCGAGAAGAGGCCACAGGGATCGGTAACTGTCTCCGGGAACTCGTTTTCGAATTCGGAGATGCTCGTGTCGAAATGTTGGATCTTTATACACAGCCAAATAAAAATACGACCAACGATTTTTCGGTTCCTCGAAATCCTCCCAAAGTAAACGACGAATAAATTTAAAGGACGAAAATTTTTCAATATTCATGAATTTGTGTTCGTTTATTTATTTATCCTCTCGCAATCGAAAAATCATTTTTATTTCTTTGCGAAAATAAATGAACAGTAACAAAGGAAATCACGTTTTTTTAAATAAAATCTTTTTTAATTATTCGTCGTTTTATTTTCCGATCGATCGAACAAGCCATTTGGAATAAATTTAAAAAATAAACAATGACTTAAAAATATTAAGTAATTGTGACGTACTTTCTCACCGTCAATAAGTTTATTTCTAATGGAAAAACCGGCTCTTAAGCATTCGAATAAAATTTTCACCTCTCTCGTAACGGTGAACGACTTTTGCGAAAAAAGAGGTATACTTTTTACTCAGTTCGTGGCGAACGCGATTTCAAATAAATAATGCACTTCACGAATGGGTCGTTGGATTTTCCGTATGGTGCTAAGTGCCTCAAGTGGAAAACCGGATTTATCGACGTAATCGTCGCTTATGGCAATGATCCACAATAATTATACGAAGGCAATCACTCTTGATTGAAATATCCACTATTTTTCGACAAAATTTGTACCTCAGTCATAATTCCCAAATTTTGAATATCGAATAAAACGTGGAGTATCAATTTGTATCATAAAAAAAAAAATCCCAAGTCAGCGGTCCGTGAAATTATGGCAAAAATTATTGAACACATTGCAAAAATTTTCGTTGAGTAAAAATATGCCAAAAATAGAATAAATTGAAAATAAATTGATTTATAATAAATTTATTTTCAATAAATTGAAAATATATTGAGAATAAATTGAAATTTTTAATGGATTGTTTGTTTTGTGGGAACATAAATTTTCCAACGTCTTAGAATTATGCAAATTAACGTATTGTTTGTTGACGAAATGTTGGAGAATAAATTTTATAAATTTTTGTGGCAGACAGTGCGGTCATTCGAAGCGTATCTCTTCGATGTACAACTCGAAGAAACGTCCGGTTGGTGTATGAGTCACGGAACAACCCCGGTGTCTCAGGGTGGGGTACCGATCAAAACTCTTGCGAACAGGAGATTCCCCCAGCATCCCCAGACTTTTGACTACGTATATAAAGATTCCTGATGACTGGTAAAAGCTCAGAGTTTGAGAGCCTGTGGAAGACACCGCAAGGAGAAAGTGTTTGGGTTCAAAAGGAGATAGAGAGAAAGAGTCAGGCTATATAAAGACCTTGGTGAGTTGGCGAAGAAACTCAGTGTGTCGTGAGAGTGATTGAACGTGAGAGGTAGGAACAAAAACAATATTTTAACCAGTCGATTCAGAATTCTATTTCGTGGTTATTTTGAAAATTACCGGGGGAAATATTGTTTCGATTATTTATACGTTTTGGAAATTCTTTGGCAAGTTATGAACGAGGGTCGACTTTTTAAAAATACATTCAATTTTCGTGCTAATTTCGTAGCCGGGAACTTTTTCAATTTCTAACCGAAATAGTTGTCCACCTCGTGCGAGTGAAGTAGAAATCTTGAATATTTTATTTCACGCAGTCATTAAGTGCACTAATAAGTATAATTTAGAAAAAAAATGATCACGTTGAATTCTAAGATTGATTCAAACATGCGATTTGCATATCACAGTTTTTTGTCTGACAACATCCCGACTTTCTCTACTTTGCGGTGTCTCGCGCGGATTCAAGCGGTCATTTGTCATTCGACGGTTTCTATTGTGTGTTAATTCATGATCTTTATCCCACTCTACGATTAACTCAATACCAGACTTTCTTGACCCATATAATCTCGGGGATTCTCGAGAAAGAAAATAGAAGAAAAATTGAAATTTCTAGAACGGTTCCACTGCGTGGAGAATTCAAACTCAATACGCGCTTAGGTATTCACAAAACGACTTTATTTAGGATTCTTTTAAAATTTTGTAAAAACGTTCTTGGCACCAAAACTAACAGTTTTCTCCTGTGAAGAAAAAATTTTCTGACGTTTAGAATTTGAAATATTTAATTTCCTAATTTTTATTTTTCCCATCCGAACGCGTGTAAATTGAAGTCACGTTTCGTTAAAAAGTTGCAAGAAAAAAACAAAAGAAACGCGACTTCAATTTACACGCGTTTGGATGAGAAAAATAAAAAATTGGAAATGAAATATCTCGAATTCTAAGCGTCAGAAAATTTTTCTTCAGAGGAGAAAACTGTTAGTTTCGGTGCCAAGAACGTTTTTACGAAATTTTGAAAGAATCCTAAATAATGTCATTTTATGATAGTAATACGTTAAGTGATCCAATGCACAAACTAAAAATACAGGAGCATCAAAAATTGATGAAAAAACTGTTGATCACTCAGAAGAGAAATCGCAGAACGGTATTAATAATAATTTCAATTTAAAAATGATAATAATTTGCCAAATTTTTAAATCGGGAACTACGAGTCAACGAATTGTTTCTTTCGAGTTTGAATTTTTTTTTTTCCATCGAGTTTTCGATTTATTTTCCAATTTGGAGGGAAAGACTTGTTTTCTTTCAACTCCTGACGTGTATGGGTCGTGGTCCGAAAACTCGTATTGCGTAACTGCTTTCACCGAACCAAAATAACTTTAATAAACGAATTGGAGGATGACGTACATATCGGTCATGTATATACAAAGCCACTAGAGTGTATAGCAATAAATAAGAGACAGATCCCCGTGAGGCATTATTATACCATTATATCCAAGACATCACCAGTCAAACGACTTTCTCCCAACTTCCTCTCACTTTCGTTGGTTTCACGCGAACGTCGTCTTCATTTTTTCCCTGATCTCCGGATATTCTCGAGTGCGACTGTATAATATGTAGATCAGTCACAAAACAAACCAATTTATTTAATTCAATTGATGTAACACGTGGTTGAACTATTTTTAGACTTACATTAGATCGAAACTGTTTCGTGGGTGATTTTTCTTGATGGAGAAGCGTGACATTCACTTTCTCGAGTACAAAAATCTTAAAAACGATTATCATTTAGAAAAAAAAAGATAAACTTCTGCTTTGAGTATTTTGTAAAAAGAAAACAAGAGTTTGCCATTGTTTTCCAATAAATTTGTTCACGGATTAATGATTGAAAGTAATTTGTTTTTGTAGCTAAAGTCTGTCGAAAGTTTTCGCTAAAAAACGGAAAAAGTCTCTCTAATATCTCTGAATTTCTTCGATGCGAGATCAGGGTCTAAAATACGAGAAGAAAGTCCGGTGGAATGGAAAGTCTCACTTCTATCAGCACAGACTGCGAGAGTGAATTTGTAAAATGTACCACAACGAACTTAATGTTTCCGTACACATGTTTACATCCATGCAGAATAAAAACGACGTGGTTCCACCTACGTTAATAAAACGCGAGTAAAAACTTTCGCAGTGAGATTTTCGAGTAGGAAATCCCACTGGATCGAGCATTCTCAGGCTTTACGAAAACCCACGCATTTGATTTCTCGATCGATTCGGTTGTAGCGGAATAATTATTGATGTCGTAAAATATTTCGTGAAATCGTGACTTCCGGGCGAGAAAATGTTTTTTATTTACTTGAGAATCGATTCTCGAGTTGCGTGAGTGTTTGGAGAAATCAATATTTGACAGAAATGTTGATTTTTTAAATTAGGATCAAAATGTGGTACATCCTCTTGATTGGGCTCCTAGCCCAAGGGCTAGCAACGCAGGTGACGTATCATACGACGTCCCAAGCTGAATCTTCAGCATCATCGTCGTCAGAAACGAAAAATTGGTCCTGGCAAGAACCTCTCGCTTCGGCGAGCGGCCAACAAGACGATTATCATCCTTTGTCTTTCACTGCTTCGGATGCACTTGGTCAGAATCAAGGGACCCAGCAACAAAACCCAAATGTTCAGTCTGACACTTCCGGAGTCGCACAGGTGCTCGATCAATTCACGCAGCAATCGGTAAGTTCGTAAACAATCAATGAACAATTAGCTAAAGACATTTTCTGGGTCTGGACATGGACCAGAAGACCGAAACCTCGAAAGGGAAGGAATAAGAAGAATTGAAACTTTTTCATTCTAGGTCGACACTGTTGTCGATGACATTCTTGACTCCAGTCGACAGGGACGGAATCTTGAAGGATACGACGAATTGTACGCTGATCCGGATGTGAAAAATGCTCTCCAAATAGGAAATGACACCATTGCTCGTGCTTACATAAGAGACAAGCTTTGCAACCTTGGCTTGATGAACGTGAGTTGATCAGCATGATATACTGTAATTAACGAGAATATGCTGATTGATAGGATTTGATGATTGATAATTTGCAAATTATATCGCATGTTTGACATC
Organism: Hyposoter dolosus; assembly: GCA_963921915.1. Lineage (NCBI taxonomy): Eukaryota > Metazoa > Arthropoda > Insecta > Hymenoptera > Ichneumonidae > Hyposoter > Hyposoter dolosus. The sequence goes on along the minus strand of OY998137.1, from coordinate 11,575,896 downwards.
ATGAATCTTCGTCTGTTTATCCAGTGTGACGATAACGAAGGCCGTCGACCATTTTATTCACCCCACCGTGACATTCATCCTCACGACATAATTTACGCCCAACCTGTTACGATCAGACCAGTCGGTCGTCCACTGCCAGCAATTGCAATCAAGCGACCTTACGGGCCAGCCAAACCAGTTCCACTTCCTCCGGGTATCGGTTCCGGACCAATTTACTCCGGACCACCCGGTCCAATATATTCTGGCCCACCGGGACACTTTTCCGGATCGTCATCATCTTTCTCGGGATCACACCATTCATCCGGCGGGCCTTATCCCGTCTACAAAAAGCCGCCGTTCGGCTCTCGACCAGTGTACGAAGGCGGAGTTGATGGCGAATACGAATTCGAAAACAAGTTCTTAGAGAAGAAACAGGTTCTTGTGCAACAACCTACAGCTGGAGGAGTCCAGCAACACGTTCATCATCATTATCATCACGGCGAGGGTGACGTTAAGAATCAAGGCGTTATAGTGGGCACTCCTGGACTTGCCGGACCCATAATCAATCCTGGAGCCATCTCGAGCAACGGTCTCAATTCTTATGGCTATGGATCATCCGGAACTTATGGCAGCAGCTACAACGATTTCGAAGATTACAAAAAGACGTTCAAGGTCAAAACTCCCTCAAACGGTAACAGCCTGGATCCCGTGGCATCGAGTTCCAGTTATGCCAACAATTACCCAACTTATGACAAATCAAAAAGGGATTCGTTATTCACCTCGAAAGGATTCTCCGGAGGCGTTGAATCCACCAAGATTTTGAGCTCTGGGTTCGGAGGTGGCAACGGCTTCGCAAACCAAGGATTCGGCGCAGGTAATTCTGGGTTTGGACAGATTCCAAATAATGGATTCATTGCCAACGGAGGCCACTCGTCCAACAATGGTTTTGGATCGAATGCAGGACTCGGTGCAAGCAACGGCTTCATTGCCAATGGAGGCCACCACTCCAACAATGGTTTTGGATCGAACGCAGGACTTGGTTCCGGCAATGGTTTTGGATCCAACTCAGGACTTGGCTCCAGCAACAGTTTCGAGAACAATTATGCTTCCAACAGTTACGATGATTGTGTCTGCGTGCCCTACGACCAGTGCGCCGGGATTGATCAAGCAGGTCGCAAAGATGATCTCTTCTTAGCCATAGATCCTCGCAACCTCGGCAAAGACATAGAAGCCGTTGAAGAAGTTGTGGTCACCGATGGTAATGGAACTATGAGCACCATCAGGGTACCCAAAGAAGTCAATGGAACTGAACAGGCGGAACATACGAAAGAACAGACTGAAAAAGCTGCTGAGGAACAGTCTAAAATGGAGAGTAAAGCGGCCGATGCTTCACAGAGAACTAAACGTGACGTGAAAGAGGTGGTGGAAAACAAAGACAAGAATGCGGATGTTCAAAGCGTAAGTACATCCAGAACTACACACATTTTTCTCAACCCACTCTTCGCCAGTTGCATTCCTGTTAACACAATCCTATCAACGTTTTACCATTGATCTACGATCAATGCAAATCGCTAATTAACAAACACACGCTATCAAACCCGACGATCCCGGACCTCCGATAAAGTTGTAGCAAACCCTGTTTCCCGGGGCGTCAAAAATCGAGGTAAACCTATCGCAATGTCATTGGATGTTTGGCTCGTCAAGGTTCAATGATGTTCCTAGTTACTGTGGGTGCTTTCTATAAATTTTCTACTATTAATTTCACTGCTTCCCGTCTCGTGACTCTTGATTATCAATATTTCCAACGCTCTATCGGTTTCAAATCGCAAGCGCGTTCATCGACAGAATTGACGATAGAATATCGCCGATGCTCATAGTGGATGCTTCGACGAACGGTAGAAATAGCAAGGCAGAAGGTTCGCCACGTAAATTGCCCGAGTTCCATGAGGTCCAGGGTTTTCGTCGTGTTGGCCTGTGTCCATCATTCCTTAAGTTGCATCATCAATACACGACAAGGAAACAAAAATGATAAAACAACCTTTGTCTAACCAAGAAGTCATGTAACACGATGGAAAAAGCCATGGCACCCTATAGATCTCATGGGCAACGCGTGAACGAATATTCTGACCTTTTCGTTGCAGCGTTTAATCGTCGGTGACGTTGACACATCAAAACTCAACTTCAAACCGACCTGGGGCGTGAGTTTCGGCTTACCGCAGAACGGTGGTGGAAGTTATCCGATCAATCCTTACGGCGGTAACCCATTGGTTAATCCGTATCAGGGCTACGGGGCAGGTGGTGGACAAGGCCTCAATCTTGGGCTTGTCTCGGTCAATCCACTAGTTGCTCTTCAGGTTACAAAGGACGATTATGGCGAGAAAGTCATCAAACCGTTTGTTAACCTACACGTCACACCTAATCAGGGCCTCGTCAACAAATTGGGCAATATATGGGCTAACAAAAAGGAACTTCTTTTGGGTGGATATCCAGGCGGTCATTACGGACCAAATGGCGGAGCATCTTATCCCGGTGGCCACCATGGATCATACTACGGAGGATCATACCCGGGGGGACATTATGCACCAAATTATTATCCATCCGGACCATCATCTTCCAACCATTATTATCCAACCGAACCTCAATCGCCGAGCTGGTCCAGTTATCACGAGAGGCCTCAGCAGCATGTCCACAATCATCATCACACGCATCAATACAATCAACGACCTAGCTACGGTCATTATAACAATCAAAACAACCACTACGCTGGATATCCTGGTTATTATCGAGATTCCGATGATTACGAAGATTCTCCTTACAACGATGATTACTCTGATTACGGAGATGGTTACTACCGAAACGCCCGCACCAATTCATCAGATTCCTCGCGTAATCCACGCCTTCAAAATGGCTTCACCGGAAACAGCCAAAACCAAGCCCCAAAATCTGAACAATCCGGTGGCAAAGTTGCTTTTCGCGATAGGAAGAAACGCGACATCATGGAACAGGTGGAAATTACTCGCGAGCGGGTAAGAACAGTCCCCATGGGCGGGATACCAGAGAGTTTCTCGTCAATCGGACCAAACTTGGGATCATTCCAATGGAGCTCCTGATCGTGAATTCAAGACGGACGAACGAACGGAATGAGACAAATCAGGAGCATCACTCAACGGACTACATGACTATCAAACTTTAGCTCAACCCTGACTATCAGTTTCTTGTCCAATATCCGGATTTAACATTCCCTGGGAACTTAGACGGTTTGCTAGACTGGATAGGGAATGCTTCATACTCTACAATGACAATTTACTCGCACTCAACTTTTTTCTTCCCGCGTCCCACCGGATCGCTTCCTTGTCACGAAACCGCAGCCACCAAGAATCTTAGTTCCAAAATATAAAGTAGCTTTTCAGTGTCTCCAATTGCTGCTACAAACTTTTTAATCGTTTTCCTATCTCAAGTCTTTCAAGACTAATCATCATCATCCACTAATGGCATTTAAAGAGGTTCTATCGCGATAATCATAATAGTAAATACAAAGTAATTTCAAAATCATCAGATACAATTTTTCGCAGATAATGTTCTGACATTTAGCGCGAATCTTCTGGAGCGTCGTATTATAATGTGTAAAACATTTAAGAAGGTTTCACCGTCTGGTAATTGAGATATTCAGTGTTTAAAATCGCAACTTTAACATAAGGTCTTAAGGAAAGTTACGCCAAGAGACGATATTTTACAACAAATAACTCGATTTTTAGACGGTCAAACTTTCTCAAAGTTTACCCACAGTTGAGTATGATTGTTAAGAAGGAATTCCTCTAACGCATGAGAAACGATAGAATCTTTTTAATCGTATCGCAATACTTTGGCTGTTAATCTTCCAGCAACGCTGATTGTTGAACTGGTTCAAAGTTAACACAATTTTCCTTCGATGGGCGATGGGTGTACATAGAATTTTAGGCATACCGTGTATTTCTGCACATGCCAGAAGAGCTACTTTGCTCAAAAGCCACTTTGATTCTTCTTCCACAGCGGCAATACGGAAGACCACCTGTTTGCGGACCAAGGCACGTTTGTTGCCGTAGAAATCAACTGTATCCAGGTCACACTGGGCATCACAACGGACGTCCCAGAGCCGGACAATGTGGAGTGAGAAATACCCAAGGCATCAATGGACGAATTAAGACTCCAGTGTACGTTGATGGAGACTCGGAATTCGGTAACTATGCTCATTCAATAAATCTGAAATTTCTTTCATTTGCCAAGATGTACCAATTGGCAGATCTCCGGATCGCAAGAACTGCAATTCCACTGGCTAACTTGATTTTTTTTTTCATTTCTTCCCATCATCAAAGGCGAGTATCCATGGCAAGTTGCCATTTTGAAAAAGGACCCATCGGAGAGTGTCTACGTTTGCGGTGGAACCCTCATCTCTCCTAGACACATAATGACCGCTGCCCATTGTGTCAAGACTCACGCAGGCCGCGAACTACGTGCTCGCCTGGGCGAATGGGACGTCAATCACGACGTTGAATTCTTCCCATACATCGAACGTGATATCGTCAGCGTTCACGTGCATCCAGAATTCTACGCCGGTACCCTTTACAACGACATGGCCATTTTGAAGCTCGATCACGAAGTCGATTTCGAGAAAAATCCTCATATCAGTCCGGCTTGTTTGCCAGACAAACACGACGACTTTACCGGAGTTAGGTGCGTAAACTTTTGGATCTTCGTTCGAAAAAGCTTCATCCATTTTTGCATCGTTTGCTCGGAATTCATCCAGAAAATTAATTAACAATTAAGAGCGATTTAAATGTTCATTAATTTTTAAAACAATCAATTAATTCGGTTTTTTAGATGTTGGACAACTGGATGGGGTAAAGACGCATTCGGCGACTTTGGAAAATATCAAAACATCCTAAAGGAAGTTGATGTGCCTGTAGTGAGCAATCAAGTTTGCGAACATCAAATGCGCCGCACCCGATTGGGACCAAGCTTCAATCTTCATCCTGGTTTCGTGTGTGCTGGTGGGGAAGAAGGAAAAGATGCCTGCAAGGGTGACGGCGGTGGTCCGATGGTTTGCGAGCGACATGGAAAGTGGCAACTCGCTGGGGTTGTTTCTTGGGGCATTGGTTGTGGCCAACCTGGAGTACCTGGTGTTTATTCTCGAGTTTCTTACTATCTCGATTGGATTCGTCAAGTCGTTCAACAGTATTAAAAAAAAAAAAAAAAAATTGACAGAATAACGACGCGAAAGAATGACAAGAAAGTAATCACTTTGGAAACGCATTTTTGATCAGCTTTTGTTGCTTTTATTTATTGTACTATTTTTGAGCACAATTCGTCTTCAAAAAATGATTCTAGAAGCACGAAATTATGCGAAGTTTAGGACTTAAGCTATTAACTTATTTTTTTTGTATATAAATGTGTGAGTGTGCACCTTGTTAGCCAATCAACGATTTGCTTAAATTTTCGAACTGCCAGTTTTTCTCTTTTTGGTTTTACGATTCTAATTTCTATCTTTACATGAATAGTTTCTTCATTATTTTTTTAAATTCGATTCCCTGCGTGGATTCGGAGCGACCAGTAATGCATTTTCTTTGCAATTTATTCTCCTTAGGCCTCTTTTTTATTTTATGAATAAATGGATTGTGATTATTAGTTCGTGCTTTTTCTTCATACCTTTGGCAAAAACGATTCAACATCCCAATCCTGATCCTGACTATTGGTAAGAATCGAAGATTTACACTTCGTCTGTAAACCTGGGTCGTTCGTGTCCGGGAAAATACGACGGATCGGTCCATTCATTCGATCAAAAATCGATGAAAAAATTTGTTTTCCCACAATTTTATAATTTAGATTCCAAGTTAAAGATTTCGGACAGTAGCCTGAATTTTTTCAATATTTTTGGAATGTAATAACAGGCTGAAAGATTACGGTGTGTCCAGGTTCACAATAGTTCACAGACGGAAGGTCCGGAAAAAACGTTTACAAACGAAGTGCACGAGCAACCGCCGACGAACAAGTATCAAACGGTCGGCGTTGGGAAACACTGAAAAAACGGTAGTGGAGGGGCTGCTTGTGAGACCGTGGCGTCGAGCGGTGCTGCCAACACCAGCGGCGTCCGCAAGAAGCTCTGAGTTGGAGAAAAGTTGTCAGAAATAAAAGAAAACTTTGCAGTACACCGCAATCCGCAATGGCGGGATCCATTGAGATACCGCTTCGTGACACAGATGAGGTCAGTTTTCATTAATTACAACAATCTAAACAGTTTTTCCAAACGTCAATTACTTCAAGAATCCATCATTACATTTTTCCCCAATTCTTTCCGCAATTTGCATCGAGCTTGAAACTGTTCGGAATAACATAACCTCAAAATTGAACGGATTGTCCAGGCTTGCGTTACGCCGGACTCGATTTCTCGTGCAGTTTCGCTTTTTTAACAATCTCTAATATCTTGTTATCATCAGTTCGTAGGAATTCATTGAATTTCTCTCAACTCAAATAATTATTTTCGTACGAATGGAACAAAAAACTAACCTCTCGTATCGTCTTTTTATTCACCCCAACGATGTTATTTACATTCGTGTTTTGCAAAAATCAGTGTGTGGCCAAAGAGTTTTAGGCGTGTGTATCAACGTGTCAACCAAATTGTTTCTCGTCGTCGTGTAACTCGTGTCTTTTATTTCCTCCTTAACAGGTCATAGAATTGTGTTTAGACCAATTACCCGAGGGCGATGAAGTCCTTGGTATTCTGCGGCAAGAACATGCCCACCTCAATATCTGGGTCAATTTGGCCGTAAGTATTCTCAACAGCCAGCTCAATCTATCGATTCGTTTGTCCGCTATATTAATCTTTCATGGTCACACTGCATAGAATAAATATCTATTAGTTCCGGGTATCGAATGGGGATATAATCGTCATCTTACGATAGTTTGAAGTGTCCTCTACGCGTTGGCGGCGATAAGTATTACCGTCGCCAACGCTAAAATCTCTAACATCTACGCTTGAATCAACTCACTTCCAATAATGGAATAAATATGTTTTTTGAAACGCGTGCTATCCTACTATTTTTTTCGCAAAAGAACCAGATCTGATGAATATCGGGTACAAATTTTAGGCAAAAATGTTGAAAATCCACGAAGTGACGATTATTTTTGTGAAAAAACTTTTTTTTTTCGTTCATTTTCTTCATTCTGCATTTTAAAAAATATGTTTGCCTTCGATTTCTTTGAGGAGAGTTTTTCGTTTCTAAACTGGAATGTCTATAGGACGTTCTGTAATTTTTTTGAGAATTTTCGGGCCGATAGGCTGATCACAATGCGGGTTCAAAAATAGACTGGGTAGAATCTACCCAGTGTGACCACCGAGATCGATGGTGTCACCACGAAGGGTTAAAAACAAAAGACGTAAAAAACAGAAAGCGTAAAAAAATTCTTCGTTAATAACGGATTTTTTATTGATCGTTAAACAGCTGGAATATCACAGGCAACACAAAATCGAGGATTTCATCAAAATTCTCGAATCGTCCCGAACCGATGCAAACATTGATTATCGCGACTTTGAAAAAGATCAGATGCGAGCTTTGGACATGCTCGCTGCTTACTATGTACAGGAAGCGAACAGGGAGAAAAATAAAGACAAAAAACGTGATTTGTTTACCAAGGCAACGTTGCTGTACACGACGGCAGATAAAATCATCATGTACGACCAGGTACGAGAAAAATCATTGTAAATAACGTCTCGACAAGGATTATTCACAAGAAATGGCTTGCGATCAATGTGACGGTTTATCGTTTCAGAATCACTTGCTCGGACGGGCTTACTTCTGTTTACTGGAGGGCGACAAAATGGAACAAGCCGATGCCCAGTTTAATTTCGTACTGAATCAATCGCCCAATAACATACCGTCACTGCTCGGAAAAGCTTGCATAGCTTTCAACAAAAAGGATTATCGAGGGGCATTGGCTTTTTACAAGAAAGCTCTTAGAACAAATCCCAATTGTCCGGCTGCTGTGAGATTGGGAATGGGCCATTGTTTCATGAAGTTGAACAACCAGGAAAAGGCACGCTTAGCTTTTGAGCGAGCTCTCCAACTGGATGGCCAATGCGTAGGCGCTCTGGTTGGACTTTCCGTCTTGAAACTCAATCAACAACAACCTGAAAGCATCAGAACCGGAGTCCAAATGCTCTCCAAAGCTTATACCATCGACTCCACCAATCCCATGGTTCTCAATCATCTGGCCAACCATTTTTTCTTCAAGAAAGATTACAACAAAGTTCAACATCTCGCTTTGCATGCTTTTCACAACACCGAGAACGAGGCCATGCGAGCAGAAAGCTGTTACCAACTCGCTCGAGCCTTTCACGTGCAGGTAAATATTACTTTCGCTCAATTTTTCCTTCAGTTTGATTTCTCAGTTGCTAATTAAACGTTTGACTTTTTTTTTTCATTTTCCACAAATTCAGGGCGATTACGACCAAGCTTTCCAATATTATTATCAAGCAACACAGTTCGCTCCTGCGGTTTTTGTGCTCCCACATTTCGGTCTCGGGCAAATGTACGTTTATCGTGGAGATTCAGAAAATGTGAGTATCTCAGTAATTTTTCATACGAACGTACAAAACTGAAAATTCATTAATTCCTTATCGAATTATCATTTTTTTCAATAATTTCACAGGCGGCTCAATGTTTTGAGAAAGTTTTGAAAGCACAACCTGGAAATTATGAAACTATGAAAATTCTCGGTTCGCTCTACGCGAATTCCAACTCACAGTCGAAAAGGGACATCGCGAAAAACCATCTGAGAAAAGTAACCGAGCAATTGCCCGACGACGTCGAAGCCTGGATCGAATTGGCACAAATTTTGGAACAGAGCGACTTGGTCGCTGCCCTCAGTGCTTATGGGACTGCCACAAGAATGTTGAAGGAAAAAGTTCACGTTGAAATACCGCCGGAAATATTGAACAACGTCGGAGCTCTGCACTATCGGTTCGTGTTTATATTTTTCTACACAGTGTCGAAATCCTCATCGTTGCATCGATTTTTTTTCTTTGCTTTTTAATTAACGAACAGTTTCTTTCGAGAACGCGTGGAATATTTTGTGCACGTAGGAATATTTTGACGTTTTTTTTCGCAGTTTGGGAAATCTCGAAGAAGCACGTAGCAATTTGGAAGATTCTCTGGCACGTTCGAAAACCGATGCGCTTCAGGATCCAGTGTATTACAATTCCATAGCGGTTACAACGACCTACAACTTGGCTCGTTTGAACGAAGCCCTTTGCGTGTTCGATCGAGCGGAAAAATTGTACAAGGACATTCTCAAGGAGCATCCGAACTACATGGATTGTTATTTGAGGCTCGGTTGTATGGCAAGAGACAAGGGTCAAATTTACGAGGCTTCCGATTGGTTCAAAGACGCGCTGAGGATAAACAACGAGCATCCGGACGCGTGGTCTCTGCTTGGAAATTTACATTTGGCCAAAATGGAATGGGGGCCTGGGCAGAAGAAATTTGAGAGAATCCTCAAAAATCCAACGAGCAATACCGACGCGTACTCTCTAATTGCTCTGGGAAATATTTGGCTGCAGACTCTACATCAGAGTGGAAAGGACAAAGACAGGGAAAAACGTCATCAGGACAGAGCTTTGGCGATGTACAAACAGGTACGTAACACCTGCTCCATTTCTCGTTCGAAACTTCGTACAGAAAATATTTCAATGAGTAATATTTTACCAACAGGTCCTAAGAAACGATCCCAAAAACATTTGGGCAGCTAATGGCATTGGCGCGGTTCTTGCTCACAAAGGCTGCGTCAATGAGGCCAGAGATATTTTCGCTCAAGTTCGCGAAGCAACCGCCGAATTTTGCGACGTCTGGCTCAATATCGCGCACATTTACGTTGAGCAAAAACAATTCGTCAGCGCGATTCAAATGGTACAGAATTTACTCTTTTCTTAACGTCAGCCCGAGACAAAAAAATAAGTACAAAGAAAACATTAAAACGAAAATAATGGTTTTTTTTTCAGTACGAGAACTGTCTTCGTAAATTTTACAAATACCATCACGTCGAAGTTCTTCAATATCTCGCTAGAGCTTACTTCAAAGCTGGCAAGTTGAAGGAAGCAAAGATGACTCTTTTGAAGGTAAATTACACAATCAATCACTCGATTATTGTTCGCTCTCGAAGTACAGAAAATAAAGAGGGAGTACAGACACACAATATTTTACAAAATTTGCAGAAATTAGAGCGGTTGGACGATTTTTCAAAGAACTCAGATTTTCGTAAAATTCGAAAAATCATAAAATTTAAACCGTTCAACCGATATTCCCCAAATTCAATACCAACCTTCCTATTATGATACTCTATTTATAAAAAAAAAAAATTAGTAATAAATCTTAAAATTTGCCCAAGTTAGAGCGTCGACACCCTTTTTTTGAAAATTTCAAAATGCCGTAGAATTCGTATTTTTCTAACAATTCCAACAAAATTCCCAGAGAATGAAGAGATTGTATAGATGAACATCTGTGCAAAACGGGAGCCCTGTAGCTCAAACCGTTCTCGAGTTACGAAGGTTTCAATTTTGCAGTGTCACATAGCTTTCTCTATGAGGAAGCAAAAAATTATATCATCGAATGAAAAATTCGAGTATTTAGACTTTATTTATCGTTTTTCGGCTTTCCCAAAACCCAAGGACTCAACAATATCTCGTAATCATTTTTTTGCATCCCCGTGATTGCAGGCACGTCGAGTCGCGCCCCAAGACACGGTACTTTTGTACAACATAGCTCTAGTCCTCCAACGACTGGCAACACAGATTCTGAAGGATGAAAAATCGACGTTAACGACAGTATTGCAGGCGGTCCACGAGTTGGGACTTTCCCACAAGTACTTTCAGTATTTGGCGACTCACGGTGATAGGATGGAACAGTTGGCAGAAGCGGAGGCCCGAAGGTGTCAGGATCTTTTGTCACAGGCGCAATATCACGTCGCCAGGGCCAGGCGATTGGACGAGGAGGAGAAAATGCTCAGGAGGAAACAAGAAGAAGAAAGGTGCGAAATAAATCAGCAATTTTCAAATCTTCGCAACGCAAAATTGCTTGCGGTTCGTCGAAGAGCAGAACCTTTTCTTTTTCTTTCTTCGAATCTTCAATAATATTCTGTTTCGAAGGATTTTCTACTTTTGGTAAAAAACAAAAATAAAAAAAATCACGTACATGAATTTTTCAGACAAGCTTTTAAAATGCGCCAAACCGAAGAGCAACGGAAAGTGGAAGAGATGCGTCGTCAAAAGGAGGAAGCAATGTTGCAGAAACGACAAGAGTACGTGGAGAAGACGAAAAATGTTTTGGTCTTCGGTGAAATGCCGAATGAGAAAACTGGGAAAAAGGGTAAAAAGGGTAGAACCGAACAGTACGTCAGCGACAGCGGCGGTTCGGGTAATGAGGAGGGACGTCGAGAGGAAGCACCGAGAGAGAAAAAACGGAAGAGGAAAGCCAGTGGCGAGGGAAAAGAGAGGAAATCCCGTGGACGAATCAGAAGAAAGAACGACGAGAGCGGAGGTAAAAGAAAAATACAAATATTTCATTTTTGGCCGAATTTACTCGCTTGCTGGATTATATCGTTTTCATTTTTCCAAAGGTTCGGAGAGCGATAGACCGAGAATCAAAAGAGGAAGAAAGACTGGCAGTGGCAAGAAGGAGAAACCCTCTCGCAAGAGTATTGCCGAACCATCCAAGAGCAACGCTAGATTCCTTTCCAAGGAAACTATCTCCACGAGCGAATCTGAAAGCGACGGTGGCAAAAAAGCTAACAGCGGGTAAGTTACGACTTTGTAAAATTTCCATTGGCTTATTATCCTTATTCTGATGCTACACGTGACAGAAAATAACTTTTGTACCAAATATTTATTGTGCGTGGGCGTGGAAGGTCGGAACAATCGTCTCAATGTTTTTTTTTCCTTCAAAATTTTTGAAATCTGTGACTAATGTTTTTTTTTACGTTTCCTTTGGCAGGAACGAGGGTGGAAACAGCAAATCATCGCGTGGCAAGAAAAGAATTATGTCGGGATCCGACGGATCGCGATCTCGTTCGCGTTCGAAATCTCGGAGTCGTTCGAGAAGTTCATCGAGATCGAGATCAGGCTCGCGAGGTGGTTCAAAGACGCGGAGTCGATCGGGTTCTCGTTCCGGTTCAAGATCGCGCAGTGGCTCGCGAAGAAGTGGTTCTCGGTCGGGAAGTGGCTCGCGGAAGAGTCGGTCAAGGTCAGCGAGTGGCTCGAGATCGCGTTCGCGATCCCACAGCGGCTCGAGATCGAGGTCGAGAAGCAAATCGCGATCTGGTTCCGAAGGCAGAAGATCCAGAAGCAAAGACGCTTCGAAATCTCGATCGCCATCAAGATCCAAATCAAGGTCGAGAAGCAAAAGCAGATCTCGTTCACGCTCCAGGTCCAAAAGTGGATCGCGCAGCAGAAGCGCCAGTGGCTCGGCACGGTAATACTTAAACTTGAATTTCCATCTCTTAAAAACAAAAAACGCTGCAAATTGAAATTTGCAGTGTTTTTTGTATTTACATTTAAAATTATATAATGCGGACAACTTTTCTAGAAAGTAAAGAGGAAGTACAGACTTATACACAATATTTACAAAATTTGCAGAAATTAGAGCGGTTGGACGATTTTTCAAAAAACTCAGATTTTCGTAAAATTAGAAAAATCATACAATTTAAACCGTTCAACCGATATTCCCCAAATTCAATACCATCCTTCCTATTATGATACTCTATTTATAAAAAAAAAAATTAGTAATAAATCTTAAAATTTGCGGAAGTTAGAGCGTCGAAACCTTTTTTTTGAAAATTTCAAAATGCCGTAGAATTCATATTTTTCTAACAATTGCAACAAAATTTCCTGAGAATGAAGAGCTTGTATAGATGAACATCTGTGCAAAACGGGAGCCCTGTAGCTCGAACCGTTCTCGAGTTATGAAGGTTTCAATTTTGCAGCGCCATAACACACACACACACATCCGGATATTTTTTCTAGATATGATTTTTCGATGTTTTGGGACATTTCAAGCACATTGACATTGAAAACAGAAAAAAAAAATTCGCTCTCACACAGCTTCCTCTATGAGGAAGCAAAAATCAAACTTTAGGAAAAATTCCATAATGTCGAGACTTCTAAGAAGAAAAATCAGCGTATTCATTCAATTTTTCAATCTCCTTTTGCTTTCCATTGCAGATCCGCATCTCCGGTATCGAGGAAATCGGTTTCCGGAAGTGACGTTGGTTCTCGTCATTCGAGTTCCGATAGAGGAGGCAACAACAGCGACTGAACAGAAAAAAGTCCTTAGATCGAAGTTTACTCAAATTCTCGTTATCGTGAGTTTTTTAAAAGAAATTCAAATCAGTTGAAACATCTATACTTTTTATACAGAAAATAATTGCCTTCAGCCATTGAAAAAAATGTAAAAAAACAAAAGGAAAAACAAAATACTGCTGGTAGACGTACCAGGCACGATTCATGCTTGACAACGGATTTTCCTGTTACCGGATGATATCGCAATTGAATTGAAATTTCAATAATCTCATTTACCCATGTTTCAAACTTTTTTTTCGCCCTCGCCCTCAGTCGCTACAATTTTCACGACCTTAGATTTTAATCGACGATTCTATAAGGAGCTTGTATTATTCGCTTTTGTTCGGTAATCAATGATTATTTTGCAATGACTCCATCTTCGTGGTTTCGATCTGCGCCCCTCTAACATCGCCCAAAGTCATTGATTGTTCAATTTACCGATAACGAACACCGACACAGACATAAATGGAACTGTAAAACATTTTGGTGTCGGAGTTGTCCATCGTTGGAATGCGAAGAGAACCCTTTCAACATTTTTTCACTTTCATCGCCATTTCGAAACATTTTTTCATTAGTTTTTCGTCATTCGTGTCGAATTTTTCATTAAAAATCCAGAATAAATCTCGATTTTTCATGCCACTTGCCAAAAACAAATGATGAACACTTTCAGGACAACGAAAATAATTCTTCGCGTTTCCCAACGATGGAAACTTCGACTCCGAATCAATTAGCTTACTTGTAAATATTGTATTGAGACGGCGTTGCTCTTAAATGATGTTTAGTATGGTTTTGACGTGATTGATACAATAAATACATTGATCGTCTTGTGGCATATTCCAAGATTCGTTTTAATCGACACTAATTTTTTTTTTCTTTTCACAGGCCGCATCCTTAACCTCATTTTTTTTTACTCCGAGCAGAAAAATTTAAGGGATTACTATCACGAAACGACTTTATTTAGGATTCTTTCAAAATTTTGTATAAACGTTCGTGGCACCAAAACTAACAGTTTTCTCTTCTGAAGAAAAATTTTCTGACGTTTAGAATTCGAGATATTTAATTTCCAATTTTTTATTTTTCTTATCTAAACGCGTGTAAATTGAAGTCACGTTTCGTTAAAAAGTTGCAAGAAAAAAACAAAAGAAACGCAACTTCAATTTACACGCGTTTAGATGGAAAAAATAAAAAATTGAAAATTAAATATCTCAAAATCTAAACGTCAGAAAATTTTTCTTCAGAGGAGAAAACTGTTAGTTTTGGTGCCAAGGTCGTTTGTACAAAATTTTGAAAGGATTCTAAATTAAGTCGTTTTGTGATAGTAATACGTTGACTTTGCAAAATCTAATTTCAATTAATTCCTCAAAGTCCTTAAACTCGTGGTCCGTAAGAAAAAAAAAAAACACGAATCAACGATAATTAGTGAAACTTTGAAAGAGCTGAATATTTTCGATTGGCAATTGGAAATGTTCCATCAGGCTGCAGTTTTTCATTGTCCTTTTTCTAAGTCGTACAAAAATTCGTGAAAATGCGAATATTTCATTTTGTTTTTTTCAATTTTGAAATACTTTTCGAGAGCCATTTTTTTTTCTGTGTATTCGTTCTCACGATCGGCGAGAAATTTTATTTCTCTGATCGGAATAGAAATCTAAAGTAACGCGACTGTCGAAATAGTGAAAAATTTGGAGAGCGGATTTTTTTTTGTTGGGAACTTCAGGACGAGTAGAAGCGAAAATAGGGGTGACCGACGAAAAGCTAAAGAGTTTTCACCAACTCTCGCGACAGACGATCGCTGACCCCGGAGTCAGAAGTTTCCAAGGAAACGCGGACTGGTGCATTATAGTAATCAACCGCTGCAATATTCTCGGGAACTCTGCCAGCAAATAAGTAATGTTTTCCGCGAACCGGGACTGGGAACCGATCGATAAAACTATCCGAAGGGAAGATATATTATTGAAGCGCCAAAACGCCCAAGAGGTGAATGACATTCTCGTCGGTTATAGACGACAAATGATTCCAACTTATAGTATCGTTCGTTTTTTACATTGAGTCACGAAAACGTTCGTGCGGCTAATTGGAGTGGAAAACAATAAAATATCGACAAATACATCGATCAGTTGACCTTTGGAAATTCATTCGAAACTTTTGCCAGTCAAGATTCAACTGTATAGCGATCTCGAAGTCTTGATTTTACTAATAAACTTCAGAGCAGAGATTTCCGTCGGGAGAACCGGAAGTTTAAATGGGTCGGACGTTGTCACGAGCCTCGTATAAATAGAGACGATAATACGAGCTAGTCAATTTCGTGCTTTAATTTCCCACGAGTACTCGGAAGCTCTAACCGTACGCCAAAGTACTTGTCAAGACCTTCGGGAAACTTAGCTGAGACCTTGAGATTCATACATCATTTGCGTATAGAAAACTCTTCGGGTTATGGTCTCATTTTTTCTCTCGAATTTTTGCTTCCTCATAGAGGAAGCTATGTGATGGTGAAATTTTTTTTTCACCAGTTTTCAATGTCAATGTGCTTAAAATGTCCCAAAACATCGAAAAAACATATCTAGAAAAATTGTCCGGATGTGTGTGTGTATTTTATGACACTGTAAAATTAAAACCTTCATAACTCGAGAACGGTTTGTGCTACAGGGCTCCCGTTTTGCACAGATGTCAATCTATACAAGCTCTTCATTCTCTGGGAATTTTGTTGGAATTGCTAGAAAAATACGAATTCTACGGCATTTTGAAATTTTCAAAAAAAAGGTTTCGACGCTCTAACTTCCGCAAATTTTAAGATTTATTACTAATTTTTTTTTTAATAAATAGACTATCATAATAGGAAGGTTGGTATTGAATTTGGGGAATATCGGTTGAACGGTTTAAATTTTATGATTTTTCGAATTTTACGAAAATCAGAGTTTTTTGAAAAATCGTCCAACCGCTCTAATTTCCGCAAATTTTTTGAAATATTGTGTATAAGTCTTCCTCTTTACTTTCTAGAAAAGCTGTCCAAATTATATAATTTTAAATGTAAATTCAAAAAACGCTGTAAATTGAAATTTGCAAATTGCTTCCTCAAGATGCTCAAGATGCACGATGCTCAAAGCTTCCTCTATGAGGAAGCCAATTAAATTAAAAATATAGATTCCTCATAGAGGAAGATTTGAGCATCGTGCATCTTGAGCATCTTGTTTTTCTCGCCTCTGGCCTAGGCTCGCTATCTAGCTCGACAAATCCATCTCAATGCGTTTCCAGCCTGTACAAACAAGATTTTTTGACCATTTTCAATTGCTCCCTCAATTAGTTTACATCTTATTAATCAAGTCTCAACTATTGTTCGAACTTTGATCCCAAATTTTTTCTATCTCGTCGTTGCTTTTAGAATTTCCTTCAATTCCCTATTTGCTCGCTCAGTCACTTTGGCCCTAGACTCTGAGGAATCCTCCAGGTTCATTTCCATTTTTCCAAATATCATAAAAAATTTCACGAAACTCATTTTTCGCCATGATTTTTTTTTGTGTCATTAATGAGTTACTGTTTTTTTTTTTTTTTTTAAATTAGCAAAGAAGATTTTATCAGATTCGACCAAGAGTTTGTGGATCGTTATATTTATCGAACGAACAAGAACGCCAGATCCGAGATCACTTGCTCACCGAGCAGAGACGAAATTGTTGTGTAACGATGAGCTGAGAAGCGGATTCTGTTACGGAAATTTGGTCTTGGAAAATTCATGAGGAATCTCATCCTTCTTATACGAGAGAGAACAGCAAATTTCGTGGGTAACAAATATATACATATATTTTTGAGTCACCAAGTGCGGCTGAGGCGACTTCCGACTCTAAAGTTTGTCCCGAGAGTGCTGCTTCGAGAAATAAACTTCTTCCCACACAACAATCTCGAGAGAGCTGGTAATAGTTGTGCCGAGTTTTGACACTCGAAGTTTTTTTTTCTTTTTCGGGAAATTAATAGAACTAATCTTTTTTTTTTGTTTTCCATAAAATCCACGAGGATGCTGAGTGTGGATTTTTCTTTCATATCGTTTTTGTCTCTTTCTAGCGAAACTTAGTTTAACTCTCGATACCGAAGAATCTGTGGTGACGATGGAGCTTGGCCAAATTTTAGGAAAAGATTGCGAAACTCCGATCGAACGTTTTTGTAAGATCGCATCAAATTGGCAAAAGTGTTCTAAATATTGAGGTAATCATTGTTTTTCCAATTCATTTTTTGTTTCCTCATAGAGGAAGCTGTGTGACGGTAAAAATATTTTTTTTTCCACTTTTCAATGACAATGTGTTCATAATGTCTCAAAACATCGAAAAATCATATCTAGACAAAATTTCCGCATACGTGTGTGTGTGTATGTTCTGGCACTGTAAGTGAATCGACGTTTTCCCTAATTGCGAATTTTTCATCAAACAGCAAAGTCAATACCCCAAATTCATTACCAACCTTCTTATTATGATACTCTATTTATAAAAAAAAATTAGTAATAATCTTGAGCATCTTGAGGAAGCAATTTGCAAATTTCAATTTGCAGCGTTTTTTGTATTTACATTTAATATTATATAATTTGGACAACTTTTCTAGAAAGTAAAGACGAAGTACAGACTTATACACAATATTTTACAAAATTTGCAGAAATTAGAGCGGTTGGACGATTTTTCAAAAAAACTCAGATTTTCGTAAAATTCGAAAAATCATAAAATTTAAACCGTTCAACCGATATTCCCCAAATTTAATACCAACCTTCCTATTATGATACTCTATTTATAAAAAAAAAAATTAGTAATAAATCTTAAAATTTGCGGAAGTTAGAGCGTCGACAGCCTTTTTTTGAAAATTTCAAAATGCCGTAGAATTCGCATTTTTCTAGCGATTCCAAGAAAATTCCCAGAGAATGAAGAGCTTGTATAGATGAACATCTGTGCAAAACGGGAGCCCTGTAGCTCGAACCGTTCTCGAGTTATGAAGGTTTCAATTTTGCAGTGCCATAACACACACACACAAATCCGGGCATTTTTTCTAGATATGATTTTTCGATGTTTTGGGACATTTTTTAAGCACATTGACATTGAAAACTGGAGAAAAAAAATGTTCACCGTCACTTAGCTTCCTCCATAAGGAAGCAAAAGGCTCGAAACGTATTGTTCGCGACCGATAATAATTTGTTGAGAGTGTTGAGTATCGTAAATTATTGATTTTTTAATTCCATCGTTGTTCAATATCGCTAATTATTGATTGCTCAAAATACTCGATAAAAAAATTTCTTTTTTTTTTGAATCAGCTGAAAAATTCCGCTATTTTTGTCAGCGACGCTCGTCCAGATTCCTCGGCCTTTTAAGGTGACCTGATGCGCGGTCGCACAACCCCTGGACGAACGAGGGCTGTTCAGTCTGCTATCAGTCGCGTGGCGCGACGGTTCTCCACGCACTTTGCATAACACGGGCCTGAGATTCTTCGGAACAACGTTACATCTGTTAGTGTGTTTTGACTCCTATAATATTTTTTTGTTTTCACTTTTTTTTTTTTTATTTTTTTAAATATTTTATAACATTGCGAAGGGGACGAATGATCGGAATGGCACTTCCGGGTAAGCAAAAAAATTCATTTCCTCTTTTCCATGGAGGTAAACACGAGTTCTTGTTTTCATTCTTTCATGCACAAAAAAATCGCCAACAAATTGACAAACAAATTTAAAAAATGAAAGCTTTCAAGAAAATTTGAGAAAATTGATTTGTTTTTTTTTTTTTTTTTTGGTTGTTGTGATATTGACCCAGTGCCACTCTCTTTGTATCGCAACACGAAACAGTTTTTGGAAGCTTCAACTTTTTGGCAAATAAGTTTGAATCAAAATTTCAAGTTTTTAAATTTTGTTCCCTTACAAATTATGATTTCCTTCTAGTTCATAAGCTTTTGGTCTGAATTCTGAAAATAAATCAACAACGAACTCGCTGAATTTTTTGAGGACCAGAAAAAAACTCAAGCAAGTTTTCATGGACCGAAATTTCCATCTTCAACCCTCCGTATAGACACATTACAATTAGCGCAGCTCCCTAGACACACATGGGTCTGGGATGTCCTAATGTTTTTTTTACTGAACTTGGACTCGTTTGAAAAATCTGAAAAAATTCAGGAAAGTAGTTTTGGGTCCATAGAAAAAAAGCCTGGACTGGGTGATGGATAAAAATGATTTTTTATTATTTTTATTTAATGATAATCGATACGAAAATCAAGAAATTTACGCCATTCGCCGAATGGGCTGGACACTCCAGACCCATGTGTGTCTAGGGAAGGTTAAATAATTAACCAGAACAAATCTAAGAAATTGACCAAATTCTTTCGGTTTTTCTCGACTTGTTCGATAACTCCAGATTCGAAAAAACTCGACTTCTAATCATGGCTTCCGGTTTTCCTAACGATGTGAAATTTTTCTCGCTACCGTGACTAATTTTCGGCCAAACACAGAATTTTTAAAGTTTTTTTTAAAAAACCAAGAAGCGTGTACGAAATATTAATACGTCGCATGATTTTTTAGCGAAAAGATTTCTATCGGTGCAGGTATTTCGCATCGATTTGAATATCTGGGAGAAAAGCTTTTCGAGACTAAAAATAGAGGCTGAAAGAATTGAATTCTACAAGTGTTCAATGCGGAAATAAGTTTTCCCGTGTGTCACTTCCGCTGATGCTGAAGGAGCACAGATCTGATGGAAAATCTTATATTTCGCACGGTCAGCTTGTTCGTTTGAGTTGTGTTTGTGTTCGCAACTATGAAAGGATAAACACTTGATGTGACGTGGGCGTCTGGCATCGAGAGAAATTCCTTACGTTCCAGAAAGTTTGCATTCGAGGATGAATAATTTGAGACTGCTGGAAACTTTGACGGGCCAAGACGTCGTGACATATTACGAAACCAGAGTTCTTCGCTCAAAATTTTCGACACAACTGACGCGGAATATTTTTACAATGTCGGTGTTATGTCTTTCAGAAATTTTAAATTATTTATGAACTTTCGAAAGGAATGTTTAATGCGAAGCTAGGAATCAGAGAAACGACGACCTTTCGGACGTCGCTTTCCATATCCAAAACTTTCCAGGTGACCCATCGATGGACCTGGATATTCGATTCCAAATTAAAAACATTGAAATTTGCAAATTGCTTCCTCAAGATGCTCGAATGTTCCTCTATGAGGTAGCTATATTTTTAATTTAATTGAGCATCGTGCATCTTGAGCATCTTGAGGAAGCAATTTGCAAATTTCAATTTGCAGCGTTTTTTGAATTTACATTTAAAATTATATAATTTGGACAGTTTTTCTAGAAAGTAAAGAGGAAGACTTATACACAATATTTCAAAAAATTTGGAGAAATTAGAGCGGTTGGACGATTTTTCAAAAAACTCAGATTTTCGTAAAATTCAAAAAATCATAAAATTTAAACCGTTCCACCGATATTCCACAAATTCAATACCAACCTTCCTATTATGATACTCTATTTATAAAAAAAAAATTAGTAACAAATCTTTAAATTTGCGGAAGTTAGAGCGTCGACACCCTTTTTTTGAAAATTTCAAAATGCCATAGAATTCGTATTTTTTTAGCAATTCCAACAAAATTCCCAGAGAATGAAGAGCTTGTATAGATTGACATCTGTGCAAAACGGGAGCCCTGTAGCTCAAACCGTTCTCGAGTTATGAAGGTTTCAATTTTACAGTGCCATAACACACACACATCCGGACATTTTTTCTCGATATGATTTTTCGATGTTTTAGGGCATTTTAAGCACATTGACATTGAAAACTGAAAAAAAGTATCACATATCTTCCTCTACGAGGAAGCAAAATGAGATCGAGAAATAACAATTGCGAGTATTGCTTCACACTCACTTCTCGTTACAATTGACTGGAACTCGGGAAAATGTGTAATTGGGATTTCTAGGTTGACCATTGAATAGTTACAGTTCTGTCAAAAGTTACTTTTGTCCATTTGAAAATATGCCCTCGAAGGGAGTATGATTGGATTGCATCATCCCTCCGGAAATACCAACGCTTTCCCTCGTGAAGTTTGGCACGTGACAAACGCGCGACATTTATTGAGTAACAGTGCAATCGAACTTGATCACTCAGTTGCAAT
This sequence comes from Hyposoter dolosus, assembly GCA_963921915.1. Taxonomy (NCBI): domain Eukaryota; kingdom Metazoa; phylum Arthropoda; class Insecta; order Hymenoptera; family Ichneumonidae; genus Hyposoter; species Hyposoter dolosus. The sequence continues at coordinate 11,554,435 of OY998137.1, read as the reverse complement.
TCCCTGAGATAATCGATAACAATGCAATCAAAATTTATAAATCGTTTAATCGATCATTCTATTATTTTCCAAATGAAAAAGCTCAAAGCTTGTTAACTAAATTTTTTTTTTTGGATCTACGATATTTTTTTGTTTTTCTCGTGCTGCATCGAATTTTGTATGTTTTCTCGATCTCCACATGCAGCAATGGAAAGTGTGGGATTTGGATTTGTAGCTTGAAATGAATATTCTGACATGGGTCGAGTGCAGGATGAAAGCTTCTGCAAAATAGGGGTCAGTCCACTGAGAAACGTAGAGCTCTTAAGTCCAGATTGCTGAAACGACTCAGTGGTTTAATAATAAATTACATGTGGATTATATTCCAGTACGTGGGATTAATTTTCCTCTGGACAGTCACAACAATGTGCAGTGTATTTGAAATTCGTATAAATTATGAAGCGTTGCCCGAGGTGTACGAAATTCATATACTCCACGAGAACACAATGTGGTGAACTTGCTTGGACATCGAATTTCGCTTGTTCCAATTATCCACCATCCCTGGACTCCCTCAACATTAGCAAAACGAGCTGACCAAATGGACAGGGGACCTATTTTTGTGACACTTACGCAAATGGTTTCATTAACGATCCAGATGGATACTCAGATAGATTTTTATTGTACTGGAGCACGCTATATGCCAACTTTTGATATTGACACAAATAACAATGACATAGAGAAATGGAATAAAATAAAACTGAACGAAGCATGAGAAATGAGCTGTCCCATCGCCATGTCTGAAATACGTTCAGTCAGAGCGTGACAATGAGACAACTTAGAAAATTCCAACTACAGGCCAAACTTGGCTAATGAACGAATAAAATGAGCAGTCACTTCTCGATGAAGACCTCGCAGCGTAGGCCAATAAACAAAAAGAAAATAGATGCATTAAAATAGTGGAAGTAGGGACAATCAAGCTGAAACATCGAGTCATGAGTTCAACGATCATTTCCCAGTTAAGGAGGTTGGCTACCCACAACAATGTTGCCATGTCAAAAGCATAGGAAAATTCGAAATTATTAGAATTTAATGAAATTTGGTGAGTACATTCTTTAGTATTAAATATGAATACACAAATTTTTTAAGATTTTTCTTCTACATAGTTTTCGAGTTATCGAACGCTAGAGTTTACATGCATAAGCATAGGATTCAGATATATATAGATTTTGCATATTGTAAACTCCAATTATTCGACAACTATGTAGACGAAAAATTTGAAAAAAATTGTGTCATCGTATTTGATGCTAAAGAATGCCATCACCAAATTTTATTAAATTCTTATAATATTTTCGTATGTGGCCAGCCTCCTTAACCGGTTGATTGGTATTGTGTCATATGTACAGTTTTAGCACGGAAACAGAAAAGCTCACTGGTCAACCGGTTAAGATGCTTGCTCGTCAAAACGTGACATGAAAATAGTTAATTCTTTTGAGTGATTATTCATTCGTTCGTTCATTTATTCAACTTTGAAAAAATCTTTGTAAAGAATCTTTGAAAAAGATGGTCAAAGTCGAGCTCACAATGGTATTGGTCAGATTGAACACACCTGGATTATATCTAATGACCTTCTATGAAGCTCAAACCACTCTACCATCATATGATCAAAGATTCCACGAAATGTACGCCATGACTGACAATGAGGCTCATTGTAGAGATTAACTACGTACTCAATATGCGGGCTTGCCTGACGCAACAGAAGCTTTCAAATTTCGTTGAAATTTGACTCTCGATATCAGAGGCAAAGAAATTCGTATATAACAAATGGAGTAAAACAATTAGATGATAAAAAACGATAATGCTCGCTGGAGTTGTGCTTTTTTTTTGCTGTGTAATCGAAAAGTTAGGTCTCTGATTATTAGTACGATCAACGACACGTAACGAAAGTTCTGAAGCAATAAAATTAGTGGCGATTCGTCAAGATGGAAAATATATTCGACGCTAAAGAAATATCAAGAGCTTTGGAAAGTTATTCAGCGAGTTGAAAGAATTTTTTCCTGGTAATCTTTCGAGTTTCCGGACGAGCACGACGGAATTTGCTTTTCAGAATTCCAATGATCTGTAGCGTTCATAAAGTGAGTTGCGAGTTTTGTAAAGAGTTCTCCGAAGTCTGTGAATCATATCGAGTTACTCATCTGATTGGAAAAAAAAAAAAACACGTGGAAAATGATTTAAAAAAAAAAATTTATCGGTTGTGAAAAACATCACTAAATCGGACATCCCCACAGGACAATAATTCACTTCGTACTCTTTTCTTTATGGGCTAAAACCCATAAATGTCGCGGATCCGACGAAGCTCGTAAAGATAATGTAAGCTTTGTCTACCGTTTCTCCGGGGAAACGATTAAACAAACTAAACGACCAACGTAATCTCCCACGTTGTACACATTTGTTCATAAATATATTTCTCTCTTTGAGGCAGTATTTTTCGTAGCTCCCTCTTCCATTCTCAGAGAAAAGGGCTCCATGGTATTCTTACAACTCCTTTCAGCCTAAACTACGTAAAAGCTGTGCCAATTTTCTCGAGAAAGCTTCCTTCTTTCTTACTTCTCTTGACGATCTTTCAAGGGAATCTTACCACGGCTTTGTACTTAGCTCTGCTCTCTTCACCTTAATGACGCAATGCTGAGAATGTATACCTTAGCAAAAATTATCATTTTTTGAATAAGCAACGTCTTCTCGAATCTGTATAAACAATTTTTGTAAATATTTTTGCGATTCTGATTTATTTATTTATTTCAAGGGAAGTGCGAATTAAACGGAAGTTCATGCTTTTACGTTCATTCCACGTACCTCGTAGATTCTCAATATATATCCGTAGAAAATACAATTTAACCAAAACTAATGGCTTCCAAATGGAGATCTATTTCGTTTCGTATAAATAACGTTACCGATCGAGTGTTATTTTGACCTTTAACGTTTTTCTACAACGTTCTTTTCGATAACCTATTTTTTTTTTTATCCCTTTTTCCTTTATTTCGGCTCTTACATTTATTCTCATTACGAGGGTCCTTTTGACCGGCTTTCTTGGCGATACGATCATCGTCGAATGTGACGGAATTCGCGAATTAGGTTTCGTAGACGTTGGGTTCTCCTAGCACGTATACGCGATGGCCCTTGATTTGATATCTCGCAGGATCGCCCCTATCCTCGTAGCTGTCCTTTTAAGGGATCACCAGGAAGCGAAGGTTCTGAGTATCTTCGAAGAGAAACTGAGATGGCGTGAGTACACGCGTTATTGGAAATCTCGCCTCGATCAATCAAGTTTCTATAGAAACGACCTTGATTTTCGCGTCGCCCTTTGGAGCTTTTTTCAAGGATTCACATATGCGATAAATTTTTTCTACTCTAACAAAAAATCTCGTCGCCATCCACTGGTCAAACTTTTTCTACTGTTTTCAATTTTTTTTTTTTTTTTTTTTTTCAATTTTCCCAGCTGCTCTTGTATTATTCCACTAATTCCAACAATTTTTATAAATAATCGCAGTCACCGAAGAAACCGTACTTATTAGTAATCAATCGCCATTCCGTAGAATTTAATTTTTTTCACTGCTAATTCACACTTAAAAAAAAAAAACTTGATTGCATCGCTGATAATAATTTTTGAATTTTTCCGGAATAAATTGCACCCCAAAACTGGATGTGTCAGAAAATCTCTTCTAGGACGATTAGGACTGCATGTAACGCGGACGTTGACGAGTTAAGGTCGATAGACACATGCCATAGACCTCAAGAGCATAGTGTCCCGAATTTTATCAACAGAGCTTGTTTCCACTAATTAAAGTTCACCCTTAAGTGAGAGCACTGTCCAGCGAAGAGTTGCGAACTTCCATAGACATTATCCATAACGAACACATGGCAATGACGTTGTTTTTCTTTCCGTAGCTTCCTGGATAGTTTCAACTTTTATTAAAGAGGTTGGCCACATACGACAATATGATAAGAATTTCATAAAATTTGATGATAACATTCTTTAGCATCAAATACGATGACACAATTTTTTTCAAATTTTTCGTCTACATAGTTGACGAATTATTGGAGTTTACAATATGCAAAAGATATACCTATATATATCCGAATCCTATGCTTATGCGTGTTAACTCTAGTGTTCGATAACTCGAAAACAATGTAGAAGAAAAATCTTAAAAAATTTGTATCTTCATATTTAATATTAATGAATATACTCACGAAATTTCATTAAATTCTAATCATTTAGAATTTTCCTATGCTTTTAACATGGCAACATTGTTGTGTGTAGCCACCCTCCTTAAACGCTTCAAAGAAAAAAAATGTGTACATTTAGTAAACTCTGTACGAAACATCACGAAATTGAGTGAACGCTCGATATAACGAGGCACATGCGTCAAAGGCGAGACGACCATTCGAGTTTTGTCGATAATGCAAGACTTAGGACAGGAATGGAACAAGAATCGATCGTAAAAAGTGTTGAAATATTGATGGAGAATGTTGATACTGTGAAGCCCTTCATAGTGCTTCGTAATATGGAAATATTCGTAAGGAATCGTTGGGAGTTTAATAAATCTTGAGTACGACGAGGAGTATAAATTGTAAACACACAATTAAAAATAATCACAACTTCAATTTTGAGCTGTTGATTGGCAGCGCCTTTTATTGAAAATTTGTGGGTCCACAAAATTGGAACTGATCGATTATTAGGATCGATATTATTCTGTTCCCCACGGACCGTAGTGCCTCGAAGTCTGTTAATTTATTTATTTCCATCATTTATTTTGCGTGCAACTATAACGATTGAGATTGGCAAATATTATTTTTACGAAGTAAGTAATCAGCCCATGTAATTAAGTCCTTCAAGTTCGCAATGTTATCGTCAATAACATGTTGAAAGTTCAGTCCATTTAATGAGTGAGCTGTCGAGAATATAGCGGTGATAGCGAAATATCGCGCTGTTAATTAAGGAGGGTGGCTACACACAACAATGTTGCCATGAAAAACATAGGAAAATTCGAAATGATTAGAATTTAATAAAATTTGGTGAGTATATTCTTTAAAATACGAATAAACAAATTTTTTAAGATTTTTCTTCTACACAGTTTTCGAGTTATTCAACACTAGAGTTTACATGCATAAGCATAGGATTCAGATATATATATAGGTATATATTTTGCATATTGTAAACTCCAATTATTCGAAAACTATGCAGACGAAAAATTTGAAAAAAATTGTGTCATCGTATTTGATGCTAAAGAATGTTATCACCAAATTTTATTAAATTCTTATCATATTGTCGTATGTAGCCAACCTCCTTAAGCCAGTCATTCTCCTGCGCCTAAGCCTTGCGCTTTATAATGATTGGCTACTCGGCTACAGCAACGGCGTGTTATGGGTCATGAGAAAAATATTTTTACCTTTTCGTGAAAAATGGAGTAAGAAATTCGACGGTTACGGTTCATACAATATAAAAATTCAGTGGATAGTATTGCCGGGGCTAGGCGCGCCGGGACTTTTGGTACAAAAAGTATGAAAGAAAAATGTATCGCTTTTCTCTCATACAAAAAATTGTTCCCTTCGCGAACGGAGTTGAGAAAATATTAAAACAGGAATAATATTAAAAGTGTGCTTTTGGCAAGCATAACAATCCTCTCGTTTACGTCGTTCGAAAAACATTTCGATAAGAAATTAATGAAAATACTTGAAAATTAATAAAAATTGAGCCCAGTTTAAAAATCCACATCATCCTTGTGATTTATCGGTATTTTTGATCCTGTTAATCGCTCGAGATGCCTATCCCTCTCGGATCCTCTGGAATCGTAATATCTCTAGATCGGTTTCACCCTCGCGCAACCTTCCTCTCACTCTCTCCGCACTCAAGCCGCAGCCTCATGGTCCGATGTCACGGGACGTCATTCTGTGTGCGTGTACAATTTTTTTTCTCTCTCTTTTATTAGCCGAGCAATTTCGAACGTCTGATGGGATGGGTTCTACGAATGATAGTCTGAAAAAAAAGCTCATTTCGTCCTTATCTCCGCGAGGCGGTGAGAACAGGGCGAAAAAAAAAAATGGGGAAAATTTCCGCTGCGAAATATGTCAGAGGTGGGAGTACGTCATTAGCCCGAATGATCTATTACGCTTGTATCACTTTCTCTTCGACCTTGCCATGTCGAAGTGCCTTATGAACGTACATTAAAGGATCTCGGAAAAGTGCGCCAATACTTTGAGACTTTTATGACACTTGTAGCAACAAAGTGCTTGTAGAAACCTCGTACGAAGACAGTTCCTCATTGAAAATAAAATTTCGTTGAAAAATATCGATATTTTGTTCGATCCGTTCGACTAAACGTTTTTTTTGAATAATCTCAAAAATTGTGTCATTGCAGCAAGAAATATTTTAGAAAGTCTCTTCGGAAGTAAATTTTTGTCGCTCCACTGGTAAATTTTGCTGACCATTTTCGTTAGAAACCAAATATACTGCCAAAACAACGAAAATTTTGCAATTATCAAAAAATATTTAGTTTACCGTATTCAACAAAATATCGAAGATTTTTAACAAAATTTCATTTCCAGTGTCACCTTTCCGATGCATGGAATTTCCGAGATTTTTTGGATGATTATAAAAAAGTGTTTTCTCATTATTCATTTTACTAGTGAAGGAAAAAGTTTGACTGCGATCATCGAGCCATCGTTGGAAAAAAAAACCTTCGTCGATCCACAGCTTACGTGTGTCGAAGCTTTTTTTTCCAAGCGTGATTCCATCGCACCGATGTATACACACTATTCGGCATTCATAAAGCGGAGAGATTCACGAATGATTGGGTCTCGGACAACCGCAATCCCGTCCAGTACGTTGTCGGGCGTATAGAGAACAAAAGCTTGAAAAAGAAAAATCGGAAAATCCCACGAAGTATATATCGGAGAGGAAGACGGAGGAACCCAATGATTGCCACGGGAATTCACCCGAAAGCATATTTCAACTGTTTATTTCGGTCTTTCAAACTCGCCGCCCTTTTGCCTCGTTTTATCAATGTTCGCCATGACCTCTCGCCTCTTTTTTTTTTCTCTTTTCTCGTTTATTCGGTCTCGCCTCTCCTCTAACTCTCTCGAAACCAAAGTATCATTTTCCCTGATCGGTATTATTTTTACCAGGGAGTTTCCAGCACAATTTCTTCGTTCGAATTTTTTAATTTGGCTTGAATGAAAAATATACGACGGTGGCTAAGGATTAATAACTTAATTACACACAATTAAGAGAAAAAAAAACGTAAAAATTGAAACAAATTCGGGCAACCCTTCATTTTCAGTTAAGAATCGACTTTTGATTGCTTTTCCGTTGTTTTTTTTTGTAAATACGATCCGGCTTATCCGATCATAGAAACCTACACAATGACCGTAATAAGATCCTGACGTAACGGTTTTGCTGTCAAACAAAAAGCAATAATAAACCATTCGTCGATGAACTCGGTTATGCACTGTGGCTTTTCAATTATCTTTCGTATCCTATGGAGAACCAAAAGCAACCAACTGAAAATATTGCGAAGGTTGTCTGCTTGAAACGAAGGAAGGATACGTTGCCACGCGATTGCTTTTTCGTCTTGATTCTTTCTGCGTTTGTCATCAGGATTAATTACGTCTTAAAGTAACTGCTTTTGCAAGCGCGATTGTTTTCCATTTCCATCGGTTTGCACCGATTCACACGGGAATCAAAATCACTATATTAATCAGTTGAAATAGTGACTGTTCATACTGAGAAAATAAATTTGTTGATGCAACAAAATTTGTGTTGAATCAACAAATCTCGCGGTCACGGACGGGGAAAAAAATATTTTCTTCATTTTACAAAACAATTCAGTTATTTCAACTGCCCAAAAATAGACAACCCATTACTTCCAACCCACAGTTGGTCCACCCAACAACCCAAAAGTTGATCAAACTGATGATTTAGTTTGTACAACTGAAAGTTTTGTTAAACGGAACGCACGGTATTTTTTTTTCTTAATCTCTCAAATGAATCGAATATTTAGTCAACCAGAGTTCGAATTTGTTATTCAAACGACTTCATTTGGCCACAATAAACGATTAAAGGTGTTGAAGCAACTGAACGACTGCATCAGGATAAATTGATTGTTTTGACCACCCAAGTTATTGTCTGAACTACATATGCGTTCACCGCAACATAACTTTTTTTAAATCAACAAAATTCTAGCGAACAAATTGAAATTTGTTGATTCAACAAATTTATTTTCCCAGTGCCGAATTGCAGAAAATATTTTCGTGGAGCTTGCTCGACACCTGCAATAAGCCACGATGTGTCAACTGTCGATTGACTTACAGTGCATCGGATATATTTGTCTGAATATGTGATTGATCAGGGGTGATGAACCTCGTGAACTTTGACCTTCCGACACGAAGTTGTCTCGATTTTCTCGTGGCCCGAGAGGTGACCGAAAAAGAGTATTTTCACTTCACTTTCCAGATGCTTTCGGATTCACAAACTATAGGCTCACAGTGAGCAACTCACAGTGAGTCTTACGAAACGAATTTGTTTAGAGTCGTGCTTTTTCGAGCATTGTTAGAAATCGTGGTTTCGTTTATATTGAGACCTAACGTTGTTTTACTCTTTGAGCTAAATTAAACGTTTTTTGTTTTCCATGTAGAGGAGTGAAGGGTCCTGAAAAAGTCGTGGGTGGGACTTTCTTAATTTGTGTCTTTTTCTGTGCAGAATACCATGGCGGCACTCGAGCTAAAATTACTTCGGCTTGATGAAATAGTTCAAAGAATGAATCGCCCACATCTGTGTACCAAGGTATCGTGAATTTTTTATTTTTTTTTTTTGAATGAGTTACTCAACGAAATTATCATTTTTTCTTTTTCTCGAAAAATTGTCCAAAAAAATCTCTCCCGTGTCTAATGCACTCGAGGCAAATTTTTTGACTGACAATTTAACCTCGAGCTTTAGTTTACGTCACCAAAAATTAATTAGCCTCGGACACTATCGCCACGAATCCGTACCAAGTCAGAACAAAAGTGATTTTATTGTAATATAAGACTGTAATCCGAACAGCTACCGAGCGAGTGGTAAGAACTGCTTATTATTCCGAACGTACACTCGGAATATATAAACCTCCAGCAGTCACCCCCGCACGTGCCTCCGTACAACTGGAAAAGCCTCTAGCATTGACATACTCTCTGCACACATAAGTCCACTCCATCGACGAGTTATCCTTCCATCTTTGCTGGTATTCCATTCGGAGATGTTCTTCAGATGGATATTATCCACTTTGAAACGTGCATCCAATAAATAATCCTGAACATCATCTCAATCATTTCACATCTTGATTCCGTAACTTCGGTATCAGGAAAAACATTTCGAAAGTTTATTACTCGATGCAAATGTAGGAAATTCTTTCTCTGGGCTATTTGCCAGAACAAAAACAAATCTGGAACTTGCTGGTACCCATGGGCATAAAGAAAATGATGAGATGTCTTCAGACTTCTATCAATTTCTGGCATAATGGACTCGTTTCCAAAGAATACACAGTTTCTGGTTCCTCGAAATCATCAGAAAGAAAATGTACTTTGAATACAATGGGACGATGCAGAGTAGCGTGAAAAGAAAATACTGCGAATTACAATAATGTGGACTTTATATGCAGAGAAAGTCAAAAATAGGGTGGAGCTGTGTCAACATTACTCAATTGCCAGGGACTAATCTTTTTAACTGGGTAATGTGTACTCTTGTTGCCAGGAACGTATTAGTCGAGCTTAATTTTTTTTTCCTTCCTCAATCGACACGATTGCAATGATAATTCGTTATCAATTGTTCAGCAATTGATTATTAAATCACTGAATTTCACATTTTTATTTTTTGGTATTTTTTTTTTCGTGTTACGAAAGTATAGGAAAAAAAAAAATATCTCAATGGAGTCAACGAGGCTGGTGATAAAACCGAATTCATTGCTGTATTAAGAAGAAAGTAAAAGATTTTCTAGCTCGATCGACGAGATCGATTGCATCTTTTCTCTTGAGAGGACCAGTTTATTTTTCAGTGTAAAATCGAATAGATTGCTGATGGAATTTGGAAAAGTGGTGGATTTGAGGCACGACACTCAAACTGCTGAGGTTGAGTCCTTCAGAGCGTAAAAGAGGGGGTGAAAGGATGAAGCAATTGCTTCGCTGAACAAAATATCTTTCGCGATCCCCGAGCGTAAATTTCCTTGCTGGATCGTTGGAGGCAGCGCGAGAGCTCTGTGCCAAATCTGCTCCCATCGAGTTAAATGGCTCTTGCAATATCTATGCAAATCCGGATTAAAAGAAACTCATCAACGGATTTTGTACGACTCTGATCTTTCTCTTGCTCTCTCTCTCTCTCTCTCTCTCTCTCTCTCTCTCTCTCTCTCTCTCTCTCTCTCTCCTTCTCACTCAACATCTTAAGGACGTAAAGCAAACGGACCGAATTGATTCTCAGATTATAAAACTACGTTACATTTCCTCGTATTTACTCGCGACGAATAAACAATTCCATCAAAACACAATCATGGAAATTTTGGTCTTGGCGTCCTCACCTTCGAAATGAGATGAGAATTGAGAGAAAAAAAAAGCGGACGGATTCTAAAAGCGTGTTTCGTTAACTCAGTTTTTCGCCATGAATTTTTTTTCACTTCAATAAAAAATAAAAACTTATTGACGTACAATGCAATTAATTGCTTTGTACTTTCATTGCTAATTTGACAGCAAAATACCTTGGGAATTTGCAAACGTGAAACTAATATCTATCAATTGTGAAAATGTCACAATCTTAATGTACATACGTGGGTGACTTTCCCGTACAATATCATTTGCAAGACACGACCGAGTATATACTGGAAATGGAAAATGTGATAGAGCCGCGAGAGAGAAGAATTTTCTCAAGGTTCTGTAATTTCACGCGACGTGAAAATCTCGTCAAGAAACACAGTGAGAAAAATTTCCAACGGGTTTGAAAAGTGAATCATTGTGAGTTTCTCATAGCATTCGTTTCCTTGATCACAGATTTTTTGTAGTATTAATTTTTTTTTCGTTTTCTATTTCTCTTTTATCCTTTTTTTTTCTACGAGAGAGAATTTTCGCAGAATTTTATTTCGTACACTGAAAGATTTCGCCGGATGTTTAGGTTTTTCGATTAAATTGCCAGGGTTTTATTTTGCATTCAGTTACTTTTTTTCGTTTAGAGGAATTAAGAAGCAAGTTCGAGGCAAGAAAATTATGGAATAGAAATAACAGATAAAAAAGAATAACTATCTCGCTGGGCAGAGAATTAAAAATTCGCTGCAAATTTATAAGTGGAACAAGATTGTTTACTACGATCTTCTGACAAAATCATTGTATAGTTGCAAATGAATTGCCAATGCTTGAGAAATTATTATTCACTGAGAAAAGAAATTTGTTGATACAACAAAATTTGTGTTGAATCAACAAATCTCGCGGTCACGAACGACGAAAAAAATATTTTGTTCATTTATACAATAGACAACCCATAACTTCCAACCCACGGTTGGTCTACCCAACAAACCAAAAGTTGATCAAACTGATGATTTAGTTTATACAACTGAAAGTTTTGTTAAACCGAACGCACGGTATTTTTTTTCTTAAACTCTCAAATGAATCAAACATTTAGTCAACCAGAGTTCGATTTTGTTATTCAAACGACTTGATTTGGTCACAATAAACGATTAAAGGTGTTGAAGCAACTGAACGACTGCATCAGGATAAATTGATTGTTTTGACGACCTAAGTTATTGCCTGAACTACATATGCGTTCACCGCAACATAACTTTTTTTAAATCAACAAAATTCTAGCGAAAAAATTATAATTTGTTGATTCAACAAATTTATTTTCTCAGTGTGAGGAAAATTATTTCGCTAGAGAACAGGAAGGAACTTTTATCTCATCTTCGGTACGAAGCCATATTCCCTGGTGGCAGGAAAGCCTTCTTTCTCCCGAGCCTTTGATTGATATCATGTGAGACCCTTAATTAACAAAAGCCGTGCGGGACCTGCCAGTCTCGTTACTGCGTACTCCTTCGTCTGCACTTTCTCTGTATATATAATGATAATATAGTCCACGGTTGAATCTCCGCCTACAGATAACTTTGATCTTCTCCGCATGTCGCGCTTTATGCAATCCAGCTGGATAAAAAATTATTCATATTTTTATTCCGCAAAAAATACTCACCATCAGAAACTTTTTTCATGGCAAAGTTTCTCTGTTTTCAAACACAATTTTTTGACAAAGCTCAAAAAAGGTGTGGATTGCTGGACTTGATTAAAAATAATTTAAAAAAATCATTTTAGCAAAACGTTAAGCGATCGGTTCAGCGGAGCAAAAAGATAAAAATCATCATTTCCCTTGAATTCATAGCTGTGAAATGCAACGGTTCACTATGCAGCTGGCCGATGCATTTTTTTTTCCAATAAACTAAAGTGCTTTTTGGAAACTTTATTTTACTTTATTTTTGCTTCGCTGTAATCCCGTTACTTTATTATTCCTAATTAAGGCTCAGTGCTGAAAAAATAAAAAAAAAATAAAAAAAAATAAGCAATATCCCATAACACGGAGACGGGCTTGGGAGGATAAAACAGATAAGCAAAAGCTTCGAATAGTTTGGGTGTCGTATTCAAAGCAGAGTCTCATCAGCTAAAAACTTACGAAACTGTCGCCAACCTTTGAGCGATCTTTTTGCACTAAACTTGTCTGCTTCTCTAGTTTTTATTTGTTTTTGCACTTACCCCCGATGTATTGCGACTCCTTTAAGCTAGCTTTTCACAAAACTTTTCGTGGGTATGTAAGAGCCAAAGAAAGTTTCTTCGACGTTCCCTTGTTCGACAGCTCCGATATATATACGTTGTTACTTCCTGAGAAAAATCGAATCACGTTGTCCCAAAGACTGAGGGAGACTGCTGCGATAAGGAGGGTGCAAAAATATTTACGGGGTATTCCGAGGTAAATCGACCAACGACGTAAAATCTTCTCAAACTTCTTAATGTTCTTGAAATTGAAATGTTATGGTTAAAAAAAAAAATCTGTCTATTTTCTGTCTTATCTATATTTTCGTTGGGAGCAATAGCTACGATTTTTCATATTTTCAATGCAAAGCACACGCAAGAAATTCTTTCTCCAGTGTGTGAAGCTGTGTCGACTTTTTAAGGTCTGCGAATAAAATCACACGATTTCGCTTTTAGTTCAGTCACAAGTCCGCCATGTAGTTTTATACGGAGCTCACGTTATGCTCTAAAAAAAAGTTCTTCGTAACTGGAGTGCTCATCGAATTTTGCAGATATTTCACAAAATATACACGAGGACGAAATGAAATTTTTTTTTGCGATTTGCAGCGGATTCAGAAAGCACAAAAAGCTGGGATATTGAAAAAACCATGAAATGGAAGAAAACAAAAATTGTAGGAAAATGGAGCTGTGGCTCAGGAATGGTTTCAGGTGCTGGAGGAAAAAGTGACATGGCGATATGAACTAATTTTGAGAAACTAAAGCTTGATATATTCTCCTCATAGATTTATTAACGACGAAATAGATCGAAGATCGAAGTAGAACAAAAATACAAAAATACAATAATTTAAGGGAATCGAAATATGCTGCAAAGCGTGAGCTGTTTTTTCTTTTGCTTTCGAAGCTCGGCTGCTTCGCTGGATATTATAGACAAAGCTCGAAAATAATGATTTCCCAAGGATAGAGAATACGAGAGAAGCCCGAGACTCATTTTTTTCGTTTTCGTGTCTCACTACACAGCCCGAAGCTTCATATGCTTTTTTATCCGATATCCGGTATCAATTTATGTATATAAAATAGATAACACCAAAGAATCCATGTGTATAGAGTTCTTTTTATGACGGCAGTGAATTGATAACGATCGGACAGTCGTTATTTCTCTTATTCGTTTCCGTCTTCATATTGGACAGACATTTTCTTGTCCTCTCTGTCATAACCTTTATGTGTCAGGCAAATACATAACGTGTTTTATCGCATATATTTTTTTTTATGGGCTTTTGCACCTGGTCGTTTCGGAACGAAGAGAAAAGAGTCACATTCCTCGATCGGTACGAGCGCGGAAATACGAGATATTCTGCCAGGATTTATTTTCTACTTTCCGCCATATCGATTCTTCGGATCTAAGTCCATTGTATTTTTTTATTTGCTTGTTTTCGTTTTTCTTTCCTTTTTTTTGTTTTTTTTTTTTTTTTTTGACGTGACAGGTAAAAAGCATGCTGTGAACGTTATCCGTATTGCTAAAGCACTTGATAGACGGACGTGTGTGCCCCGTAGAGTCGAGAAAAGCACGGGGGATCAATAAACGTGCGCTGAAGATAAATTGAAGAATATACTCAGGACGTTAACGGAAAAAGTTTTCTTTTTTTTCCAGAGGTCTCTTACTTCGAGCCAGCGAATTTTCGAGCCAGTGGATTTTCCGAAAGAAAAAAAATATTCTATTGAGCCAGAACTTGTGGATTTGTCAGCATCCCCATTTTTTTTCTTTCGTCCACAAAACGATGAACATTCTGGAGGATTGATTTGAAGCAAAAACTTTCAGCACAAGCGGGCAATTAGATAAAAGCTTCGAAAACAAAAAATAGCACGACTCTCGCGCATCAATTTTCTTTTCATTCCTTAAGATAATATTTTTCGGGCCTGAAATACAGTTTTAGGAATATTTTCAAAGTAATTCCGCTGTAAATTTCAAGAAAGGATATTCACTTGCTACGTGCTTTTGATTTATTCTGACACGTTGACACAGATTCATTTTCCTGTGTGATGTATCACACATTTTATGAATAAAGAGGAGCATAAATTTGTGCGCGAGTCACACTCACAGCTTCATTATTATCTCGAATGCCATTTTCTCGTAGTCGAGATGAAATTTTCATTTCACGAAGCTCCAAACATCTACAAAGACGTGAAAGAGCCTGGTTGCTGAATATTAAAAAGAAAAGTTTAAGCGGTAAAAATGAGGATTAGTCACGTCTTTATAGACGAGGATACAGTTTTTCTTGATTACCTTTAAATTTCAATTTCAGAGCCATGCGAAAAG
This sequence comes from Hyposoter dolosus, assembly GCA_963921915.1. Classification (NCBI taxonomy): domain Eukaryota; kingdom Metazoa; phylum Arthropoda; class Insecta; order Hymenoptera; family Ichneumonidae; genus Hyposoter; species Hyposoter dolosus. Next base: position 11,539,350 of record OY998137.1, on the reverse strand, counting down.
AGTGTGATTGAAAATTCAACCCGATTTACCTTTTTTCATCCATCGTACATATTTTTTCTGTTGGCAAGTTCACAGCAAAACAATCGTTGAAGAAACAACAAACGTCAAACACGAGTCAATTTTCATCTGAATCGTTCATAGACGCAATGAGGTAGTAGAGATCAATGAAAACACTTGCCGGATAATATTTATTTGAAGCTGTGTCACATAAGCTTTACGAGAACAATGAGTGGTCAGGAAAATCGAGGAAATATTGTTGCCAGCTTTTGTCAACTAAATCTGTTTAGTTCGTATGATTAGTAAGGCAAATATAGACGTTCCTGAGTATTGTTTCTTTGCATGTTTGGTAGTTTTCGAGTTACACTGACTTTTTGCTTCCTCATAGAGGAAGCTATGTGACGGTCAACATTTTTTTTTTTCCAGTTTTCAATGTCAATGTGTTTAAAATGTCCCAAAACATCGAAAAATCATATCTAGAAAAAATATCCGGATGTGTCTGTGTGTTATGGCGCTGCAAAATTGAAACCTTCATAACTCGAGAACGGTTCGAGCTACAGGGCTCCCGTTTTGCACAGACGTTAATCTATACAAGCTCTTCATTCTCTGGGAATTTTGTTGGAATCGCTAGAAAAATACGAATTCTACGGCATTTTGAAATTTTCAAAAAAAGGGTGTCGACGCTCTAGCTTCCGCAAATGTTAAGATTTATTACTAATTTTTTTTTTATAAATAGAGAATCATAATAGGAAGGTTGGTATTTAATTTGGGGAATCTCGGTGGAACGGTTTAAATTTTATGATTTTTCGAATTTGACGAAAATCTGAGTTTTTTTGAAAAATCGTCCAACCGCTCTAATTTCTGCAAATTTTGTAAAATATTGTGTAAAAGTCTGTACGTCTTCTTTACTTCTAGTTTTCTTCTCGATACGTCGCTAGATATTCCTAGAGCCTCGTGCTCACGCATGACACGAACCACGTCGACTTCCCTTACTGCGTCCCGATGAAGAACTTCCCTTGCTGTGTCCCGATGAAGAACTTGCCTTGCTGTGTCCCGATGAAGAGCTTCCCTTGCTGTGTCCCGATGAAGAACTTGCCTTGCTGTGTCCCGATGAAGAACTTGCCTTGCTGTGTCCCGATGAAGAACTCTTATGTTTGTGTCCCGATGAAGAACTTTTCGTGCCCGATGTCGATGAACACTTTCCCTTACTATTTGCAGGTTTTGGTGGTAGGCTGCCTGTCGGTAGATTGTGTGCATTGAGAACCTCTTCTATCCGATTGTTTTGCCATCCTTCAAGCAACTCATCGGTGGATACCGGAGTCCCAGATTTCGCGATCTGAAATTTTCATACGAAATCGTTTTTATATTTATTTATTTATGTATTAAAAAAATAGTTGGCTCAACTCAGCCACACAAAATGCAATGAGACAAAGGTTTGCTCGCGGTTCTTCGTACGAAATGTTTGAAATAGTTCCGAGCTTTGGACAATTTTTCACACTTGAGGATGATTTATAAAAAATTTTACATTCATTTTGAATATTCGGACTGAAAAACTTTATGCACGTTTCCTTAAAATGCACCAATACTTATTTCTTTTTGACCTTGACAGGGAAAGGTTAATTATCGATACACTTACCGTGGGTTTCATTCCATCCAGCCAGGTCTGGAACTGCTCCGGAGTCCCACTTCCTTTGCATGATGAAACTTTACGTTTTCCTGCACAGACAGAAAGCTAGAAACAGAATACAAAAAATTCATTGTTTCAATTTTTTAGTGGTCTTGTCAATTAGTGAATACTCGATAATTAGTTCGATAGGATATTATGTAAATCGTTTTATACCCCGACGAAGTCAACAATAAGAAACCCAATGGTTAAAAATTTAAGATTTCTCAGCATTTTCAAAAGCTCGAAGATTGAAAATTTTCAGTACGACGAAATTCCTTTGCAGAACTTTACGGTAATAGCTCATGCGAGTGACTGATGAATGTCAAGAAAATTTTTTGCCTTTATACGTAATTTACACAAAGTAAAATTTTATTCGTTCATTTTATTTTTCACTTGAAGCAGAACTCCATGTTCTATTGTCTCTGCGATATGGATACTTTACGAATTGACCTTGCATCTGATCAATACGTGGGAACAAAAAATATACAAATTATTAATTAGCACGTTTCGGTGACCATGATTATCTGAAGTCATGCCGACTCATCAAGAAATTCGTGAGTTTTGTATTATTTTTAAAAAGGTAGAAAAATTTCATTGAAAATCGTAGAAAAACGTGAAGAGCTTTCGTCCATGGTCAGCCACGTAGAAACTCGCGATTCGTGAGCTTGCTCGACTTATTTTAGAAGCAAACTTATCTCACCCATCGTTAGGCAAATTAGCAGCTCGGACCTGCCCCAGTAAAGAGCCCAAAATTCGAAGACTTTTAAACTTTTTGAATGAAACGTTTATTATGAATTTCTTCATATTCTTTGTGAGTCTTCAGAAAGCAATATCGGTCGCAACGACGTTTTGCGCACTGTGCATAACTGCAGATATCTCGCAATCACCGAAACGTGAGCATGACAAATACTACGTCGATTTTTTTTTAATCGAATAATTACAAGAATGTCACATGCACGAAGTTAATGTATAAAGTCGTGGGTATCAAACAAATAATAACTTTCTTCGTATAATGCAGAACCTTTGATGATGCACGATCACCGAAACGTGAGAATCACAATTACCTCGACTTTTGTGCTTCTCACGGGACAAAAAAATTTTCTACAAAAGTTGGTGGTCAATGTTTCAAAATTACTCAAAATTTGAATAAAATTCAGAGTTTGAAAATGTACGTCAGTTTTTTTTTTATCGTTTGAAGGTCCAATGAAAATTTGCTGAGTTTCGGAATCGATCCATCATTTATATTACGTATGAGGATTTTCTGGGTGATTCTTGGAACCCCTTCGAACATTCTCCATCGTAAAATATTCAGAAAATTAAACAGGTTCCGAGGTTGTTCAACTCTTGCTGGGTCGATTACTGCTATTTTCAAATGAACTTAAAATGCAAATTGAAGGGGTAAATTATGCTATAGTCGCTCGGTTGACACTTGACGCGCGCGACAGCTCGATAAAGATATTTCAGGGTTTTCCATATCTTTCTATAAACTCTCTGTTGCTACATTGGATTATTCCGGATGACAAATTCCGATGGTCGCCAAGATTTATCCACTGAGATTGAAGATTTTTCAATCTCAATCAAGATTTCTCAATCGCCCTTAAAAGAAGGATCCATTTTTGAAAATCCCGAGGCGTGAATTTTCTTTTCGAAAAACTGCTGCATCCATAGACAAATCCCTGATTATTTAGGGCAAAAATATAAAAATCGAAGAAATGATTTATTTGATAAAATGTTTAATTTTCCGGATAATATCGAAAAGTTTCATTTCCCCAGTTTCTCCAAATTATAAGTATGTCAACGAAAGGTTGAAAACTTAATAATAATATTTCGCAGTTTTTTTATCCCGGCGCATATCTTCGAGTCGTAAAATTGTGAGATGTTCGTTGATACGTGGTAAGGGTGCGGAAATCTGTGCGCCGAAGCTACCCCACATACAGCGTTCGGTCCCTCCAAACGGCGCTCGCTTTCCAACTGTTCCTTCAGTAATATCGGGGCCGTGAATGAAGTAGCAAGTGGTATAAACATTTCTCTACGGAACGGGTGTCCATCCCTCCGAAGTAGAACGGAATTTCCACGTTTTTCTCGTTTCGCCGGTAAAATAAAAATCATAGGGACATATTCTTAAATTGTGATGTAAAGTATTTTTTTTTTCTTTCAAATTATTTCGTAAAAGTTTTTGTTTCGATTGTCTTGATAGGAGAAAAACTTGCGTGGCTGTTAAAAAAAAGTGCGTGGGTGCTAATCATATGATTGTTGATCTCTGGCGAACCATTGACATGGAAGATAAAAATTATTATGTGTATTCTGCAAATTTTAATTTGGTAAGTTCGTGATGACGTTTTTCACGTTTATGCAAATTCGAATTTTTCGGGAATTAATTGAAATTAAGGAGCGTGGCTACACACAACAATGTTGCCATGTTAAAAGCATAGGAAAATTCGAAATGATTATAAAATTTAATGAAATTTGGTGAGTATATTCTTTAGTATTAAATATGAATATACAAATTTTTTAAGATTTTTCTTCTACATAGTTTTCGAATTATTGAAACACTAGAGTTTACGTGCATGAGCATAGGATTCAGATATATATAGATAAATTTTTTGCATATTGTAAACTCCGATTATTCGACAACTATGTAGACGAAAAATTTAAAAAAAATTGTGTCATCGTATTTGATGTTAAAGAATGTCAACACGAAATTTTATTAAATTCTTATCATATTGTCGTATGTAGCCAACCTCCTTAAATGACTATGCTTTATCTTAATTGGCAATAATAATTAACGTGGTTAATTAATTATTACTTGCTTCTTAGTTAATGAAAATAAAAAAAAAGGAAGCAGTAACTTTGCCACGTTTCCAAAATGGACATTCATCGAAATATTTGAAACGATTGAAATTTTAATCGGCTCGAGTCAAATTGACCGAAGCTCTGGGCCCAGGATTATTATCACGTTGGCGAAGAAAAAATAACAATGCTTCCTTTCGGAGCTGTCATCAACAACATTATTTCGAGACAACGCATTTATAAATCTTGTTTTTAAACACAACAAACGGGTAACATTGATCCAGTAAAAATTCAGGGATAACCTAATTCACTGTGATGCTTTATTCGTGCATCAGCGAGCCTCACATCGTATATGGAAATGAAGGGATTCGTGGTAGATCCAAGGTCCGTTTAGATATATGCTTGGGTGTTACACAAACGCAATTTTGTCCAGATTTGTAAATTGCTACCACAAGCTCTTAGTGTAAAAAAGTTTGATTCAATAAAATAAAAAAAAAATTCTCAAATTAAAATCACGAACAGGTCGTGGAGGAAACTTTGAATTTTGCAAATTGTGAAAGAATTTTTTTCCAATGTTTAATCGGACTCCGGCATTAGCAGGTTCAGTCTTATTCCGTTTTTTCAATTCACATTCTTTCGTATCATCCACATTCGTAGGTCATGCCACAGGATGTTTTTTTTTTTTTTAGATCAGAGACCCTTCACCTATCAATTATCGATTAAACCATAAACACGTGAGTAATCATTCGAGCTTATCACGCTCGAATAGTTACGCAGATTTTTTTTTTTGTGATCCTGCATCCACCCACGAGCATTATAATCACTTGTGTCATAAGAGCACGAATGTCGGTTTATTTCTCGCGATAGATTAACGTCGTGATCATCGCGTGGGCGTATGTTAATTTTTGATTCAATAAAAAAACGTATTTGACGACTGTAGCAACAGAAAGACAGCAAAGTCTCTTTAAAACTCGCGAATAAAAAATATATATGCAAAATACACCGCAGAAGGCAAAACGGCAAAGTCGAAGCGCAGGCATGCGAGCAATAAAAATAAAAAACCTAAAAAATTTTCCTAAAATAATTGGAAATTGTTGAAATTTCTGAGCACACACGATAGTTTCTTGTTCCAGCCAAAACGCTGAATCTGATGCGGTAGAAAAACCATGAAACTCGAGAGACTTGGAATCGCGAGCATAGGCCAGAAGTGCCAATTAAAATAAACGCAACTTTCCTCAAGCATTTGGCTCGTTACGGAGAGTAATTTTGGAACAAAAAAAAAAGAATATCTGTACACTTGGGGAAAACGTTAAGTGGGCAGGAGAGACGAAAAAGAGTCTATCGTGCTTGTGGAGAGTGAGCCAGAGAAAGAGATAGAGAGGAAAGAAGCAGTAGAGATAAAAAAATAACAAACGAACACGAAATTGGGAGTGAAACAAGCAAACTAAAAGAAGCTTGCAACCACTAACACACTTGAGGCGAAAGTTACGTCCAAGAAAGAGCTGTAACATGAGTGAGTGAAGTGGGGGGGGCAGTGCATCCGATTCTCATGAACGTTTTGCAGCTTCATCTTTCCTTTTTTTTCTCTTTATTCCCCCCCTCCCGTTTCCGTCGTATCTTTCTCTCGACCGAGATTTCTGAAACGTCATACGCTTTAGCCTCGACGTGACTTCCCTCGTGCACTGACTGAAAATTTCGTCAGAATCTTTTCTCATATCGCCCAGTCTTTCCCACTCAGTTGCTTCCCACTGTGCTTGGGCAGAAGAGCCCCAGGCCCTTCAGCTATACCTCGTCGGTACAAAAGTTTACGTTTGTACGAAGGCAACAAATATATATATATATATATAGATATGTATTTATCCACGTGCAGAAAAGTTCTCGGACGAGTATCGTCGGCTAACTGGGGCGCAGTAGCAACACCGGGCTCGTTACAGCTCTCTGCTGCGGTCGGGCTGGTAATATCCGGCATTTTCTACTTCTCGCGTGCGGGCCCACAAACAACGTTCTTCGAAAGGCGCAAAGTAGTGTGAGGGACCTGGTTTACAGGGCATCCAGGTTAACCTCGTGCAAGCTCCTAAGTCTACGTTGGCCCCGATGAAGAATCGATTCCGGGGCCGTTGGTCGCTCCGCTTTATCTACATATGTATATATAAAACATGTAAACTTCGTAGACGCGTAATCGACCACTCCGCCATGCTTCCGCGGGTCAAGATACCTATACTTATCAACGTACTTGCACGTATCTCTTGCATAATAACCAACATTTCCGAGATGTATCGTGAACCATCGATCGATTTAATTAACGTATTACTATCACTGAACAACTTTATTTAGGGTTCTTTTAAAATTTTGTATATAAACGTTCTTGACACCAAAACTAACAGTTTTATCCTGTGAAGAAAAATTTTCTGACGTTTAGAATTTGAGATATTTAATTTCCCATTTTTTTATTTTTCTCATCTAAACGCGTGTAAATTAAAGTCACGTTTCGTTAAAAAGTTGCACGAAAAAAACAAAATAAACGCGATTTCAATTTACACGCGTTTAGATGGGAAAAATAAAAAATGGGAAATTAAATATTTCAAATTCTAAACGTCAGAAAATTTTTCTTCAGAGGAGAAAACTGTTAGTTTTGGTGCCAAGAACGTTTATACAAAATTTAAAAAGAATCCTAAATAAAGTAGTTTTGTGATAGTAATACCTTAATACTTTCTTCAAAGAGACCAGCGATACCTAATCCTGAGTTTATTGAAATATTTTTTTCTGATTATTTTATTCCCAGTCAAATAATTGCAGTTTCAAAATACTGTCCAGTGGGAACTCCATCGTTACTGCATTCGGATACTTTGAGGATTGCAAAAGTGTTCTCGGAAGTTATTTCGTATTTATTTTCCCATTCCCTTCGTAGTATCAATTTTATTAAATAGTTTTTGAGGGTGACGAACTTTCCTCGGAAATGTGGGCTCTCCGGCTTTCCATGTAAAGAGAACTGCATATGAGGAAAAAGCCAGTAACGAACGAATGAAAATAAAAATCGAAACTGTTATTAATATTCTGGGACACCGATTTCAAAACGAGTAACTCGGTTGCTTCCGTTTTTTTTTTTTTTTACGAAATGGCGTAACATTCGAAAGTTAGAATTGTACAATTATTTTTCATTGGTTCAAAATACCATTCATTCGAGCTACCCCTTTAAAGAATCATCTACTTTAAAAGAGAAGAAAATTGTTACCATCAATCGAATAATATATGACGTTGAATATATCGAGATAAGAAGATCACAGAAAATGTCAGATCCTTGAAGAAGATTTTCTCATTTTCCGACGCAGTGGCGATCGTTGTATCTTTCGCAATAGATGCAATCGCGTAAGGGGAGTACAAGGAACGAGAGAAAATGGAAAAAGCCAGTAGTCTCAGTCTACGTTGGAAGGAAGGCATCTTCCTTTGCTCGGATAATTTGAATTTATTGCCAACGTTTTCCTCCACACGTGGACAATAAAAATAGCAATGAAAATATTCGCTCGGTTCCCATAAATTTTCTTCATTTTTGTTATTCCTCAGTGAACGGTCAAAAAAATGAGGAAACTGAGTGAGCAACGAGAATTTCAATGATAAATTCATCATCGCTCGGAGTAATTTGAATATATTTATCAATTTTTTCGTGCGAGCGCTCACAATGATGGTAGTTCCATTTTTTACGCATAAAAAGTAAAATAACAATAAGCCCTCGTTCTATATCTAGCATTCACATTTCGTGCATACAGAGGATCAAACAGTTTATTAAATTTGATAAATTCCATGCACGCCCACAGCCATAAAAAAATGTTCAATTTTACGATTTTATTGAACCACCATGTGGATCTGCACACGAACTATTCATGTGATTCATTTTTCTCCTTTATTCTCGAGCCATGTCACAATTGTCACCTCGATCAGCATTGTAAGTGAAAATTTGAAAATTAACAACAAAGAACTGAGGGTCGACGATGTTTTAATCGCATTTCGAGCTTTTTTTCATTTCGGACAACTGACCAATCGGGTTATCCTGAAAAGGTACCAACCAGACATGCTTTTTAATCAGGTCCTACACGGACTCACCACGCGATGTACAAAATGAACTTTTGACAAAAAAAAGCTTATGAAAAAAATTGCATGGATGGAAGCAAAATGCGGTAGCCGCTTTCTTTGATGAGTAATTGAATTTTGGGTGTAATTGAATTTCTCTTCGACGACCTTAATCCCATATTCCACAAGCTAGATCAGGGCAAATATCCTTCTCCGGGGTATCGGTGGCTAATTACGCGAGAATCATTGACTCAGGGATGGGCGAAAATCCATTGAGCTAAGGTTCGACGTTGCTTCATGCCTAAAATGGAGGTTAATGATTAGTAACTACAAAGCTCTGGAGGATACTCTAACGGAATAAGAAAGAAGTAGAAGTTTTTCGTAATGATTATTTTTTCGAGGAAAACTTCATTAGGACATTGGCGCGAAATTTGTTTGAGAGTTTCAATACAATTTGACACTTTTTTTTTTCCAAACCCCCAGGTCCATATATAGTCGATTTGGTGTTGTTTTTTGTTGTTTTTTTTGGAGAAACAATAGAAAGCTTTTGTTTATGGATGGTTCAGCGCCTGTGAAAAGACCCTTGATCCGCGCTTCGGGACGTCACGGATAAAGGGAGCCGTGCGCTGTGTATTTGATGTTTTTTTTTTTTTCATTCTCTTTTATTCCTCTTCCTTCCAATCTCTCTCTCTCTCTATCTCGCTCTCTCTGGGCTTTGTCGATCGAGATTTACAAAGCGTACCGATCTCCATGTATGTGTATTTTTTGGCCGTTATTCCCAGAGAATAATTGGCGTGTGTACACTTAGCCATGGACGCAGAACGTCGACAAAAAAGATCGTGGAATTACTTTTACGAAGTACATCGACGGTATGTGCAGCTTTGGAGAATGAACTCTGCTGATAAAATTGCATGAACACGCATATTAAAAAAGCTCGAAAAATGGTCAAAAAATCATCTCATCAGGATCTGGCCCAAGTGAAATTTTCAAATAATCGTCAAATATAATATCACGTCGACCTAAATACAGATTTGTATGAAGCAATTAGCAGGACCGATAACGTTGCATTTTGTGAAAAAAGAAAGCTACGCGGTGCATCTAGTTCGTGACGACGATCAGAACAATCTTTCAGGAATAATGTTGTTTGGTTTTTGATTATTTTTTCAAACGATGCTGCTGGATCTATGGCAGGTGTACACACAATTTCCATCACAAACTGATTGTATGCAGTGCCACGAGCAGCTTTGACACTGAGCCTCTCTACGTTAAGTCGATTCACACATCATTCGCTATGTGGTATAGAAATTTCTGACAGGATCCAGTACTCGCCCGAGGGTACAGTAGAGATGGGCGATGATGTGCTGACAAGAATATGTATTCGTATAAGCAATCTCGTTGCTCAATTAAGTGACGGATAGAACAATGAATTAGATGGAGTGGATAAGAACTCATCATGATTTCCACTGTCATTCGTATTGGTAATAAATAAAACATGAGTTTTTATTACTTTAATAAAATTGGCTCGGGTGTTTGATCCTTTTTATTTTTTTTTCAAGCTGCAATATACGCCATAGATTGATGGGAATTTTCAGACACGATATTCAAGGGGACAGACTATCGAATAAAATAATTTCAAACGGAAATCGAGTTTTTTCACATATACACGTGTACCCGAGCCCTTAATAAAAAATAAATGTGTGTTTTTCGTGTAAATTATATGGATTCCATGTGTGCTGGATGAATAATTCTCACGAGAGAGACTCCAAACATCGTGTAACAGACTAAAGTATCGCTCGTTTTTTGTCCAGCAATTTGAATCTTCAGGGAAATAAATTCATGATGCTATCTCCACGTATATTCCCGTGACAGACCTACGATTATTTATTTACAGCATTTCATTCCGACCGAGTAAAAAATGGCAATGAAGAGTGTGGTAACTTGAAAAGTAGCATACAGGGACGATCTGGGCAATTGATATATCTGAGAAATTATCCATTGAATGAGAGCCTGTTAATTAAATTACCGAATAAACCGACCAGGAGCGGAAAACTTATTTTTTTTCCCAGTTTTTTTTTTTTTCAATAAACTTGTCGTACAGGTTAATTAACTATTTTATCGAGGCGTGAAATTTATTTCGAATTATCAGCTCGTCTTATTACCCGCGTAATTTGTGTTGCGAATCTTTTTCTTTTTTTTAAATTCTGTTGGCCATACAATTTTCCATGTGAGCGCAGAAAATAAACGAGGGGGAGCAGTTCCCTAGTGGATGATGGCTCGGTTGAGCTCGCTTCCACAGGAAACAGCGTTTCGTAGGTGAAAAAATGTTGAGATCATGAATTACTGTTTAGGCAACGTGATCGAATGAGTGAAAAGTTACTTGGCTGGCCCCAGCGGTCGCAATTTTATTTTTAGAACGCTTGAAACATTTTCAGAGGTTTATACTTTGATGGAGTGTGTTTTGTGGCAGTTATTTTTGCAGAATACAAAAGAGGCTACATTTTTGTTTTCCGTCGAGTAGTTAATTAAAAAGTGAAATAGGAAGAAAAATAGCGAATAAAAGAGCGTCGGTGGGTGATGAGAATTGGCTGATTGTTGTTTCAGGCGTGAAAAGATCCCGTAATGTTGCTTCGTAGCACATCAACGCGACGCACGAGAGCGTCCCGAAACCCTGGGGGTGTGCCACAGAGTCACGTTGTCGGAAATTCGCCACCCGTGTCAAGGGGTCGCAGAGCGTCCGTCGCGACGGATAAAGCTGGACCCCTGAACCAAACAACGATTGACTGCTTCATGGACAGGCAACGCTCACCACGAGGCAGCATGGTGCCCAACATTGCGTTGGACAACGAGGATGTTACACCGGATGAGGTTCGTTACGAATGCAAACCATCATCGCACAGAAAGCCTACCACCGTTTCACATGCATGACATGAAAGATCACTTTCCAATCATGTTGCTCAACTCATTTCCTAAGCCTATGAGTAAAATGTTGATTTGTAGAGCAACCAGAATTTTTTTTGTGTCGTTCAAGCAGCCAGTGGGCAGAAGATTGTTACCGGATCCTGAGTCCTGCAGTGCAGGACGCGCGGGTTTGTTATCAGCGTCGAATCGAAGTCCTCGAAACTCTCTGGTGCCAGATGATTATGCTCGAAGCCCAAGAGGCTCTTTGGTACCACCGGAAACTGGTTACAACCGAAGTCCTCGCAACAGTCTCGTTCCTGGAACTCTTGGACACTCGAGAAACTCATTGGTCCCAACTGAAAATGGAAGTAACCGGAATTCAACACACTCCTTATTACCCGAAGGATCTAGGAGTCCTCGAGGAAGCATGGCCAATATTGAGTTCGACAGAAGTCCACGAGGTTCGGTGTGTCCGGAGCTGTTGAGGTCCCCAAGGGGTAGCATCGCCCCTACCGACTTAGAGAGAAGTCCTCGAGGCTCCATTTGCCCGGAAATGTTGAGGTCACCCAGAGGAAGTATCGCACCAATTGAGATGGACAGAACTCCACGAGGTTCGGTCATTCTCGAGTATCATAACCAGAGCCCTCGTGGGTCCATTATGCCTGAACACAACAGATCACCCAGAGGATCAATCGCACCAGATTCCAACAGATCTCCACGTGGCTCTATATGCCCCGAAGGCAACCGAAGTCCACGAGGCTCCATCGCTCCACACGAGATTAATAGATCGCCGAGAGGATCAGTGGGCCAGCCCGCTGATTTTGACAGAACTCCAAGAGGCTCTATCGGGGGCCAGACAGAGTCGGAATTGCCGCCGAGAAATCGAAGTCCTCGGGGTAGCATTGGACCTGAGATTGATAGGAGTCCTAGGGGAAGTCTCGGTGGTCATGAGAGGCGACCCCATCGGGTTCTGACCCCACAGGACACGAGAAGAGCTTCCGCGGATCAAGGTACGCAAAGTTTTCATAATCGCGGAACTGCGTTAACCATTCCATCATGACATGCACATCCAACGCCTTTTTAAATGTCACGGGACTTTGTTTTCCTCAATTTCGATCCCAATCACTCATTCGCAATCGTTCACATCGATTCTTAGCGAATTAATGATTCCGGTACATAGTTCGACGCCTGCATACGACGAATCACAACAGATAGAAGTCAAATTTCAGAATATGAGATTTAACTCTGCTCCCTAGCGTAATAGTATCGTCATGTCGGGAGAAGCTCCTCGTTATATCAAATCCTTGCAGTCAGAGCCCAAGGGAGGTCGAGCTCGAGTCACGGGGTTGTTAGCAGGAAAAATATCAAATAACGCACTGGCATATTCGATGTCATCGTATTGCGGGGAATTTACATGGTTCATCGGAACTCGTATGCATGGAATGACATTTGGGCTAACGAGGATGTGATCAACCTCTCGAAGGATTTTCAAACTCTTTTCAAACCAGAAAGCTCTCAGTCACAATGATACCGAATCAATCATACGTTTCATTTGATATTGAATTTTAAATTCACTTTATTTCACCGTACCATTGGGTCGACTCGACTGAACGTTTTCCTCAATACAATACAGCACTTTGTAGAGTATTTCGTAACGAACAAGAACAGAGGGCAGGAATATTCCAATTGCAGGTACAACAGCTAATCGACAGACTTCACCGTACAGACATCGCGAAAGTACTTCAGGAAACGGTAGAACCACTGGGAATTCTGGTCCTCAATCCAATCTTGGATATGGAACAAACGCTTGGGCGGATTCTCGAAGGGCAAGCAGCTCGGTGTCTCAGGTAAAAACTGCTCAGATTTTAAATCAACGACAGAGATTCTCTACAGCTGTCTACAATATTGCGAAATGAAAATAGGAACAAAAACTCATCCCGAAACACGAGCTTTTATATACGAAGAGCGTAATAATAAAAAGCAAGATTCAACAAATGTTGGAAACGCTCAAAGCCTGGAAAGTTCCTTCGCGAACTTGCAAGGAAAATGGCACTCGTCTTGAGCCCCTGGCGTAATTAAAATCGTCCGCGTTGTAATTGCCTCTTCAGTCTCGTCAAATCGTGAGTTAAATCTTCCCCCGACCAAGTTCCAAGTAAATTCTGTTATTCCTTGATTCCCGAGGTATTATTGGTGGAATCCAGAAACTACGAGTTTCGAGGTGTGAAGAAATTTTCAAGATAGCAATTCTAATTAATACGACCAACTGAACGAGTTGCCTTTTGGAAGGCAATATTATCACATGAATAGAAAGCCTGAGAAGAGGCAATAACAAACGATAACAGGATGGAGGAACTTGTAAAAAAAAGGCCTTCAATTACTTGAGAAATCCCAAGTCAAGGATTTACAAATTGCTCGTGAATGAACAGTTTTTTTTTGTAAAGACTTTAAATAATCACTGTTTTCCACGTTTCTAGAAAATTGTTTACTACTTAATGAAAAAGTTTGCTCTTAATTTCCTCTGACAAAGTAATCATGGGTGGTTATCAAGAGTGAGTTTTTTCTTTTTATTGTAAATAAACAGAATGAAATAGCGAGCGGAGATAGAGGATGTAGTAACAGGATGAGGGCGCAAAAGGGAAAGAAAGAGGAGACGGTGAAGTGAATCGTGAGAAAAAAGGAATCTCTAGGGTTGAAATACGGCGTTGGTGGTTGGAGAACGTGCTTGAAGGCTGGAGGGTGGATTGATGTGGAATTATCGATCGGACTTATAGTGGAACGCTTCGGTGAGACCAGCTCGATTTCTGCTTTCAGTTTTCAGGTGACGAGTCTCGGCGGCTTTGCGGGGGCGTTGTTAATTCCATGGAAAAAGGTTCTTCTGGATCCGGACCGTTGGGGGTTGCTACCTATGGCACACTGGTCTTTCAACTTAAAGATGCTCATCGCGAGGCAAGTGGCACTTGCGACTTCGTTTTTCGTGCCATGACCGTTGTTAGCAGAACGATGGTCTTTACTGTCTGCCTGGGTTGTCTCTCGACAGTCCCATTGTTAATGCTCATTATGGGTGAGTTAATAAACGAACTATCAATCCCATTTTTCCTCGCATGAAAATGATCAAGTTACCTCCCAACACCTCAGACAGATTGAGAGACTTTTTCAGCAAAACACACGTATGGACGTGAATTTCTAAAATGACCAGAAAATTTTATTTCATTTTCATCGAAATTTCATTTTGTTGCGAAGTCTGTTCTTATCATCTTCTCGTGTACATAGGTCTGTGTGCAGTAGCCGTCTTTTTAGCTGCTCTATGTATTTGCGAATGTAGTTCGTTAATTAAAACTTCTTTTTTCATTGTTATCCCAGCTGCTATAAAAGTACAATACATAATTAAATTAATTATCGATTTTTTCGACTCCCCAGACATATCATATTGAAAATTAAAATAAAATAAAAACATTAAGAAAAACAACATTTCCGTGTGTTGTGTCGTGATTAAGATTCAACCGAACAAATAATTATCCATTTTTTATCGAGGAAAAAAATAGTTTTTTCGTTTTTTTAAATCAAAATTAAAAGTTCGACTTTAATTTTAATTAAACGAGTGCGAAATAATTTGCTAACGGTGTTCATTCACAGAGAGAGAATTTGAGCAAAGACATAGTAATTTTTCATTCATATTCTATCGAAAATCGCGGAAATTTGGAATTTTTCGCACAATTTCAGATGAAAAATTACTATCTATTTGCTCAAATTTCTCAGAGGGACGATATGGTTCCAGGGAACTATGGTGGCATAGTAATTTTTTCTATAATATTCTCTCCGTGTTGTACTTCGTAAAATACAATTTTCAAAGTACAAGTATTTATCGATGGTCCAAGTCCGTCATTACTTACGTGTGTAAGTAGACAGATCTTGAATGATGATATGAACAAATACTTTCATAACATGCACCCGGCACGAAGATCGAGAAATCAATAAAGGGATAGAGCTTTTTTCGTGTATGTTTTTTTTTCTTTCGCTCTTTTCTCTGTTTGCTAAGCTACCATGGAAAATTGATTGGCTGAACTACTCGCAAAATTCCAGGAGCGAAATAACCGTGCACAAAACAACTGGGCGTGTGGTCGTTCATTATTTTCACAAGAAGTATTATTACCTCGCAGCGAGCTTCCCTTCCCTCTTTCTCTCTTTCTATCTCGTTATGAACGATCGCATGTCTGAGTATCCTTACACTTGCACGACCAATGTGGCCGGGTCAGTTCTCTCGCATGAGCCAACTCGGCCAATACTACATGCTTTGAATGATGCATTCATCAAACTTGATGAATTTTCAGACTCTACCAATTTACAGGCGGACGCATGAAACTTTAACGAGATCCGTTTTTCATCAAAATTTCATTATCTTTGCTCATCGCTCCACAAATAAAATTATTCTTCGGTTGAACGAGTGAATTAAAAAATATACATCCACATGTGGACGTGGGTGAAAAACGGTTGTCAGGGTAATGATCGATCGTAGAATTTTGTTGTCAAATGGAAAACAGTTTGATTTTTGGTGAATTTAGTGAGACGAGCTGAAACGTTTTTAAGAAATTGTTGACACACGACATTTCGATTGTTGTTGAGACTGCTTTCGTTTTACAAACGACACAGAGAAGAAAGTTTCGTGGACATTGTGTATTAGAATAGCCTCGAAACGTCAGCCATGGGCCAATTTTCAATACTTTTGTTTGCTCGGGAATTTAGCACTCGACACAAAAAAAAAAAAAAAAAAAACTTGGCATTTGAACGACACGGTTGAACAAATAAACGCAATCGAACGAAACGCGATGTTTAACGACGGATTTCGAAGCTTTCGTATTTACCTGGGACAAATAAATTTCACGTCAAATGTTGATCGTAGTTTTTTGTTCGCTAATGAGTTTCTCTAATTATCGATTCTGCCATTTCGCATGTGATGTCTAGATTGTGAGCAATCCATGTGCGTTATTTATGCTTAATTGAACGAAAAGCTAAACTCTCGGAATACAGCTATTCGTGTAACTATCAATCAATCACGAAAACCCATTATTTTCGGCCAGATTTAGGTTCCTCGTTATTTCATCCGCAAATGCACAAGTTTTGCATGGAACGGACATTCGACGCATCGAGGCTCAAACGTTTCAGTCATCAATTGGGCTTGCAAGCATTTTTTTATTTTACAAACATCGCTCCAACTGCATCGATGAATCTTCATTCAAACATGAATTCATTATCTTGTTAAGATCGTAGTCTCGCCAGAATATTTTTTAACACATTTCACAAAATAATTCCCAACGCCGTTACAAATTTTTTATATTTTTGCTTCCTCATAGACGAAGCTATGTGACGGTGAACATTTTTTTTTTCCAGTTTTCAATGTCAATGTGCTTAAAATGTCCCAAAACATCGAAAAATCATGTCTAGAAAAAATTTCCGGATGTGTGTGTGTGTGTGTGTATTTTATGGGACTGTAAAATTGAAACGTTCATAACTCGAGAACGGTTTGAGCTACAGGTCTCCCGTTTTGCACAGATGTTAATCTATACAAGCTCTTCATTCTCTGGGAATTTTATTGGAATTGCTAAAAAAATACGAATTCTACGGCATTTTGAAATTTTCAAAAAAAGGCTGTCGACGCTCTAACTTCCGCAAATTTTAAGATTTGTTACTGATTTTTTTTTTATAGATAGAGTATTATAATAGGAAGGTTGGTATTGAATTTAGGGAATATCGGTTGAACGGTTGAAATTTTATGATTTTTCGAATTTTAGGAAAATCTGAGTTTTTTGAAAAAATCGTCCAACCGCTCGAAATTTTGCAAATTTTGTAAAATATTGTTCTACTTTACTTTCTAGAAAAGTTGTCCAAATTCTATAATTTTAAATGAAAATACAAAAAACACTGCAAATTGAAATTTCCAAATTGCTTCCTCAAGATGCTCAAGGTGCACGATGCTCAAAGCTTCCTCATAGAGGAAGATTTGGGCATCGTGTTTTTTTCAGTTACCGAAGAACATTTGATTGTCGCGAGACTGCTACTTTGAAGCGGTAGCTCGATTGCTCTAAGTAAAAATGATTGCGTTTACCTCTCTAGACTTATTCAACCCCCTGAGATGTACAAAAATGAATTCAAAGCTTTTGATATTGAACGTCGTAAATTTGAAACTTTTGGCATATTCTAAGGTGTGCAGTTCATCAAAGATTGCCCGATTGAGCCAAACATACCATTTTACATGGTCGTCGGTGGATCACTTGGAAGTTTGAGAATATTCTGGGCCCTTTATTCACAAATACAATCACGTCGGCTCGAGGTTCTGAGTGTGCCCACCACGGAATCTCACAATTCACCGATGAAATTGGTATCCATCGTCCTTTCACTCTTCCTATCGATTTGGTTCGTCGTAGGTGAGGAAAATCTCGAATTATTCATTCCAAATTTCAAATTCGTATTATTTTCAATCATCCCACATTTAACGAATAATTAAAATTATTTTTTCTTGTCCATTCGGTTGATTGACCTTCACCCAGAAAAAGACTTATTAAAAATCAATAAAATATATTTAATTGAAAAAGTACTCGAAGCAAATAATTTATTCATTCTAAACAAATAAATTTATTTATTCTAAACAAATAATTAAAAATAATAAACCTCGTTATTTAAAAAGAAGAAATATTTCTTGGCATTCAATAAATAAGTATTGAATTCAAAGAAGTGTATTGTAAATATACTCCATTATTACTTTTTAATGAATATTTTTTCTGGGTGTTGAAATAACGATTTTTAATTTTTCGTCGAAAAAATATATTTCCCCGCATTTTCATCATGATTTTCGATTACGAATTCTTCACTGTCGTTGATTGACACAGGCAATTATTGGATCCTGAGCATACGATGGCCCAAATATGCTGCTGACATGTGGAATCCCGATCACTGGTGCGACAAAACTCTCTACACATTTTCGGTCGTGCATCTCGGCATAGTGTACGCGGTAATCGTTGCCAGCATAATTACAGCAATTGCACTGGCGATTTGCAGATTCTTCGCATGCCCATGGTTCGAAAGGTGAGTACGATGCTTTTGTACAATTTTTATTTGGCTACAAAGACGAAGGAAACGAGTGAAACACGATGATTCTTTTCGACTGTTTCAAAAATTGCACCAACGAGTTATCTCGCGAATGCAAATGATTTCGACAAAAGAGAAAGGCCGAAAAAATCGTTTTTTTTTTCACTTTCTTCATACTCTAGTTAAGCCAGCGTGCAGGGTCGCTTTGCTTTTCGTTTCGGAGGATTTGTCGCTTCGAGAGTTCATTTCCGGTCATTTTGAAGATTTTTATGGTCAGAAAAAAAACGGAGAATAACTACAAAACACCGAAGAGCAATTTGCAATAGATTTGTCGACGAACAAAAAAGTTGGCATTGTGAACTCATGTGGGAAGCAGTTATTTGACCTTTTCTCTGAGTCTCGTTGTTTCGATCTTTTCCATTGCGAGAGCGTGGTTGATTGTTCTGAATCGATTTCACAGCTGATAGAAAACGTTTCCGACTAATACCAAAAACTCGACATCCTGGGCCAAAAATCAAAAGGTTTTTTCCAGCATTCGCTTTTATTTCATCTCGGATTTGCCAGTGCTTCGGTTTTGCGTATTGCTCTGCAGGGGATCTCTAAATATCGCAATGGCAATGTAGCTTGCCTAGATGCTGAGGGCGGTAGGAGGTAGTGAGGGGCAGGGATTTCAAACAGCAAGTTTGCGTCGTATCAACAGTAACTCGGGAAGTACAAACACGTGAGCTATTAATTCGTAGTAGGCGAGCGTATATTTTTCCGGGCGATTTGAAATTTTTATTTGCTTCGTCTTTGAAGACGGGGCTAGAAGAAAAAAACTCGAACGTAAGTTCTTTGGGAAGGAGGCATTTCTGCATTTTTTTTTGTTCTTACGAATGCAGGCGTGATAAAAAATGCTTTCAGTCCGACGAATGAATTATTTTCATGGTTTTTCGTGCCGAAAATTTTCAATTTATTCTTTTTCGACTACGTAATTTTTCCCATGGAACGAAAAATGTTTTTTTTTTTTTTCAAATTTTTAATCCGATTTCGAATTCCAACAAAATCGCTCGTCTTTGTGTTTTCGAGAAAACTTTTTGGAAAAAAAAACGCGTTTTAAATGACGCCGTTCTGGGCGAGAAAAACATTTTGAAAAAGTAAATAAAAAAAAGTTGAAAAAATTGGTTTCCATGTGGTTTGTTGATCAGGTACAAATAACCACGGAGATCTGCACGCCTGAGGGAAGGTGTTGGTGAGAGAAAAGCTGGTCCAGCGTCAAGAGGGCGCGAAAGAATTTCGCTCGACGGTAAAGTCCTGGAGGAATTGAACGAGGACGACGAAGAAGCTTCGTTGGATGCTGCGAATGAGAGCGAGGTCGAGAAACTACCAGCGGAAATAGTGGAGGGCGGAGTGCGGGAGGTTCGTTGGGTCGACCAGGTTGTTCAGGAAGTCAAGTATTGCAGCAAAATGCAGTTTCGTGCTCCGGCCATAATTGAATTGTAACTGAAGCGTCCCAACGGAAATACCATCAGGACTATTTTTTTTTTTTTTTTTCTTAATATTTTCTTTTGTTTGGAGCTTCCGGAGCTGCGGCGAGTCACTTGAAACGGTAGCATCGGTGCGAAGATAAATTCCGCGGGTGGAAAAGTTCTTGAGAACGAAATATTTCACGAGGTAAAAAAATGATTAGAAAAAAAAAAAAAACAAAAAAATACTGAAGCTCCGTGTCGAAAGGAACGTTGGAGGAAGAATGGGAATTGAATACGTTTCTGGGGCTTCCTCACGGTTTTAATTACTCCCACAACTTTTCAGGAGAGCAGCGAACATCAGAAGTCCGCAATTTGCATCGAAGCAGGTGAGTTTGTTCTAAAAATGTTTAAACTTGGAATTTATTTGATTTATCGCCATCAGAAGCTTCGCATTTTGTCATCGTCGAGATTCCGATAAAGAACGAATTGTTAAAAAGCAAAAAAAAAAAAACAACTAAGACGGAAGGAAGAAAGGACGACGTAGCTGAATAAGATTTTTATGACTGTGTGCAATGAAAAAAAAAAAAACAAAAAACATCACAATCGATTTTCCTGATCATTACCAACAGGATTAATGAGAAAAAAACTATCAGAGAGATAAGAATTTATCGATGGCGTATATAGCCGATATATTTGCAAGAGAATTCATCTCGTCACAACTCCATGCATTCATTTTTCTCCAAATGAAAATTAATAAGGTCCTTGAAAAACGTCCGAGATCGTGTGAACAAGTGATAGAGTCAATTAATTAAATTACGTGGAGTATCGATCGCATTTGCGTCGTAAATTGAACCGTCTCCGTTAGTAGCTACGTTGAAAATAATGCAGAAATAAAAAAATTCAAAAAATAACAACAACGAGGCGTTCGTAACGAAATGAAAAATAATCTTCGACCACCAGTCTCCGGAGTACACGGTGAGTCGAGGGGTTATTCGGAGGCAATGATGAAACGTGTAATTAAGAGACCAAGACGTCTCAATTAAAAATATATAATTACGAAATAAATTATTCGTGTATAGAGAAAAATTGGAAATTGTAATATTTCTAGAGGTTGTAAATTTGTGAATTTTAAGCTGACGATTAAACAAATACGTCACAATAACCCTGGAACACCATAATATAGAAAATACGAGATTTTCCCACTTATGGGTCTGCGTGACCCAGATTTTTTTTCGCTGGCATCCTCGAACGTTTCGCTGGGTTCGATGATCATTTTTTTCGATCGAAACGTCAGCCTCTCAATACAATTATAATTGACGTACACTTTTTGGAGTTTGGTGAATTGAACATATTTAAGAATTTTCGATTTTTACAATATCATGCTTTCGTATGGGTCTCCCAGACCCCTTTATTGCGCACGTGAGATTCCAATGCTCTTGAAATCGTCTTCGTAACGATTGATTGATTAAACGTTTTATTACTTTCCGCTTGTGACCGCGCGGACGTTCGAAAACGGGTCGATAATTAATTCGCGTGATAATTCAAAGGAACACATTACGGAGGCACCAAAAGTTGGACTCATTTTTAAAGAAATAAAAGACTTCGTTATTATTGAGAGACATTTTTCGACTAGAATTAAAATTTGAAATTTCATCGCTCGAAACGAGCTCAACGTGCTATTTACAATATGCCCACGTCGTTTAAAGTTTCTCGACTTAAAACTCTACGACAGGAGTCAGAAAGGATTAATTACGAATTTAATTAAAATGCGAATTTGACCAAATAAATAAAGAGATCAATAGGAACCGTTGGGATGCGCCTAAGAGAACGATTTACAATCAAGAAAGTTATTCCGAATAGCGAATCAATTTTTTGTGAACACTTCAACAAATATTTGGATTAGTTATTAGAATTTTTTTGTTTTAACGATTCCCAATTTTTTTACCGATCTTTCTACGTTTTTGCGACGCGGTCCAATAAGTTTTTTTTTTCCGAAAAATTTCTTCGTAATCATGCGAATGCTCGATTAACGTTTGATCAACATTGCCCAAAAAAATCTCAAAAACTCGAATAATTACGAATTAATTGCATCCCAAAAATCGTCTATGAAAATAAATTCCTTCCGGCACAACGATCGGCAGATTCGGAAATCAGTTTTAAAATGCGAGACGCGTGTAAAGAAAACCTTCTGTCATGAAAATTCCATAAATTTTGCTGACTCCGTTTTTATCGAAAAAATTGCAAACGAAATACGAAATAATACAAAAGTAGGTCAACGTTGACCTACCGAGTCGACATCTCCTCGGAGACAATGCGACTGACACAATGATACGTCAAAAAACTCACGTTTGCGAATAAATGTAAACTAATTATTGGGCACAGTGGGAAGTTATCTGCCAGTCACAATTTTTCAAATTCCATCATCGTCGAAAGTTGGTAACAAAATAAAATAAAGCAACGACTGTTTCTCGATTCATTAAAAACGATACCATGAAAAGTACCATAGCATACCGTGGATGCAAGTGAATGAATAGGGCTTTGAAGATATCCAATTTGTCTCTTGGGAACGTCTCGTTCTTTTTTTTTTTTTTTTTTTTTTTTTTATTAACCATGCAATTTCATTGTGACAGTTTATATTTTCATGTAGCAGCAAGTGCTTGGTAATCGATTGGGTTTCCACTGCATCGCGTACCCGTAGGATTGCGAGGAACAAAAAATACTGCTGGTGGTTGAAAACGAGAAATACGTACGCAATTTCTATCCGATAACTGGAAAAATGAAAAATCGTATTTCCTAACAATTTATTCGAGCGAATAAGCGGATTTTGGGTGACACGAAGATCTGAACGGAACAAAAAGCTTTCCAAGTGTTTCCTTAACGTTATCGTACACTTGACACGATAAAAATAAATGACTGACGACGTGTTCGAAAAAGATTTGTCGAGTGACCATTTTTTTACAGTTGATAATTTTTTTTTTAATAATATTTGATAAAAAAAATTACGGAAACGGGAAGTTATTGTTCGTGACGAAAATATTGAAAGATTTGTGTCTCGTGAAAATTGGATTAACAATTATTTTGCTCGAGTTTTTTTTTTCCAGAATTTGTTTATCGCAATTTATTAGTGAAATTGCTGATGATTGTTGTTGAGACCCACGAAATAGAGAGTTTAATTATTTTTATAAAAAAAAAAACAAACTATGAGGGAAAGTTGACTGGAGTGAGGCGAAGGTCTAATGGAAAAAAAAAAGTTTACGATTGTTCAAAGTTTTTTAATATTTCATTTATATTGAAGTTTCGATTTGTATAAACAAAAATTATATGCATATATTTGTAGGATGATGAACTTGGATTGTTTGGGAATAGAGAATATATTTCGTGTTAAAAGTTAAGTGAATGTCGAGCGGTCGCTTTGAGAGCATTGTCTCTAAAAAGAATAAATACCTTAAAGGAAAACAGAAGTAGCGAAAAGTTCTTTAAGGGATTAGGAAAATTTTAAGACTCTCGTTTGCTGCCGCAAACGCGTGAATTATGGTCCGGGCTTTAAAAGTAGAATTTCGCTGAGAGACGACAGAGAAAATTATTCTGAATCGTAATTCCCCTCGAATTGTATAAAACCAAGCTCGGTAAAATAAAAAAACGAAACCTTCCGTTTGTTTTTTTTTCCAACTTTAAAAAACTCATATTCTGAAGTTAATGAAATATCATTAATTATCCTCCCATCGTTTTTGGTATTTAATTTATGGAAAGTTTTTTATTTCTTTATTTTTTCACCGATTACTGAGGAGGATCGTGAATTTATTGTTATTTTTCGATAAAAATGTTTTTTTTATTCATGGAATTTCGAATTTGAATGAATTATCGTTTAGGGAAAAAAAAAATCATCTCCGAATCTCCTATGAAAGCTCACATACGAAATGCATAAAGGATTGAAATGGAATGTGAGAAAAAATTATGAGGAAAAGCATTATTACTTCCGCATGTACTAAGCACACACACGCAGTAAAATTCTAAGGTCCAAAAACGCAGGGTGATCGTAAATCCATTTCCGATTTATTTGTAAAACGTGTAAATAATGGATAATTTCATTTCGTACAATAAAGTGCGAATGGAAATATATTTGCGAGCGCACTCATACGAGACAAGGGTCCAAAATCACACCTCTCAATCTGCTGAAATAGTTTTGAGCAACAAATATTACAAATAAACGTAAACAGTTCGTAATATAAACAATAAAAATAAGTAAATAAATATTTATGAAAAAAAAATAGAGCTAAATCGCACTAAATAAAATGGCAACGCTGTTCAGCAAAATAAACAATTTTAATGATGAATTAAGGGGTCACGTTTGGTCTAAATCCAAAAAAAAACTTTCCTTCATTTTTTTTTTCAACGAAACGACAGTTTTATATAAAAATATTCATTATGAATTTTTGGAAACATATTTTGAAATGAATTCCAGAATTTTTTCGTACCGACAATTGCAAAATATTGAAAATTCTTCGTCCATACATTTTTTTTTTTTCATTTTGAATGCAATTTTCAATCGTAACTCGACATGACCCCTTAAATAATGACGAATACAAAAATTTGCACAACACATGGTCATTTTTCAGCTCCAGAAACAGGCATTGATTTTGTAATGTTTTTGTAATCAAAGAGCACATATCGAAATGGCTGCACACTATTCGACCACGTTTCAAACAATAAAAAAAAAAAAAAAAAAAAAATTGCATAATAGAGGAAATGTACCTTGCAAATAAGAAATAAAAAAAATACCAATAAATTAAGTACCTAATGTAATAATATTTAATGAAAATATATAAAGTTATATATTTCCGGTTACAAAAAAGCTCATCAAATAATTTGTGTAAACCGATACAGATTTTTAGTCACGATTGCTGCTCAATTACCGAGCCAATTGTTATCGTCGTGAATACATTAATTCTTGGATAAATTCAACGAGAAAATGTACGTGATTATTACGTCATAGGCGATCATAAGATCTTAATGTATTATATATTAATATTAATCGATACGAGAATTAATAAAATATGGGCATAAAATTATAAGTCTCCTCGATAAATAATGATCGAAAATTATTACCACATGAAATATATCGATCTTTTGTTTTGATAGTGAAACACAAAATGTGAAACAGTTATGCTGTGGAAACAATTAATGGACCCGATGTTCATTATTTTACGTACACGACTAACCTCTTTTGTCGTAAATGACTGTGGGAGATACGATTATCGAATATTGTGACCTATTTGTATCGCAATTACGACCGAACATCGATGAAACAATATTGTGTATTTTATGGTATATACATTCGTCATATACATATTATATGCCTATCAATAAACATTTTCTCTGATGAGACGAACGTATAACGAGGTGCATGATTTTTACAATCCTCCTAAAAACGTAAGAACAAAAAAAAACAATTTCTGACAATTTTGTTCTTGCACAACCTCAAATCCCAATGATCGATCGAATTTAATAAAATAAATTCGAGAACCGTAAAAAATTACCAGAAAACATGAGAATTCTTTTTTTTTGAAAAACTGCAAAGTTCATTTTTTTTTTAAATGCTCATGGATATCACGATGCCTCTCGAAATTCAGCGGAAAATTGAATGGATCGATTCAAAACGCGGACCTCTCATATGCAAACGAGCCGAGAACCGACTCGACTCTCCAAACTGCTCGGGCAAGCAGTCTTAATTGGCCTAGTATCGATTCCTGTGGATTCTCGACCCCCGAAACAACCAATTGTGACTTCAGCCACTGTTCAACCTCCCGGACAATAGTCAAAGGAGCTTCCCATCAACCTAATCGCGCCTCAACAGCGTGCTTCATAGTTATCCTCCACCTTGATTGAATCGTGTATTACAATCACAAGGGCTACGATGGCTTCTCCAAATGGCATGGACGAGTTTAGGTTCTACACAGAATTTTGGTTTGGAAATCTAGTGTAAATCTTGCAATTTCATTTCGAAACTTTTTCTCCATAATAAATCATCCAGCTTCATCAAATTTTTAAGTTTTATGGAAAGAAAACTCCTACTCAACATTTTCAAGTACTTCGATCCTGGCGATGATTCAACAATAACAATTTATTCTTTGACAGCGAAAAAAAAAACGATTTTTTGAACTGATCGACCAAGAATACTCAATTTTTTGGTTCGACGTTCGATCTTAAATTTTTCGAACTATTCGTATCTATAGAGCTTATGAAATAACATCATTTCATAACTATATACTTCAATGTTATAATGCATTTACAAGCATGTGTAAAAATTGTCACGGAGGGATCGAAATAATTGCGGATCGTGATCCCCTTATAAAAAGTTCTAAGTAACGATATATCTCGAACGTTATTGTTGTCGTTTTATTCGTCCTGTGATTGGTCGGTCCTGTTATACACCGTGTTTTGACTCTCCCACTGTCAGTCTGTCAGTTCCGGCTGTTGGTTTGACAGTTGCGTATATACGCGTGCGGTTATATGTTCCTATCGGAATAAAACTTTTTTTCGTATGCATGAAAGTAGAATTTACTAGAACTCTTCTCGAGGACACGCTTGGAGACTTTCTCCATCACTGGGAATTGACAGATCCACGAAAACTCGTCATAGAGCTACAGCTTCGGGATTTAAATTTATATATATATTTTTTTTTTCAAAAATCGTGGATCAAAATTTATCAAGGAACGCGATTGACTAGAACTCTTCACGAGAGCACGCAGGGGGACTTTCTCCATCACTGGGAATTGCCAGATCCACGAAAACTCGTCACAGAGCCACAGCTTCGGGCTTTAAATTTATGTATATTTTTTTTTAAACAATCGTGGATCAAAATTTATCCCAGAACGCGATCGACTAGAACTCTTCACGAGAGCACGCAGGGGGACTTTCTCCATCACTGGGAATTGCCAGATCCACGAAAACTCGTCACAGAGCCACAGCTTCGGGCTTTAAATTTATGTATATTTTTTTTTAAACAATCGTGGATCAAAATTTATGCCAGAACGCGATCGACTAGAACTCTTCACGAGAGCACGCAGGGGGACTTTCTCCATCACTGGGAATTGCCAGATCCACGAAAACTCGTCATGGAGCCACAGCTTCGGGATTTAAATTTATATATATTTTTTTTTTCAAAAATCGTGGATCAAAATTTATCAAGGAACGCGATTGACTAGAACTCTTCACGAGAGCACGCAGGGGGACTTTCTCCATCACTGGGACTTGCCAGATCCACGAAAACTCGTCACAGAGCCACAGCTTCGGGCTTTAAATTTATGTATATTTTTTTTTAAACAATCGTGGATCAAAATTTATCCCAGAACGCGATCGACTAGAACTCTTCACGAGAGCACGCAGGGGGACTTTCTCCATCACTGGGAATTGCCAGATCCACGAAAACTCGTCACAGAGCCACAGCTTCGGGCTTTAAATTTATGTATATTTTTTTTTAAACAATCGTGGATCAAAATTTATGCCAGAACGCGATCGACTAGAACTCTTCACGAGAGCACGCAGGGGGACTTTCTCCATCACTGGGAATTGCCAGATCCACGAAAACTCGTCATGGAGCCACAGCTTCGGGATTTAAATTTATATATATTTTTTTTTTCAAAAATCGTGGATCAAAATTTATCAAGGAACGCGATTGACTAGAACTCTTCACGAGAGCACGCAGGGGGACTTTCTCCATCACTGGGACTTGCCAGATCCACGAAAACTCGTCACAGAGCCACAGCTTCGGGCTTTAAATTTATGTATATTTTTTTTTAAACAATCGTGGATCAAAATTCATCCCAGAACGCGATCGACTAGAACTCTTCACGAGAGCACGCAGGGGGACTTTCTCCATCACTGGGAATTGCCAGATCCACGAAAACTCGTCACAGAGCCACAGCTTCGGGCTTTAAATTTATGTATATTTTTTTTTAAACAATCGTGGATCAAAATTTATGCCAGAACGCGATCGACTAGAACTCTTCACGAGAGCACGCAGGGGGACTTTCTCCATCACTGGGAATTGCCAGATCCACGAAAACTCGTCATGGAGCCACAGCTTCGGGATTTAAATTTATATATATTTTTTTTTTCAAAAATCGTGGATCAAAATTTATCAAGGAACGCGATTGACTAGAACTCTTCACGAGAGCACGCAGGGGGACTTTCTCCATCACTGGGACTTGCCAGATCCACGAAAACTCGTCACAGAGCCACAGCTTCGGGCTTTAAATTTATGTATATTTTTTTTTAAACAATCGTGGATCAAAATTTATCCCAGAACGCGATCGACTAGAACTCTTCACGAGAGCACGCAGGGGGACTTTATCCATCACTGGGAATTGCCAGATCCACGAAAACTCGTCATGGAGCCACAGCTTCGGGATTTAAATTTATATATATTTTTTTTTTCAAAAATCGTGGATCAAAATTTATCAAGGAACGCGATTGACTAGAACTCTTCACGAGAGCACGCAGGGGGACTTTCTCCATCACTGGGACTTGCCAGATCCACGAAAACTCGTCACAGAGCCACAGCTTCGGGCTTTAAATTTATGTATATTTTTTTTTAAACAATCGTGGATCAAAATTTATCCCAGAACGCGATCGACTAGAACTCTTCACGAGAGCACGCAGGGGGACTTTCTCCATCACTGGGAATTGCCAGATCCATGAAAACTCGTCACAGAGCCACAGCTTCGGGCTTTAAATTTATATATATATTTTTTTAAACAATCGTGGATCAAAATTTATCCCAGAACGCGATCGACTAGAACTCTTCACGAGAGCACGCACGGGGACTTTCTCTATCACTGGGAATTGCCAGATCCACGAAAACTCGTCACAGAGCCACAGCTTCGGGCTTTAAATTTATATATATATTTTTTTAAACAATCGTGGATCAAAATTTATCCCAGAACGCGATCGACTAGAACTCTTCACGAGAGCACGCAGGGGGACTTTCTCCATCACTGGGAATTGCCAGATCCACGAAAACTCGTCATAGAGCCACAGCTTCGGGAATAGAATTTTATATTTTTATTTTTCAGAAAATGGTTGGTCAAAATTTTTCCAGAAACGCAAACGACTAGAACTCTTCACGAGGACACGCCGGGAGATTTTGTCCATCACTCGGAATTGCCAGATTTACGAAAACGCGTCATAGAGCCTCAGCTTCGGGATTGAAAATTTATTTATTTAGTTTTTTCGAAAAATGGTGGGTAAAAAATTTTCCAGAAACGCAATCGACGAGAACTCTTCACGAGGACATGCAGGGAGACTTCCTCCATCACTGGAAATTGCCAGATCTACGAAAACTCGTCATAGAGCCACAGCTTCGGGGTTGAAATTTGTATATATATTTATTTTTCAAAAATGGTGGATAAAAATTTATCCGGGAGCCCGAATGACTAGAACTCTTCACGAGAGCACGCAGGGAGACTTTCTCCATCACTGGGAATTGCCAGATCTACGAAATCTCATCATGGAGCCACAGCTTCGGGGTTGAAATATATATATATTTTTTTTTTTCAAAAATTGTTGATCAAATATGATCCAGGAACGCAAATGACTAGAAGAGACTTTTTCCATCACTCACAATAAGAAAGAGTGGAGGTCCGAAAAATTATAATATAGAGCAAAAAAATGTTGTGGCGGCGCCAACTTTAAAAAATTTGAGCCATGGTTTTCACTAGGAAAAAGTGGAGGTCCGAATTCTGCTCCAAAATAAGTTGGTTTCAAGAAGCTGTCACATATCTCGATAAGTTATTATACATAAAAGGAGCGCTGCAGCGCTGCCAGAAAACCGTTCGCGCGCTTCAGCGCGCGTGATGGACCCTAGTATTCGATAAAGTTGTAATTTCTGTGGCACATTTATGGTTTGGTCAGCCAAACCGTCGTAAAAAAAGGTCAACCTTTTGGTTCAGCAGTGATTCTTTGTTTTTATTGTATCGGGTGTCGAGGGTGACTTGGCGCCCTAGTGACGGTCTTGTCACTAGGGCGCCAAGAAACATTTCGAAACTTTATTCAGGAAAACAAGGGTACGTTGAGTTTTTCCAGTATATCTCAACAGCTACGAATCTCACAAAAAATTGTTCGGAAACATTATTGTAGGAAATTGAATTCCCTGCAAAAAAGTATTCGGACGATTTTTTGATTGGAGTCACGGTTGTCGAGATATGTTGCGTTCTATAAAAATCCCATAAACGAAGGAATTATTTCTATTTAATTTTTTTCAATCTCGTTCCGTACTTCTCATGCCACGACTCCCTCTCAAAAATCTTGTTTTCCGGGAAAAGAATGGAGTAAAAATACGAAATATTTCGGGAAGAATATAAAATTCGATCTAAATGCAAATGTAGACGGCGAGAGGAAGAATCTTCCGGGGCTGGAGAGAGGAAGTTTTACGAGAACTCTGAAAACTTGTTTGGAAACTTTATTCCGTTCACGAGGACGAAGCCTCTTTTTATACACGTACAAAGGATCATTTTTTCACTTCCTTTTCTCTTATTTTCTCCCAAGTTTTTTAATCACAGAAAACCGATAACAATGACTGATAAACTGATAAAAACTGATAATTTGATTTCTGAGAAGGTCCTTTAATTGATCGAAACAATTTTTACCATTTCGAGTAGTAGCTGCAAGTACGAGGACTAGAATATAATTTCAAAGGAATAATATTCACGTAATTTGTTAAAAGGTAAACAGCAGTCAATTCCTCTTGAAATCAAAAGTGAATTCGATGAATTTTTCATCTAATTAAAAATCACATAACAAAATCCAAAGGTTCAGAGTTCAAGAGACCAAAAAATCGTAAAAAATAATGTCCTAGCGTATAAAGAGCTTCATTTAATAGTGTATACGTTTTTCAAAGCACTTGACTCACGGTGGATTACACCTTAATCGAATTACGATTTGATACCGAGTCTTATAAATTGCTAAGGATTTAATGAATTCAGGAGAATAAAAAAAAAAAAGAGATTGTGGTTATTGTGAATTGAGGCAGGTCTTTGGACATTACGTACACGTTGAATTCTTCAAGAGACCATGACGCGAGGCTCTGTATTAAGGGGTTCTTTTAAAAGGTCTCGGATTTCTTTATCCCTTCAGATCGAGTGATGTGGTCGGAGAGCTCGATCTCTATGTTCTTTCTCTTTCTGTGGTCGACTACATCGAGCATTTAGTCGACATTTGACGAAACGTTTTTTCTTCTCGTCCTTTTCATTGTGTTCCGAGCACACAGAGTCTATATAGTGACGGTAATTCGAGCGAGGGCTTGTCACGCGACACGACAGAGCTCGACAATTTCGCGACACGCAGACGTTACTGGTGACCGATGTGGAATGGAAAAAAAAAAAGGGTTTTGGGAGAACGACAAAAAGGGAGAAAGGGACCAACGGCGACTATATGACGACCAAGTTGCACCGCTCATGGTGTAATCCAACCCTGAGAGTCCTTTAATTGTTGACTGTGAGTGGCTCCCTCGTGTTGTGACAAGGAATCCATTCTTACGTCGTACCAGAGTTAACATTTAGATGAGGCACGAGTTTGTCTCTTTTATTCGACAATAAACCTCACATTTTCATTTTTAACGTTTTACTTCCTTTTTACATTGCACATCCGAATAGTCGAGGAAATAGTTTCAATAAAACAAAAATTAGCTGGTTCTCTGAAAGAAAACTTGGCTGCCAAAAAGCCAAGAATAGTTCACTGAGCTCGCCATGGATTATGGGAAACCGAAAAATCGAAAAACATTTCGATAAAACTCACACAGCTCGTGTGTCAACATTTTCTTCTCGGTCAAATTTCTCTGTCGCCGATAGAACAAGAGATTGAATAAATTGGGGTCTTGGGTGTGTGTTTTTTTTGTTGCTTGCGAATCCCAGGATCGTTAAGGTTTACGAGGTCGTAACTATACGTATCGCGTGACATGCACAGAAGTAACTGTCTCACGGAGGACTCTCCAAATTTTCAAGAGTCCGAGCTCCGACTCGGCTAGACCTCTCAATATCATTACTTATCGCTCGTTACATGGTCAGAGGCAAAATTACTTTCTTACAACTTGAGCGAATAACGAAAAAAAAAATCAATGTTCATACACGAGAATTCTACTTCCATTTGACCAGGATCCAAGCTCATCTCCTTTAAACCATAAATCGAAAGCGTCTGGCACGAGAGAAACAAGAGCTGCTCATTTTGAAGCTTCTCCCAACAGAGCAATTTCGATGAGAACAGCGAAAAAGTTATTCAGCGATAAAGAGATCGAATTTTCAATTTTTTTTTGTTTAATCAATCATAATTTATTTTTTTTTATTTTTATTGATAATTTTTAATACACCAATTGCGAACGAATGCCGATGGCTATGTATGGAAATATTGATAAGCCCTGCGAGCACCGTAAACGATAGTTTCAAAAGCTACAAAGTAATAATTCATGGTTGACAATTTTTGGCATAAGGTGCTCAATATGTTATGAGAATAAAATGATATTCTTTCGATCAATACAATGCACAAAATAATAACAAAGTACCGGCACGTGTGTGTGTATCATTGTGTCGTAAGAAGATCGCGAGTCCTTAATTTAATGTCAGAAATGAGATTTAATCTCAATGAAAAGTTAAGTGTCGTATTATCAAGAGAAATCGTCGAGAGGGTTCTCGTGAAAATGCTTTTTATAGTCGGAGGCGTGGAACGTAAGTGTAATTCGTGCGAATACGATCCAGCTGGAAGCAGATCTTATCAGGATTAGGTGTTGCATTACCGTCGCTCATTTTATCCTGCTGCTGGTCCATTTCGTTACGAGTGACGCTTCGCCCTCGATAAAAAAACGCTTTGAAACGATTTTGCAATCCATAGTCGCTTTTGGGCTTCATTAAAGTCCTGCAGTTCCGCATACACGAGTTTCTAAACTCATTGAGCTCCATATTTGTGCTGATGTGATTTATCTAAAGCTCAAAGGGCATCGGGTGCCATTTTCCGAAAATAATATCCGCGAGAACTAATGACTTCGTTATTTCGTTAATTAATACTTCACTCGTACTAATTAATTGCCAACAGTGTGCGGTGGTATTTTTCCAAAACATGGATAATACAAAAGATACACACAACAATGTTGCCATGTTAAAAGCATAGGAAAATTCGAAATGATTAGGATTTAATGAAATTTTGTGAGTACATTCTTTAGTATTAAATATGAATATACAAATTTTTCAAAATTTTTCTTCTACATAGTTTTCGAGTTATTGAATACTAGAGTTTACATGCATAAGCATAGGATTGAGTCTATAGATTTTGCATATTGGAAACTCCAATTATTCGACAACTATGTAGACGAAAAGTTTGAAAAAAATGATGTCATCGTATTTGATGCCAAAGAATGTTATCACTAAATTTTATGAAATTCTTATCATATTGTCGTATGTAGCCAACCTCCTTAAAATACAAAACTCCAATAATAAAATAGGAAAAAAAAAATACCCTCGACTATGTAAATTCAGAAAAAAACAAGCTCGGTCTAAAAAAAAAAAAACATCGTGATCGATGGGATCTAGCGTGACATGAGAAGCTTAGAATATATAAAAGAAAATTGAATTAGAATAGCCAGCAACTGTATTTACCCGGAGTTTGCCGAATCATTATGGAAGTTTTCAATAAATTTATCCCATGAATCGATTGAGTCGATTGAAAAAAAATTGGCAACTGGGAGGCCATTCGGCAAAGACTCAGGACGTCTGCATCTGATTCTATATGCACCGAGCACTCACTTTTAATTCTGTTTCGTTGCACCGATCCTCAAAGGATGAATCGGAATATAAGCCAAAATGATGATCGCCATGGCCTTTACATATTTTGAAATATTTCATTGACCCACTTCCCGTGAAAGCAAAACTTTGAAAATTTGATGCAGAGCCTAACATACGCTGCATATGAAGTGAAATTATTGGAAAACACGCTTAATAATAAACTGTGTGGAATGGAAAATCCTTTCCGAAGGAAAACCGTAAACGCAAGGATTTTTTCTCCAAGCATATAATTTGATACACAAGGCCCATAATGTATGAACACTCATGTGAATACGATTTATCGTAAAATCTAACATCTGCCAAAAACCGACTGTTGCTCCTCGTTGTAATGTGACCGAGCATCGAAACCTTATTGTACCTCATTTTCGAATAATAATGACGAGAAAGAGAGGGGGTTAAACTCATGTCAAATCGAATTACCGTATAGTTCAATATACAGGCTCGTGGCTTGGGTCTTTGCAAAAGGGTGGTTATCCCCAGCATCTTCAGGCCTCATATATATACACGAGATAAATGTACATTTCATATCCACAAGCGATCAATGAAATTACAAAATTATGAGGACCTTGAAAACAATAACGATCAAAGCGAAAAATGGAAAGATGACGAAAAAAAAAAATGCAAATGCAATAAAAAAATAATATTAAAAAATTCAATGGTTTTTTTATTTATTTAATAAAATTAATATTCGTTGTGGGGTTTTTATGATTGAAATATTTTCATGATGACGGTTGCTGGTAAAAATTCGAAATGTCTAGGCGAACAATGGCTGCTATAGTGAACGTTACCTTCACCGTGTTCGAGACGTGATATAATTCGTTTTCAGGCAACAATGGAGTGTTGCGGTCTTAAGCCAAACCCATAAGACACAACTCGATCCACGAAAGAGCCATTTCTCGTTCATACAAATCCGGTTTGCTTAAAATCTCTCAACACTCTCACACACTCCGAGGAGTAGACGAGGATCATTCCCGAAGGGCGTGGTGAACTTGACACAAATCGTCTTTCGATGTATGCTCGAGAGGATTAGAATTGAAAGGGTTTCGAGTAAGGGACATGCATCGTTTTCTTTCTCCACTTACCATACGTGGCAAGCTCTCATAACATGGACGCTCCGACCTAATGATGGGCGACGGTCAAAGTTTATAAATTAACAAAACTTAAAATTACTAAATTGTTTATTTTTAAATTCGCTTTAACAATAAAAAGTAATGTGACTGAAAAGTCGACGAAATATTGTGAGGAAGAGTTGCGATCGAGTCACTTGAAAAATTGAATATTTTTATGGATTTCTGCAAAACTGTGTTCGAATTTATTGGAACGTACAGTTTTGAAAAATCGTTGAAAATTTGGCTTACTGGTGAGTTCGATTTAATGTAATTTTGCTTATTGTATATCTATGAACTTTGGAGGTCGGAGCTCTGTTAATTTTGTCGATAAGCCTATTTACTATGATTAGTGGATGGCGGCAATTAAACCTGTGTTTAATCCCAGTGAACAGAGACTTGATCCTCGAGTGGATTATCCGAGAGTATTTCAAGAGGTGGCCACTCCGCGTGCTTACTTCACTCTCCATGTCTCTCTTTCTCTCTCCCTCTCGGTCTCTCTGGTTCTATGCGGATTCCCGTTAATCATGAAGCAGAAAATTCTTCACCAAATTTGCATCGTCTCCGTACTTAATTAATGACACTCCATGGAGCATGATTCCATTACATTATTTCTTCACTGCTCGTTAATATAAAAGGCTCCATTGTTTTTTTTTTTTTTTTTTTTCAGAGAAATCGTGCTTCCCCATAATCACACGATTAATAATGTGAAAATTCATTTCTTTCTTAAAAAATTGCACTCGGAGACAATTTTTTATTTTTATTTAATTCTCGAAATTACATTTTTTCGGGGACAAAAACTGTTGAAAAAAAACGCAATTTTACTTGAGAAAGGTTTTGTGACTCGACCTGAAATTTGAGCCGGAAAAAAATATTTTATCCAGAGCAAACTCGCGTGGTGAAAGAAATACCTTAATTGTTTTGCACTCATTTTTATAATCAGAGTTCAAGAAATCAGAATAACCTCGTGTCCATAATTGTTCGCGTGCTTTGTACTACGAAGTTACTATGGAAACTGGGTGATTAGTTGCATGTCGAGTGAGTAAAGTAATGATGACAATGTGATCGGATTATATAATTTTAAAAGATTTGCCGAAAACGACAGTTTTTAGAAAGACGTGTGTAAATCGAATTGAGCGATGACAAATATGTACTCAATTTATTGAGTTTCATTGCATTGGCTACGATGCACAGTCACTGGATTTTTAAGTAGCTCGTTGAAGACTCTCCGCGTAATTCCAGCTTCGGACAACGAATTTACCGAAACATTCCTCGTGCACGATCAAGCAAACTCACACTCGAGACAAAACTGAATTTTATGACAAAAAAACGACATGTTGACAGATTGTTCATAAAAATCTGTTTTTCTCAACAAACAAATGCAGAAATCTAACTATCCGGAGGAAATCCACGACGTAGCGAGACACGAAGAATGCCAAGATTCAGAATCGTTCAAATTTCATGCCACAGAATGGATAGTCACTAAAAATCGATTTTCCGGAAATTATATTCCATGATGATGCCTCAACGTTTCACCAGCAGACAGGAAGCTTCAAATGCACTTACTCCAATAAAAACACGGATGGATTCGTGACTATGTGCATGTGTAGAGTTGAATATCGATCTGGGTGCTGTGGTGCAGTGACTTGAGGGTGTTAATACCGCACCGAGAGCAACCCTTACGTTTATTCCGCGCGATGTTTGAATCGAGAGCTGTAAGTACGTGGTAGAAGACATCGGAAAAATGTGATGATACGAGGAGATTAACATCGAAGAATCTACGAGTATCGAGGTCAAGATTCCATGGGGAAGTAATCGTGATGACAATGTGGATCTGACGCGTCAAAGGTTTTGCCTCAAAATACCGAAAGTTTTGAAAAAATCGCCACTAACACACGTGGCCCATGCCAGAGACGTTTTTTGTGCCAGTCCCATGGAGCCCCTTGAATAACCATTGCCGAATGGTTATTCAAGGGGATTTCCTCTGTAGGGGCTTCCACCGAAGAGGATAATATCGTCAGTAAAATTAATTGGTTTCTGAATTGATGAAGAAGCCCTGCAGAATAATCGGTAGGAAATCGTCTCCTCAGGTTCATTAAAGTTCCAACTGGAAACCATACGTGGACACGGAAACAAGAAGAGTTCCCTCTGTCGCCACTTCTATTAACGAATAGGCTTTCGGTTATTTGACTGCCAAGCAAACGTGACTCGTGAGTCCAATTATCGATAAACACATCCCAACAACGTGGAACTTTGTGGTTCAACTGTGCCACAAAATCATTCTACCAAATTGGTTGCCCGTTATGGGACAATGAATGCTCCTGTGTTCTGTGGATTAAAGGAAATCATAACACATTGAGGCAATGGAGAGGAATAGAGAAATAAAGAGGGATGAGGTGACGAGGGAGAGAGGGCAACAGGGAATATCGCGTGAGGACTATTTGGAAGAAAATCCACGTGGAAGGACCGAGACGTCGGTTGGCACGTGTGGAAAAATAGTATGAGCCAACGTTTCCTTCTTCATTCTGGATAAAGCGTCAACCCACTTCCAACCGTGTTTATAAAAGTTCCATAGCGGATAGCATGCAGCGTATATATTTGTTGGTTTAACATGCCGAGCCCCTTTCACTCCAGCAGGAATTGTCAGGAGGTGTTTCTATTCCGGAAGCGGAAGAAAGATCACAAAAGTCACGTGACGTGAGGTTTTAGGTTTTCAGAGATCGGAAGCTGCCCACGGAGCATTTTATTCTCGTTGGTTGACGATACGAAAGATATTTAACGAAAATACGGCTCTCTCGGCTTGCAGGGATCGATGAGATGTCGAATGACCGGTCGTTCGGAGAGTTTTCGCTTCACTGCAGCAAGATAAAAATTAATTAGTGATAATTCCTGAAGACAGAAGTCAGAAGGTTGTGGATTCAATGACTCTGCTGATTAAAGAAGCGGACGGGGGAAAAAAACATAGTAGCGCGGAACATCGCCGACATCTCGAGGACGATGGACCTGGTTTTAAGGAGGGTGGCTACACACAACAATGTTGCCGTGTTAAAAGCATAGGAAATTTTGAAATGATTAGAATTTAATGAAATTTGGTGAGTACATTCTTTAGTATTAAATATGAATATACAAATTTTTCAAAATTTTTCTTCTACATAGTTTTCGAGTTATTGAACACTAGAGTTTACATGCATAAGCATAGGATTCAGATATATATAGGTACATTTTTTGCATATTGTAAACTTCAATTATTCGACAACTATGTAGACGAAAAGTTTGAAAAAAATGGTGTCATCGTATTTGATGCTAAAGAATGTTATCACAAAATTTGATTAAATTCTTATCATATTGTCGTATGTAGCCAACCTCCTTAAAGCTGAGAATGATGAAAAGAAACCAAGGGAATAAGCTTTGATCGGAAGCTCATTATTTCATACCTCCATTTGCTTCCTCGAGTATCCATCTGTGATATTTTATATTCTGTTGCTCCATCAGAATGGCGATGAAGAATAAACGTGGATTTATAAAAGTCACGTGAAGCGAATGAGACGAGAGAGAAGTTGGGGCGCACTTTATTGGAATCGTCGTCGAAGCATTAGGGTGGGTCGAGTCATTAATAAGAATTGACCACGCGTCGCTTCGTCTTCCGATGGCGTGTGCTTCCAAATGCTTTGCCTAGCCATGAGCATGAGTGTGTATAAGGTTCAAGGTTTCTGAAGGTAAAAAAAAAAAAAATAAAAATCCATGCACAACACTCATGGAGAATGGTTTCCATCTTTCTCTTTGTAAGACATATGCGAGCCTCTGAATGTATTGACGATGATCGCACGTACGTGTCAATGATGGCGCGTGTTTGGTCACTCGGAAAGCTTAGCAAAGAAAGAGAGTGTTGAGGCTAAAAGGGGCAGGCCAATAAAAAGATACTGCGAACGATTGTTGGCTATTGGGGGATATCCTCGAAAATGACGATAATATGGAGCACCTTGTCGTGGAGAACGAACTGAAAAAAAAAAAAAAAACGTAGCCAACGGACGACAAAAAGAATGAAGTAACGTGCGGAGGGCAAAATAGAAAAAACATCGCTGAGGAGAACGAGAGCACGAAGACGAAGGAATTTCTTATTTTTGACCCTTGGTCATACCGATACTCCGAGCATAATGATACTCTGAAAAAAGTTAAGTCCAGTAGCTGTACATAATGGAGGATCCATATAACAGAATCGAAAAAAAAAAAAAAAATAGACTCGCGTGGCTAAGTTAAGCCAGCCCAACTTCTTTCAATCCTCGAACTTGTCTTGCTCTCTTTTTCTCTTCTTATTGAGAATCGATGTCTCGGAAAATTACCAGGATACTTATCCGACAAGGGCTTCGGGTCCCGGCCCCGTCCACCTCCTAAAATCTTTCCTTTCCTCTTTTTTCTTTTCTCTCTTCATTGCTTCAATAAAAATTTAGCAAAGGTCATGGATAAATGAAGGGCATCTCGTTATGTGACGATAATAAAAACGACGTAATAATCACCACCTGCAATCGACATCTGTAGGTTTCAACGTAGCCTTAAAGTTTTATAGTCGTGTAGATTCTTTTGCCAGGAATAACGCTGTTTCAAAAAACATCAATGAACCCTGGCACGATTGTTTTAGATTCGAATGACTTATTTCTTTGAAAGATTTTACTTTTTGAATTGGCATCAGTCTGTCGTCGATTTGCCGGAGCGTTAAACATCATCGATGGCTTCATGTCAACGAAAAGGTTTCGTCAAATGAAATATATGGATTTTCATTCACTGGATCCTATTGCTGCTCGAATATTTAGCTGCTCACGTGGCTCACACACTGGCCACTTTATACCGTTAGTGTACATCGCAATATCGAATTATACGCATCAACGATCTAGCGTCGACAATATGCTACTTGTTTACCCAAACGGTCCACCCTCACCGGCTAAACCGAGTAAATAGCCATTCGAAATATAACGAGATGAATCCTCGATGATGCAACGAGGGGGAACACCGAGAGAGAGAGAGAGAGAGAGAGAGAGAACAAGATTTTTGTGTGACCCAACCACGAAACATCCCACGGGACGAGCCACTTGAAACGTCACGCGAACGCATTATCATAATGAACCTCGTCATGATAACAATGAACCATCGAGCTATAGCCGATCATCACTTAACCGGAAACAAGCCTCGCTGTGTGAAATGCTGAATTTTATCTTTCCAGGGCTTGATTACTGATTTTTATTTCGTGGAATATCATGACCTTTGGCTCTGCAGTCCTGAAACGGGGAATTTTTACAAAAAATCCCAGCCATCGATGCTTTTTCGTGAAGGCAAAAAAATTTTGTTAAAATAAACTAACAAGAATCTTGTTTGCAAATAAATATTCAGTTCCAAAATTTATGTTTACATTAATAACATAATTAATTATTAAGATCTGTAAACATAATTAATAAATTCCAGTCATGAATAAATTAAACGCGAACATGAGGACGCGAAGAGCGTCACGAATGTCCCAAAAAATACGAAATTCATCGTCGAATTAAAATACACAAAGCATATTGCGCATTCTTGGTTTTGACAATATGAGAAACTGGTGGAAAGAAAAGAAATCTATCGCGCCAACTGTTACGTATCTATTTCCGTATAAGTAACTATGCCGCACCCCCGTAGCATGAGTCCGCGAAAAAAAAAAACTGAAAAAGTTGCGTGGTCATTAATACGAATTTGTCGAATGTTATTGATGACGATTTCATTTCCGGTGAAGCAGGCTTTAGCGTTGCATCCATTGAATAAAGTCATTTCGCGTTGTCGATGGTTTTTTTTTTTATTATAGATTTTGTAACGCATCCAAAAACGTATGCGTTTTTATATAATAACGAACGAACACGAAGAGAGTCATCGATGATTGTGAAGATTGATCTTGTTTTTTTTTTTTTTTTCTCAATGACATCCCGAGACCTTTGCCGAACGATTCATGTAAACATCGAATTTGTTCTTTTCCGATGCACCGTCGAAGGATCGAAATAGACATACAGGGGTAGATTTTTTCTGTTCTCCTCGAGTGGCTTTGTGCATTTGGAGCGAGAATTCAGTCCGCGCTATTTTTCTCAAGCATTCGAATATAGATCGATCTGCACGACCTTCCTTCCTACCTTTTCCCTGTCTTTTTCATTTTTGCCTCTGGCATCTCGCTCGCGATACTTTGCTCCTCATTTTTTTTTTCACCCCTTGTTTCCATCCGATAACAAAGCGTTGGCGTTGTCTACGGACCGAATCATGTACCAACCCCATAGAAATTTTACCGCCTCCAAGACATGCGACACATTCACCTTCTATTTTTTTTCTCCGCATCGTCACTAAAGTGTTTTGAGATTCTTGTCATTCTTTCTCAGCATTCCCAAACACCGAGCTCACAATGGCATGAAAAGCATGCGTACTCCACGATCTTTTGCACGCTCGTACACAAACGATTGTTCCTTTTCATTCGCTGTGCGACGTCTCGAAGAAAAGTCTGGCATGGTAAGAATATTAAGTGCCAAGTCATTTTACCTTTGTTTTAGGTTTAAGGGAGTAGTCTTGGCACAGCCACGTTCAAAAGTTGAAGCTTCGATAGATTATCAAAAACTCGGATATAACTTGCAAATAATCTCATAATTTATATTAAGGTCACAAAACGACTTTATTTAGGGTTTTTTTTTTTTAATTTTGTATAAACGTTCTTGGCACCAAAATTAAAAGTTTTCTCTTAAGAAGAAAATTTTTCTGACGTTTAGAGTTCGAGATATTTAAATTCCCATTTTTTATTTTTCCCATCTGAACGCATGTAAATTGAAGTCACGTTTCGTTAAAAAAGTTGCAAGAAAAACCAAAAGAAATGCAACTTCAAATTACACGCGTTTGGATGGAAAAAATAAAAGATGGGAAATGAAACATCTGAAATTCTAATCGTCAGAAAATTTTTCTTCACAGGAGAAAACTGTTAATTTTGGTGCCAAGAACGTTTATACAAAATTTTGAAAGAATCCTAAATAAAGTCGTTTTGTGATAGAAATACGTTAATATTTGATGAAATTACCCAATAAAGAGTTTTTAGAAAAGTTTCCTTTCTACCCAGCGAAGCATTTTGATTAAAATGTCAATTAAACTTTTAGACGATTTTTAAAATTTCGTATTATCTTCCGACGTTCGTTATCGAACACCAGAATTTTTTTATTGTACTCGTTTGAATCTACGAATAGAATTTGCACGCCGAGCTGTTGATCGCGTCAGGATTTTTCACGAGAGGCTGAGCTCAGATTTTATTTGCTAATAAATTATCATACGGTTATTGACGCGGTTATAATTATTTCAAATGACAAGATATATTCTCAGGGGTATAGAAGCGATGCTGGTTCAAGTGGGGTATTGTAGTTAGCGGTATCTAATAACCTCATCCCTCTATATATATACATCCTACTTAAGGATGTATATGTAACGTGGGTTAACGTTTGTGCCAACGTAGCGTATAACTGGGTCCAGGAACCCGTGACGAAACGTCCAGTAACGCACGTGTTCTCAGCAACACAAGTACATACAGCAATCTCTCTCAAAAGGAGGGTGAGATTCTACTCTGCTCCAGATCCATTGGCGTAACTTGTTTTGGCCAATAATAAATGAAATACAAACAAACAGATTGAAAAGTTCGATTTAAAACTATATTAACATGATCGATTTCTCTTTCATTCGACTGGACGAAATTTCTAGTTGTTTTCAGTGAAAAGTTTCATTTGGACGTTTGTTCGAGTCCCTAGAGGATAACGCGGTTTTGATTTAATTCTGAAATATTTTGTTATTGTAATTTTTGTTTGTTCAATTTTTCCATTTGTAGAAAATGGCGGAATTTGTTTTTGTACTTGAAAGTTTTATTGTACGGAGTGATAGTTAACCTTGTATCGGAGAAAGTACGAGGCTGTATTTTATTTTTGTATCACCTTCAATGAAGCCTTGGGCAAGAATACAGGTTTTTATCGTGCACCATGAAAACGAGGTTGGATGATATTCTTGGGCGTTCTATTTGTGATTTATACGTGTATGGAAATAGATTTATATGGGGTATGAATGGGGATTGAAAATTGGAAATTGCCACGCCATTGGGTCATCGTTGTGCCATGAATTCCCGATGTCGTACACTCTCGCTTTTTAATTCGATAGTGCGAGGGGATCGAGGACGTGTGTGTCTTTCGTACGAGTTCCAAGGGGGTGTAAAACACCCCCTCTGCCCCTAGTACACATATATTTGTTTTGCTTCCCCAAGAGCGAGTACCCGGCATCAATGAGGCAAAGATTTTCGTATAGGGCGGGCAAACGGACGAGCAGCGAGCTTCTCGGCAATGAAATAATGACACGCAGGTGTTCTCTGAAGCCATCTCGGAACGCGGACACGAATGGATTGTCCCTGTAACGAATTGAAACGTAGTTTGGCGTTTGATTAAAAATTCCTTTTTGCCTTTCAGCTATTGACGAGTTTTACATTTCGTCATTGTCTCGTCGTTTATCAAAGTTGGAATAAAACGATTCTTCGGTGAACCGTTATTTATTTATTGAGGCGATAATTATTTGGGGCTTACGAAAAATTAAAATAAGAGTGAAAATTACAAACTCCATTTTTTCTGACCAATTATTTGCATTCTTGCGATTTTGAAGTAACGAATCTCTTTTTTTTTTGGTCCAAGCGATGTTCGACATGGAATTCCCATCTTAACATGAGATTTTCGATGACTCTTGGAAGCAACGACGATATAGCACACCAAAGGCGTATTCGGGGCAAACTTCCATAGCCATTTGTCGGGTCTGGGTCATCAATAACATAAGAAAGGGGTGTTCTTGAGGATGGAACGACGAGAGGTGTCACTCTGCGAGAACGACATCTCCACCCAGTCCTTCACACTTGGTCGTACTTTCAACGAGAGCAAGGATCGAGATCCATTGTCGAAGCTCATGAATATACTCGAGAGTATAAATATAGACACTTAAAAAAAAAAGGACCTTAGATCGTTGTTAAAATTTTGATGTATCGAAACTGTTGAACTCTTCGCAGATGTTGTAAAGCATCCCTCATCTTTTTTTATTTGCCTACTCAATTACGATCGCGGTCATCGCATAAAATTGATCCTTTTTCCTTCAATGGATGCGGTAACAATAAAAAGTGTCAATAAACTTGTCGAACGAAGGATCGATGAGTCGGTCTGCTTTGCAGTAAAAACGAGAACCGGAAAACCGACCTTACATCGGAGACTCGACATTTTCCAAGAGCAGCTCTTCGGCAATAAAAAAAACAGTGAGAATCAATAATTTCCTGCGATAAACAAAAGTTTTATTTATTAATTTCTCTAGTTATTTTCGTGCGGCTATGTCCTGGGGAATTCTCACCCCAACGGAGTGTCTCGAGGGTGAAGAATGCTAACGAGCGTTGCAACGAAAATTGTCTTGCCACGGAACAATGAAGTTTTGCAACGTAATGCCGAGCAACGGAATTGCTGATCACGGTGTCGACCTCGTGTCTCGGAATATTACCCACGGGGGTGAGAATCCTCCTAACGCGGTGGAGAGGATTCAAGATTAATGATCTCGCTCATT
Organism: Hyposoter dolosus; assembly: GCA_963921915.1. Classification (NCBI taxonomy): domain Eukaryota; kingdom Metazoa; phylum Arthropoda; class Insecta; order Hymenoptera; family Ichneumonidae; genus Hyposoter; species Hyposoter dolosus. Next base: position 11,494,865 of record OY998137.1, on the reverse strand, counting down.
GGGATCACAACTTTTGGCCCGTGAGCTTGTTTGCAATATAATTATTCAGAATGTGCCAAAGGTGTGCACGATTTAATGAGCGCATTACAATGACGATGCGTTTTATATTTATTTTTTCTATAATTATAACAAACGATTGCGTGCACTGTGTGAAGTCGAATATTAAATTCGATTACAATTGTAAAAGCCTCAGCAGCCAAGGCATGATTTTACCTTTTTACAATGCTCTCATTTTTCATCGAACGAAATCATTCGATAATTTTCATCGAATGTGCGACCTGTGCCAATAAATAGAAACCTCATCGACATCAAATTACAAAAGTCCATTGTAGAAATTTTCGGAATTGAAATATTCCATTCGTCAGCTTCTGCGTTAATAAATAATAATAAGAATTTAATAAAATTTCGTGATAACATTCTTTAGCATCAAATACGATGACAATATTTTTTTCAAATTTTTCGTCTACATAGTTGTCGAATAATTCAAGTTTACAATATGCAAAAGATGTACCTATATATATCTGAATCCTATGCTTATGCATGTAAACTCTAGTGTTCAATTATTGGAAAACTATGTAGAAGAAAAATCTTAAAAAATTTGTAAATTCATATTTAATACTAAAGAATATACTCACCAAATTTCATTAAATTCTATAATCATTTCGAATTTTCCGAGGCTTTTAACATGGCAACATTGTTGTGTGTAGCCATTCTCCTCAATGAACAATCGTAATCATAAATTTTGTAATGTACCTTAAAAATGGTTGAAATTACGGTCACGTTAACTTCACGTCATAAAAAAAGGGAAATAAAATCAGCAATTCTTCGTTTCGTGGCTTCCGTCATTGAATTTTAATACGCGCTATAAATTAATTGAAAGTTAGATGCATGGGTCAGAATGGTTGGGATTCCTTCTCGATGTGGTTTCTTTCTATTTATTTTCAGTACCAGTAAAGGAATCCCGACGAGAACAAAATTTCCTGCTTTCTCGTTCATAAATCTCGATTTGTCGGGTTGAAATAAACCCTCAAGAGTGTTCAGAGTGCTGGAAGCGAGAGAGAGAGAGAAAGAGAGAGAGGACGTCGCTTTTGTTCGTTAGACTTTGCTCCGAAGGTTCTTATTTAACGTTCAGGTGATTCGCACATGCTCGAATGAAACTCTATTCACACAAAAAGTATTTTATAATTCCATCTTCGGAAAACCTTGTACCAAATTTTTCGCGACAACTCGTTCAATAAAAACGACAATTATTTTCATTTGACTGCTTCATTTTCCATGAAACTTTCTTCATCTTATTTTTTTTTTTTAATTTCCACTAGTTTGGATTCAAGGAAACTTTTTATAAAGTCGTTCATTAAATAATGGTGTAAATTCAATGGGGAAACTCATTATGATGGCAATTTATCATGGTGAAGCGTTTTATGGTGTTTAATTCTACTCCATATTGAATCATCTCTCGGGTTCCTTCATTCCAAGATTCCAGTGAAACTATTTTTTCATTTTAATACCGCGCAATGCGGCATTTCTTGCCAACCCACGGGAGCAATATTAAATAATTGATAAAATGCAGGTGTACACATATATATGTATCGTTCTATATTTTATTTATATAGTCTGGTGAAAACCGGAATGCCATTCCTTTCGGATATAAATTCCAGTTTTGCAAAAGCGAATACGACAATTTATAAGGCGCAATCTGCATCATACACTGAAAATTAAATTTTGTCAAAAAACGTCGATATTTTGTTGAGCATGGTAAACCAAATATTTTTTCATTATTTCAAATTCTCGTAATTTTAACATTATTTTTTATTTTGAACTGTTTACGATTGGAATGCCAAAAATTTGATTTCCGAAGGGACTTTCTAGAATATTTCTTGCTGCAATGACAACATTTTTGTGATTTTTCAAAAAAAGTTTAGTCGAACGTTTCCAAAAAAATATCGATCTTCGAGTTTTGTTTCTCAATTCTTGAACGGATTTTTCAACGACTCGTTGGCGTGATTTCAAAGAAAAGAAAATACAGTTTTTGACAAAATTGGGAAAAAATTATCACATTTTTCGCTCACGAAATTCCACGAGTTTCTGAAAATAATGCAGCGAGACCGAGGACGAGTCGAAGTTTGCGAATGACACGATCAATTTATCAACATATGTTTCTGCAATTGCGGAGAGAACGCGATTAGAACGAGTCAAATTAGTTACGCGCAATCATGGATCCGTCAGGATTGCAATCGCGACAGTTTCAACGCCCAACTTTCTCCCCCGCGACCCCCCAAATTGCAATCAGTTACCCCTCGTTCTCTAACCAATGAAAAATCGTATTCACGTTCGCACGCGTGATCGACGGTATTCAATAATAGTCCTCGAAACACGCAATTTTCGCGTCCATCAAGAGAATAATCAAGGCTTGCGACAAGTCTCGTCAATACCCAAATTCACTCAATTCATACGAATTTGAATGCCGGAGATTTCTCTTTTTTTCCTTGCTTCCGAATATTTCATCCGTCCCGCAATATTCTCGTCAATTTTTCATGAAAATGCTTTTCGCAGTTTTATTTCCGATGTGATTGAATAACATCGTTGAATTAATTCGTTTCTGAATCAATTTTTCAATTGAATGAAAAAAAAATATTTTTCTTATCATGGAATGAAATTCAAACGATTAATTTTTCATTTATTATTCCGATTGTTTTTATTTTTGTGTAAATACGTTTGAATATTTATTCCACTTTTGCATTCTCTTGCCCAGGTCCTCGGCTACGTTGTTCCTAATTTCGCGAACTCGAATGCGAAGGCAAACAATCATTCAGGTTATACATACACGTCTGACTCGATAACTATATATTTCTCGTACAAGCAGAAAGCGAATATCGAAATACCTGAATAAACATTGCCAAGATAATATTTGCTTGTAGCGCGAGGTCAGTGTCGAGGTGAGACTATGGTCCGAACCACAAGCTGTGAGAAGATAATACAGTGTAAAATGCTCCCGACCGGATGGTTCTGGGCGATCAAACTTTAGCGACTGAGGAACTATTTGTTGGATACAAATTTGCATTGTCACTTGTAGCAAGAGGAGAAAACAGGGAGACACTTTCAAGGAGCTGGTTGTTGGAACAGAAACTAATAAAATGATAATTCGCGAAGGTGGAGATTTTGATTTAATTTTCAATTAATACGAATTAATAGTGCGATGTAATTTTTCATCAAAATTCTACGATGAAGGAAAAACAGGTTTGCATTATTTCCGAGTCGTTTAAGTCGACGTGCAACTGGAAATGCGGTTCAAAAGATATTGGGGCAATGTAAAAGTGTTTCGTTTAGAAGGTACACGTGTCACCACCGTTGTAGCAAAGAGCTGTCGACTTGGCATATCCAGTTTTCTCCCGAAACACTATTTCCTTTATTTCCTCGTCGATCTACTAGCTTTCCCGCGTTCCTCTTCATCTTTCTCAACCTCCCCATATTTTCGGCTGTTTCTCTGTCTCAAAGAGTCTGTGTCTCTGTCTCCCACATTCCTCCGGTGGAAATTTCGCCTTTTCCAAGTGAGAAAATCGCGTGTATATGTTTCGAAATACAATATGGCGACTAGGCATGTTCTCGTTCTAGTAAAAACACCCATGGCGAAACGGGTATCCAGCTGAGACATGGACCATTACTTGGTGCGAAAATGCCCAGAGTTATGTACTTACAATTGTACCAACGCATGGACACACACCAGCAAACGCTCCCACACCCATAATATACATAGAAGAAGATCTGTGTATAGGAAACCATTCACTTGTCCAAGAGGCAGACCTGAATGAAACTCTCGTCTCGTATCTTCCATACATAAGAGAAAAGGAAAAACGAGAAGGTATCGAGAAGACTGGTGGCTCTCTGGTGTGTCCTAACCCTCAATGGAGCCCAAGAATAAGGAGGAAGGTAAGTTTAAGGAGACAAAAAACTCAAGGAAAGGTAAAACTTGTGACGAACGAGAGAGAGAGAGAGAGAGAGCTAGGGGGTGTCATGGCCATTTAGGTCATTGTGTTGGACGTGGGTAATTGTCCACTCGAGCTGGACACTGTGCACTCTTTCTCAATGAGAGGCATTTCGAGAGTTTCTTCACATTTTTCACTATTCGTATTTTATATATTTATATATATATATGCCTTGGAGTGGTACTCCCGAGAAATTTGAATTTTACGTTTACGCTCGCCCAAAAGAGAGAATGAAAAAGTGACCATAGGGCAACTAATACCCAAGGATACATTGCACCTAAGGTAAGGATACTATGAAACGATACTATGGGATAGTAATACACTCCTGCATACTACACTGTATATACATATATGTTGTGGAGGTTCTACACCGTAGGGACTCTCCTAAGTTACAGGTACTCCAGTGACAATGTGACTTCTTGAAGTGCCGGACTTTGTGAATGAAATTCATACTACGACGCTGCATTCACTCCCACTATTTTTTCTAGAAATCTATACCTATATGTATGTATTTATGGAATCCCCTCCCCTTTGCCTTTTTCATCACTGACATCTGGTCAGCTCACTTTACTACAAGTTCAATGGCGAGTCCGAATACATTCTCTTCGAAGCAGCGATCCTTCTCCTCGCGAGAATTCTTTTATATTTTAGTTTTTCTTTCCTCTCTCTCTCTCTCTCTCTCTCGCTGTTTTCCTCTCGATATGGTTTACCTGGTTCATGAAAATCTCACTTACTTTCGGCTGCACCGAGCTCGATACCGTTGCACTTTTACAAGATTCCGAACACCGTTGAAAATAATTTTCTTATCAAATTTATCGATATTCAAATATCATTGACGTTTGAATGACATTTGAAAAATTATTCAAATTTGAATAAAACTTACAGTTAAAAATTATGAATTAGTTCACTGTGTGACTTTTAATATTTCTGAAAAATTTGGTATTTTGGATAATGGTGATGCTGAAAAAGTGGCCAAAATAATTGCTGTCGATTCTGAATGATTTGTTGTTGTTTTTTTTTTTTGCAAAATTTTGTGATTATATTTTTTGACATTCTACTTAAATGGAAGAGAACGATACGGAGTCGGTGATTTCTGGGTCAGCCGCAAAATGAAACGAGAGCAGTGCACTGTGACCGTTTGCGTTTATCGATTTACCATTACGCGTGCATGCACTTTTCTCTCTCACGTTTTACCACTCTCTCCATTCTGACTGTTTCGTTACAGGATATTGCAGGATAAACCGTTGAAATTGTTGAGCTTCCAAGCACGTGATGTTCACGAGTTCATTTTATCGCGACTCCATGTACATCAATATTTAAACGAAAGAGAACAAAACAACGAGACAACACTTTCGTCACGAATTTATTTAAAATGGATCAAATGAAATCTAGTGGTTCACTCGATGCATCGCACTCGAGTTATTTACCGATTGGAACTAGCGAATAAATATAATCAAACAGATTAAATGGCGATTTAGAGTAACGTACGAACTCGACAAATGTTTTCGTAAATTTATTTCGTCGTCGATGAAATAAACGTTCTTGGCACCAAAACTAAAAGTTTTCTCCTATGAAGAAAAATTTTCTGACATTTTAAATTCGAGATATTTAATTTCCCATTTTTTATTTTTCCCATCTAAACGCATGTAAATTGAAGTTACGTTTCGTTAAAAAGTTGCAAGAAAAAAAACAAAAGAAACGCGACTTCAATTTACACGCGTTTAGATGGGAAAAATAAAAAATGGGAATTTAAATTTCTCGAATTGTAAACGTCAGAAAAATTTTCTTCATAGGAGAAAACTTTTAGTTTTGGTGCCAAGAACGTTTATACAAAATTTTGAAAGAATCCTAAATAAAGTCGTTTTGTGATAGTAATATCGCCTTTTTCTATCGAATCGATTTTCCTATAAGTTTCGAATTGGTCCTAATCCCTTAATATTCCAATAATCCAGCCTATAAATTCAAGAATACTTGTAAGAACCAAAGTTCTGTTATCTGCATTTCTATTCGTTCTCAATAAATGGATCTAGCTTCTTTTGTACGTATAAAAAAATCAGTTTTTCCATGATCGAATGCGTGAAGTGATTTTGTAAAATTGAAAAACGCTAAATCGTGGTGAGCAGTGTAAAACCGAAAGCATCTGCTTTAGCGTGAATTTCACGACGATTCAAAAACTTTTTCTTTCTCGAGGGCCACACTTGTGTGACTTTTCTCTCTTCGTAACCAATTTTAGTCGCGTTCACGCGCTTTTACGGAATCTTTGAGATCTGTTCCATCACGCATACACACGTGAACACGAGAGTGTACGAGGCTTGAAAAATGCTTGGAGAAGCGTGAAAATGGTTACGGGTATACTTTTGAATTACTCGAGCGAATCGTGTGTCGAATTTATATCGAGGGGCTCAGACCTTGCGATTCGAGCACGTTAAAAATGTTGAGTCCATCCTATACACGTATTTCTACGAGCGCAAGATCGAGATGCGAAAATGAGAGAGTTGAACAGGATTATTCTTTATTCCACAGACAGGACGATTTACTATCAATTTTTGGTGCCGAAGAAACCTACCAGCTGGACAAGATCATCGCCATAAATCGTTCCTCCGATCGAGCCTCCTGGTCCACCGGATTTCTTTCGATATTCAAGTACCTCTTAACTGACATCGAATTTCACATGAAAATCGCTCAGCCCAGACATTTATTGAGGCAGCGTCAGTGGACAGCGCGTATAGAAAAAATTCACTCGATTTAGTGTTCACTCGTTTTGAATTAAATTCATTTCGACGCAGTTTTTTGCCTTCTATCGATTCGTTTTCCGAATAAAGTTCCCATCGTACTATATAAGAGTTCGTTCAAATGCAAAATAAATCTTAGGATTATTTTTTTTTCTAGTACGAACGATAAACGAAGTCTCCGCCAGCGTTTTTGCGATCTGGAAAATTGAAAATCCAAAAAAACATATCCTCGAGGCTGCGTAGCTCTTGGAAATAACTACAGATCGTTATTCTTAAGAAACTATCGAGTGAACCAATAGCAAACAATTGAAGGTATTACGAAACGACTTTATTTAGAGTTCTATCAAAATTTTGTATAAACGTTCTTGCCACCAAAACGAACAGTTTTCTCCTCTGAAGAAAAATTTTCTGACGTTTAGAATTCGCGATATTTAATTTCCAATTTTTTATTTTTTCCATCTGAACGCATGTAAATTGACGTCATGTTTCGTTAAAAAAATTGCAAGAAAAAACAATGAAACGCAACTTCAAATTACACGCGTTTGGATGGAAAAAATAAAAAATGGGAAATGAAATATCTCAAATTTTAAACGTCAGAAAATTTTTCTTCACAGAAGAAAACTGTTAGTTTTGGTGCCAAGAACGTTTATACAAAATTTTGAAAAAAGCCGTAAATAAAGTCATTTTGCTGACGGTATCGAGTGAAATTATTATTAATGCTGAAAGTCGACGAAGTTTTCATTACATCGTAACGTTTGCTCTTACATTACGATAAGCTGCAAGCTCAAAGGGTGGAAGTGTGTAGCAGTGGTGAGAAGTGAAAAAAAAAATGATAGCGATAATAGATTCGAGAGTCCAAACAAGGAAGGGAAAAGAAAAAAGAAAATCTTGAATGAGAGAGACCACCTGGAAAGTGGTGGTGGTGGTGGTTTGTGTGCCTCTCGAGAGCCTTTTGGAGTTTGGAGAGGGCGAGAAATAGCAATTTCTGTTAGAGCACTATGAGGTATTATAACTATAAGAATATATTCACACACATTTATATATACATTTATATAGGATGTATATGAACATAGAAGAAATGTGGACATAGCGTATCGAGCATTGTCCCATCGTCTCCTAATTTGTCAGAGTCTGGCAAATAGTCTCCCACCGACAAAGCCAACTCGTAAGAGGGGAAACTTTTGGTGGTGCTATATACAGCTCGAATAACATTGACAGCGTGAAGAAGCACAGCCGAGCACTGTCACACTGCATGCAGCATGGGGTCGCGATGAGCAAAAAAAAAAAAAAATCGAGAAAATCGTAATGGTGAGGATGGTCACGCTCGTTTGGGCTTGCGCTGTTGGATCTTGTTTCTCTCTTTTTCTCATTCCATCGTACACCAAATTATGTATATAATATACCTGCTGCTTTCGTACATATATAAGTTTCTGAATGGCCGATGGGCAGGCGAACACACCTGGCAGATATACCTGGCCGGGGCGTGACGTAATTTTTTCGATGTGCATTCCTCATCGTTTGTCCGGAATGTTGACTAGAAAAAATGTTCAAAAATATGATTTTTTTTTAACTTCATTAATGTTTATAAAGTTTTAATTATAACTTGATATTTATTTTCGCCTAATATCGCGAAGCATGAATGTGCAAATGCCAACTTTTTATAGTGGCGGAAATGCAGTTTCGAAAAATGGAGTTTGATGAAATTCGACTTGGAATAAATTTTATTCTCAATTTGTATTCAACTCGTTGTAGGGAAAAACGAATTTTTCATAATTTTTCATGGCAGCAAAAGAAAATTCTTATCAGATTAAAGTCCGGTGGCTTTTGAACTGAAATTGTTTGATTGGAGTCGGAGATTTGAAGGTGAATTCATTTAGAGTCAATAGACACTGGGTTGATGAATTTTAAGGCAATGAAGCCTCGTCTTTTCGACGATCAAGTATTTTCAGGTCGCTGAATTGGAGGTCAACTCGTTCAACTTTGTGGATACAATAAGTTTAAAGCTTTTCGACTTGCATTTTTCAAATTCATTTTAGCATCTCATAGTCTTGAATAATTCAAAAACTATTATTGTCGACTAGAATCCTGAAAATTCCATCAATCCGAAAGACAAAACCCAAAAATGTAAATCATCGATTTTTCGTAAAAACTCTGCTTCTCTGAGTCCGAAAAAAAAAACACAGCACGTGTCGAAAAATAGTCAAAAATCTGACAGTGTAAAAATGTGTGCTCGTTTATTCAACCTGAAAATATAAAATCGGTTCTCGTTACCGGAGAACACGAGAACACGAGTTTATAATAAATAAGTATCTATAATAGAGAAATAAGTATCTATAATATCTTAAATAAGTATCTATAATTACGTGTGTGTGTCTGTGTGTGTGTGTGTATTTAGTGTCGCCTCGGGCCAGTAACCCATGAATTTCCCGATGGTATCTTTATACTGTGTTATTGGGTCTAAGTACTTGTGCACACACTTTGCTTAAGCAGACAGCCATTGGCAGGTCTGCATCCCCATTTTTTTTTCTTCGGTATATTGCCGCAGCCCTGCTCATGGTTGTCTACTTTCATCACCTCTCGAATACATATGGGGCATCCCATAAAAGAAAAACAGTAATTCGAGGCACGTACGAAAATGTTTTGAATTATTATTCTCACGTTAATTGTTGATTGTATTTTGTTTAAATAAATGAATCGCGTAGGACAACAAATTTTTAGTTCTAGGCCAGAATTCGTCGATTTGAAATTGTAATTTAATTAATTAATTATTTTTTAGACAGTCTTTAAGGTGCTTCAGGTTTTTTGAGGAATTATCAGGAAGGCTTGAGCTGTGGATTTACAGATAATCGGACTTGCTTCTGATTCGCTGACGTTCGCGATTCATTAAGCTGCTTATTAAATGAGGAAAAAGAATTCTTTTCTATTGCTTATTATTTCTGACCTATTTCCTTTACGTTACGACGAGACCAATACGAATTATTTCATTAATTTTCAAGTTTTTTTAATTGTTTTTATTTACACATGCTTTCTTATGCTTAACTAATTTGTCACTAGAGTCTCTAAACAATTATGGTATAGAAAAATAAGTTTTTTGTACGTTGGTTTGTATTTTCTTTTTCGTTGCCTTTCGGCCTACATTTCAAATGTTTTCCTTTATTTTTTCAATATTTTATATTTTATGATACGAATTATCAAGGTTCAGAATTCTCGGGCTTTTAATAAATCAGAGTAACATGAAGGGAAAAAAAAATCCGCGGCCCCGAAGCTCGTTCTCGAGAAGACATCGGATGGATTTAATCCCGAGAGCCTGGGCCCTTCGCTCGTTTATTTGAAACAGGATATATCCAGGGAACGTTTCTCCAGAGCTGGGCAAAACCGTTTGAGGCTTCTATATGGAGGAAAGTTGGAACTTGTCATCCGGAGCATATCTCGAGGTGAAGTTTGCTTAGGTCGCTCATGCAGTCTCGGTCACTATCGCCAAAACCCAGTGCATGTATATACCTGTAGAAAATTATTCTGGATGAGGCTTGAATTTATTGTTATTATTATATCCATATTGGTAACGTCTGCAACAACGTACACATTGGTATGTGTACATGTGATTAGATGTGTCTATAGATATTTATGGGAGTACCCGGAGGGATATCGTTACACATTGTGTTGCATTTGATCTCTGTAATATGTACAGAGAGGCTTTCTTTTCCCAAAAGCCCCTTTGTGTAACTTTTCATACGCGAAATATTATAACCGTATTTCTTTCGCCTTCGGCTTTAATAATTCAACTGATCCCTTTCCTTCGGTAGTTCCATAAAAAATCATTTTTCTATCGATAATGAAGTTCGCAATGAAAGGAAAAAAATGGTTGGTTTTTATTCAAATTTTTGGACACGTGGGTGGCATTTTTTCGGCAGTATATTCGAAGCTCCTTCGAAAAATGGAAAAAAAAATGTGAAAAGATTTTTTTGCGAAGGTATATTCTGTTGGAAAACCTGCATGAGTGATTTTCCAACGTTTCTTTCCGAACCTGGACACTCGTCGTAAAAGAGGCAACGAACAGTCGATCGACTACGAGAAAACAATGAAAATGATTTTCTTTTCTTCGCTTTTCATCAAATCGACGAGTATCGAGATTGAAATAAAAAGAACATAAAATCGATCAACAATATCGCAGGTGCCGATCTGTCCGATTTTTCGATATATATCTACGCGTCGATAAAGGAAAATTAAAGAAACGAAAGAGCTTTTCTTTCAGCATTGTTCGATATAAAAACTCGAACACATACACGTACATGTTAAAAGTATTATTTTTCTGACCTCGGGGTATCCTACCGTTCGATTCGATGGAGTCAAGCGATACCAACCTTTTCAATCTCTTATTTATATGTGTATATGTGTCCCCCTGTGTATATGAAAATACAAAAGATCAAGGAGCAAGATTGGTTTTGTGCGAACGGATATACACGTGTAATCCTTTGGACACCATTTTCTAACCGAAAGGGGGAAAAATGTATTCTTCAGGCGGACAATTCTCGCAGTGACAAAAATTCAAAGCCATACCAAACCCCCACAATCCCTGTAACAAATATCCGCCGGGCGCAAGAGTTTCGACATTCAAAGCAATTAAGTAACAAAAAAACACCAAAAACCACTGTGGAAACAGAGATTAAAGATTTTCGTTATACATGCGTCAATAGAGCTTGGCATGTCGCGACATAGACGCGCGGTTAACCGATAAAACATTTATTGTCCGCGTTAGAATTGAACCCTTGAAAACGAACGCTTCATGGGAAAAGTTACCAGCAAAAATTAGTGATCGAAATTTCCGAATTATTGAATCTCAAATAAAATACACAATTCATTAATTATTCGTTTCGATAATCATCGATTTTTTTATTTATTCACTCACGTTTTTTATTGTTGTACTATTTTTTTTCGAATAATAACCATCTCAATGCTTTGCTCTCTTTTAATCGTTGCCGTTTTCTCGTTCATCGTAACAATCGACTGGTTTGTGTGCTCGTACAGAACCTCGAGAGCTCTCCAAGTGCACGCACTCGAATACTTAACGCTTCGCTTGTTGAACAACAATATGCGAGCGTTTCAAGAGAATTATCGTCGAAAGCTGCTTCAAAATCGCCTTGTGAACTTGATCGTTTAAACTGTCAATGTTTTCGTTTCGTGTTCCAATGTTCACTAAGCCAAACCTTGCTTACATCAATTTTGTCTGTAACAAAACGTCACAAGCGAATCATTATCGAAGCGAAACATTATCAAATACAAAAACTGTAAAAAGCATGAGAACATTAAATCTTAAAAAAAAAAACGTGCTCAGAAATGGTCAAAATGAAACTTTTGGGAAAAGGATTCACATCAGGAAAAAACGATAAATTAATTCGTCCTGTTACGCGTAGGAGCGTAATTGAAAGATAGAAAAATAAAAACAATATTTTGAGGATATAATGCGGATTGCTCAGATATAACGGCCGTCAATTAGCCAGATCAAACATGTTCAGAGCAGAGAACGAGCAACGTCCGGAAACCGTAGTTGAAATACAGAACGTCATGACTTTCGTGTATTGAATTAAATTACGATCGATCAAGTGGCATTGCCCGGGCTGTACGTTCGACTTTGCCCTCTCTGGTTTTGCTTCTTTTACGGACACATTCGCAAAAGCCACGACAGTCGTTTTCGTGTCCCGTGACGAGAGATATTCATGCAAATGTAGGCCAGAGCAGGCACAGGGGCTGTTGGTCGTTACTCCCATTTACTCCCTGAATAACGACACGGAAAAGTGCACTTTATTTTGCTGCAGCCTCGTTACAAATGGACGCGCTCAGCATACACACACACACGGAGAAAAAATTATATAAAAAATTACTATGTCACCATAGTTTCCTGGTACCATATCGTCCCTCTGAAAAATTTTAGCAAAGACATAGTAACTTTTCATTGATATTCTATCGAAAATCTCGTGAAAATTTTAACATTTTTTGCTCAATTTCAAATAAAAAATTATTTGAAAATAATCAAATAATAATCAAATAATCAAAAAATAATCATTTTTTATATAATTTTCTCTCCGTGCATATGAACACACGTAAGAAATTATAAAATATATTTCAACTGGATGCCAAAGTTATTAATAATTTAGGGTGATTCTCTAGGACGATGCGTACGTTTCAATTTTACATTCGAATATAAATAATTGGAAAGCAAGTAGAAAACGACAATGTCGAAAATGTTATTAATTCCACTGGCTTAGACATTTTTTGCTGGTTTTTGCACCTGCGGAAAAACTTGGATTGGTGACTTGCAGTCACCCAATCATTCTGTTTGCTTTATACATTGGATTCGCTGTATTCGCTGACCGTCGAAACAAATATTGCTCACTACGAAAATACGATTGTTGCGTTGTCAATTTTTCAGCTGATTATTCAGCTGACTTTGCGAATTTGGTTAGCAAGTGAGAATAATCGAATTAAGGAATGGCTTGTTCATTCATTTTGCTTATTACAGAATTTACACTCTTGACAGTTTTCGTTTGCTGCGAGACGTCGACAACTGGAGTGAAGAAAAAGGCAGAGATTTTTAAAACTGAACATACGGACTCGCGAACATTAATTTATCGACGAATTCAAAGCTGCGAGACGCAATTGTCAGAGGCTAACAATAATGGGAGTTAATTGAAATTAAGTTTCCCTGTAAAAGTCCATGATTCAAAATTCGTCTCGCCTGCAAGATTAAATTAGCATAAGGGAACGAAAGGTGAGGATTTTTTTTTTTCACGTAGGATTTTAATAGCTTGCTCGATGTCGCAACGTACGCGATTTGCTGCCGTTTTTACGCTGAGTTTTTTGTACCCTCAGATGCGATGATCTCCCTGCTCACGACGAGAGGAAACAGACAGAGAAAGGAATTGAAATTATGCAAATATCTCATTAACGATCACAGCACCCGACTCCGGTTGGGGTGGCTTCCCTGATCGGTGAGAGCGCCAACAGCACTCTCCTGAGCCATGAAGCATTTCCCCCCCCCCCCCCCGCCCGCTATTGCCACTCGTTCCTCGACCGCAAATTACCATTGGCGCGAGTGATACTCGAGAGACGTCGGAGCACTGTGCACAAAACAACACACGCGTATCCCCATCCAAACGTCATTCCGGACCCACAACAGCCTGGCCTTTCTCGATTTATGGCTTTTTCCTTCTATGCACCCTAGTCAATCCCCTTTAAGAAGCCTATCAAGCTAAACCTATCAACGGGAAAATGAGATTTGATCAGAAATTAAGGGGAAACAACAAAACTCTCTAAAGGGGAAATACTCAAAATTTTGGAGGTATTTTTAACGTTTTGATTTTTGTTTCGAAATTAAAAAACTCCAAGATGTTTGGAATAAACAAAATGCAAAAGGAGCAAAAAAAATTGCGCGGTTTTCGAAATATTTCATCAGTTTTTCGTTCGCTCACTTATCTAATTATCGGAAACAATTTTTTTCGGTGTTTCCAATAATTTTTTTGGTATTTTTGAAGTTTTGATTTTTTTTTTAAATTAAAAGACTCCAAGATGTTTGGAATAAACAAAATGCAAAAGGAGGAAAAAAATTGCGCGGTTTTGGAAATATTTCATCAGTTTTTCGTTAGCACACTTATTTAATTATCGAATACAATTTTTTCCGGTATTCCGAACGGAAAACAAATGGAATGAGATCGAATGTGAAAGTGACGTGTGAAAGATATGAACGTCACGTACATGGAAAACCATGACAACCGATAGACGAGTCGAGTTATTGCATCGAACAAAAAGAATCCAAGATAAAATAGAGGTCGGCAGCTGTTCTGATATTTTTTGGTGAACGCGGCACAAGTGCTGATGATGGAAAAGTGAATGTTCGAAAAAAAGGAAACAAGGAGTCTCTCGTTGAATCGAAGTGGAAAATTGCATCGCTGGCATCGAAAAGAGCGACTCCACGTTCTTTAATTTTCTTTCTCACTCGTTTTCCATTACAAAAGGGTTGTTTCTGAGAAACAGCAAGTGCCGCAAAAGCTGGCAATGAGATTGAACCGAAAAGACGAGAGTGAAAAGTTCGAGATGAGGCCGAGGATGGAGAGACAACACTAGCAACTTTTTACACGCGATTGACGAGTCGAGATGCTGAAGATCGTCGCGATATCGGACGAAAGACTGAGTGAGTTGGAGAATTGGATGCCTCTCTAATATTCTTCCCATTTTCCAAGCGGGCCTGCCTACACTGAAAAATTAAATGAGAAAGAAAAAATCGACGATCGCTTCGAGTTAATCCCGGTCACCGATCGCTGATAAACTCACGCGGGTTAAATAAGGATTAGCTGGGGATGACTTGGCAGGACTTTCCGAAAGAAAGGAGATGAAAAAAGGTAAACTGCTCCGTTGGAATCTTGAAAACTGTCGCAGGTTGACAAAAAAGAGTGAAAGAGAGAGAGAGAGAAAAAAAGTAATGAGGAAGTACAGACTTATACACAATATTTTACAAAATTTGCAGAAATTAGAGCGATTGGACGATTTTTCAAAAAACTCAGATTTTCGTAAAATTCGAAAAATCATAAAATTTAAACCGTTCAACCGATATTCCTCCAATTCAATACCAACCTTCCTATTATGATGCTCTATTTATAAAAAAAAAAATTAGTAATAAATATTAAAATTTGCGGAAGTTAGAGCGTCGACAGCCTTTTTTTGAAAATTTCAAAATGCCGTGGAATTCGTATTTTTCTAGCAATACCAACAAAATTCCCAGAGAATGAGGAGCTTGTATAGATTGACACCTGTGCAAAACGGTAGCCCTGTAGCTCAAACCGTTCTCGAGTTATGAAGGTTTCAATTTTACAGTGCCATAACATACACACACACACACACATTCGGACATTTTTTCTAAATATGACTTTTCAATGTTTTGGGACATTTTAAGCACATTGACATTGGAAACTGGAAGAAAAAAAATTTTCACCGTCACATAGCTTTCTCTATGGGGATGCAAAAAAGTGAGTAGACGATGAAAGTGGAAAGCAGAGAAAAAAAAAATACTCCATTACGATATTTCTTCATCTCCGAAGATCAGCAAGAGTGAAAATTGGTATTTTTCGGAGTTAGGAGCTGTAAACTCCCAGCAGTGGCGCGTGAACTCAAAAAGCACAAATTTTCAAATAAAAGTCTTTCTCCCCACTGGACCTTCTCAGATTTGTGTTAATTTCCTGCAAAGCGAGAGCAACTCCCCTCACGAGGGGCTTTTGTCATCGTCAGAGACGAGCAAGATCGATATCGCGCGGTGAGAGTTAACCTGCCGTTAAAAGTTGGTAACGGCCCATAGGCCACTAAAAACCTGTCAAAAATCTCGTTCTTCCCCTTTGGAACCACCCTCCACAGAAAAAATCATCATGATCGCATCTTAATCATTTAAGTTCTTTCGAAAGAGAGTTTAGCTAATAGCAGAGTTGACAGCGGTCATTTTTGGCGCGAAAGATTCGTCAGCAGATATTGGACAAATGGGTTTTGACGCTCGAGGCGTGAGTCGCGCCGGAGAATCGATGTCCAAAGGAAAAAAAGAGAGAAATCGATAAAAAGAAGAATAAAAAGAAACTTAATTATCGAAGAATTAAGACCACGAGATTTTTTACGACATTTTATGTCACGTTACATCGTTCCAAGTGATATTGCTGAGATTGCCAGGTAATCCTTATCGCTAATAAAATCCGATGTTCTACGTCTTCGAGAATTAAAGCGAAGTAAAAAGCCCAATTTGCCCAGGCGAGTCTCTAATGGAAAAAGGCACCATTTCTTTTCCCTCTATCGTCAACACCATCGCCAGAAACCATGAGAAATGGGTATTATCCATTTTATTAACCGCGAACCATTTGTTTCCTTCTTAAAAAAGGTTCCTCGGATTAGGACAATTGAGCAATGATTTTTCGTGATTGCGATCCTAATTCTTAAACTTTTACTGCAATTAGGAAACGAAAGATGAAAGTTTAGGCCAACAGAATGTTCCATTTATTTTCGTCAATCACGACAAAATTATCGTTGAATAAAAAATATTTTTTTGTTGCTCAAATTATTGTGCAATTCGCAGAAAATATTTCAGATTGTTTGAACTTTCAAATATTATTGAAAAAGACACGACAAAACTTCGGATTTTTTTTTTATATTCACGTCTCGAACCCCCTGTGATGTTACAAGGTCACCATCGATTATCTGCTTTACATTAATTTCAATGGGTCCACGTACAGAGTGCTCAAGACAATAAGCCTGAGGGAGATGCTGGTTGAACTCTCATTGACGCTCTGTCATCGAAACTTCAACTCCAAAGTAATCAGCACGTATTTCTGTAGACGGCATGAATAGAACTCTGTCAATTCCGGTCCAAACGCGTCGAGATTACGAATACGAATCAAAGTTTATTGGAGTCAATACTGGGTCAAGTTCGAGATTGTATAATAATTGTCCGATATTCTGGTGAATGTTGCAAAGTTATTAAACGAATTTGTTTCCTTTTGACGAATGTAATTGTTAACGAAACACAACGATATGTTATTATTGTTTTCGATTTTTGGCATGGCCTTGTTCGACGATAGTCATTACTATTTTTATTATTATTATTATTATTAGTTTGATAACAGTCATTTGGTGTTTTTCGTCGAACTAATTAAAATACTTGGAAACATTTGTGATGTTAACATTTTTGTCGAAGCAACAATATTCATGAAGCAAGTTGAACATAATAATGATTATCGTAATTTTTGATACAGTGGATTTTAGAGACGCGGCAGAATTTTAACGCCGAGTGTTATGAAGAAGTTTAAATCTATACTCGATTTATTTACATACAATCGTTCACACTTGGAAAAATACCTGGCTCAGTGGATTTTTGCTTCCTCATAGAGGAAGTTATGTAACGGTGAAATTTTTTTTTTCCAGTTTTCAATGTCAATGTGCTTAAAGTGTCCTAAAACATCGAAAAATCATATCTAGAAAAAATATCCGGATGTGTGTGTGTATGTTCTGATACTGTAAAATTGAAACCTTCATAACTCGAGAACGGTTTGAGCTACAGGACTCCCGTTTTGCACAGATGTCAATCTATACAAGCTCCTCATTCTCTGGGAATTTTGTTGGAATTGATAGAAAAATACGAATTCTACGGCATTTTGAAATTTTCAAAAAAAGGCTGTCGACGCTCTAACTTCCGCAAATTTTAAGATTTATTACTAATTTTTTTTTTATAAATAGAGTATCATAACAGGAAGGTTGGTATTGAATTGGGGGAATATCGATTGAACGGTTTAAATTTTATGATTTTTCGAATTTTACGAAAATCCAAGTTTTTTGAAAAATCGTCCAACCGCTCTAATTTTTTTTTTTCATATAAACATAGTTTCTTCAATCCCAATAACATTTATGCATACATGAGTATAAACTTTCTTGCAAAAACTTAATCAAAATATAGCTTTGTTTCAAGTTGACTAGGTAAAATATTTTACATCTCGTTAACTGACCTTTAAAAAAAAATATATATATATATATAATTTTTTTTCGGTTCTTAATGATATTTCTTGCACTTTGGTTTGATATGACGTATCGAGTTGATGTGCTCGGTCTTAATTTTTGGCGAAATGCATCTATCATTGATTAAAAACAAGTACCTGTTATTTTTGTACCGGCTCAGTGGTCTAGGGGAATGATTCTCGCTTTGGGTGCGAGAGGTCCCGGGTTCAAATCCCGGCTGAGCCCACTTTTTTTTTTTTTCCAACCATTCAAATTTTTCTCTCGTAATGGAAAACTTCGATGATAGAGTGAGGCAACTGTTTTTTTGTTGAGTTTATTAATTTTTGGTAGTCATTGCGTCGTAGTCACGAAGCAATTTACCGGTCTGATGGAGCTGTCGCTTCACTGAAAGTCTTTATTATTAACGATGAAGCGAAGCGTCTGGTATTCTCATGAGTGTGTTTACGTATAGAACGCAGAGTGATTTATTGAAATTTATGTAAAATTCCTTGTAGGGTTCAGTGAAGCGAGTCTACTACCCGATAGTATGCATGCACGCTGTACCGAGCGCTGTACACAAGTCGCTCGACACGTTCGGGTCCTTTAATGAGGTTTGTTTCGTGGTTAACCTTCACAAAGGCGGTTAGCTTTGACACTAGACCAAAGTCAGAAATCCAAAATGCCCGCCAGCGAAAAAAAAAAAAAACGATGAGGCGTATAAGAAACAACAAATACCAAGTAAATGAAAAACGATGCATTTCGAAAGGCTCTCATCACTGTCTCTCACGCCGTGTATCCATTTGCAAGAATGCAGAACAGACTGGAGTGGATGAGTGGAAAAAAAAAAAAATAGCGAAATACTTTTTTAGTACAGATGAAACCGAACAAAAATTCATACAAATGTTTAAAGCTGAAAAAAAATGTTTACAAATTCAATTAAAGTGGGAGTGTCGTTGGAAATTAGAAAAAAAAAAAAAAATTAAAACTGCGGCAGCGCTCGGTTGGGTGGTTTTACTCGCATGTTTAATTATCGCGTGCAACCAAGTGCATAAGCTTGTTGACCGCAAAAACGTCACACAATGCGATGACGTGCCTTTGATCCGATACGAAAATTTCTCGTAAATTCGTGATAAAATACTGGAAACGATTTCCCCATGGTTTACACTATTTCGTGATGAAGAACAATAATTCCGGATGCCCTGATTTCGTTCAAGAATTCACTCGGTTCGCAATCACTATTCAAACTTGCTTTTTCAAATATTTTAGAAGAAGCTAAAGAATTCATAACATTTCACGATTGTCTTTTTTTGTTCTTAACACGTAAGAGAGTCTGAAATTAAATTTACCATAAAATTAAAAAAAAAAAAAAAAAAAAAAAAAAAAAATAGAAATTTCGTTAGTCTCGATCTTCATGTTTTTTGGTTTTTTTTTTTTTAAATATTTTCATGACTCGACACCTCAATGGCTCCGAACGAAAAATGAAGATATTGAAAAAAAAATTCGCACACTGAAATGTGAAAAGAAATCGTTCATTTCGTACGAGAAATCGAAACGAGCTGAATTTTGCTCACGAGGCTGTTGTAAATGACAGAGAAAACGGTTTCGACTTTCGAGTGCCCGCACCCGGGACCACTTGTCGAAAAAACGCACCCCGATCTGGCTGTCGAAGCAGCTTTTTACCAGTTTTGATGGAGCGCCTCTTCAGAGTGCACAAGAGGGACATGAATTAATGCGGCGAAAGTAATAAAGAAGAGGAAACAGAAGCCAAAGAAAGAAAAAACGTTCAACTGTGAGACAGGACGGGCTTGTTGATGGATACATACACTTTTGTATGTATCTCTTTCCACTTTCGCAACCCCCACCCCTTTCCTGAGTTACCACACTTCCCCACTTCCACTTTTGCGCTTTTGATATTTTTCGACCAGGCCGACGGTTGAGCTGGTCGAGGTGACACTTCATGGTGTGATTTCTTCTTTCAATGACGAATCGTTTCTCGCGGTACAAACAGAACAAACACCACTCGTTCGCATCAGGACTCCCAACACTTTCTCCCATTCAAGTTATTTTGCACCCGGTATTTTTTTGTTCATGAAAATTATAAACGTCAAATTGTGTTCATTAATTAAAAATAAATTTGCGAATCGAAAACGTACATAAATCATTAGGAAAATACTTAATGCCATTTTGCTATTAAGGAGGTTGGCTACATACGACAATATGATGAGAATTTAATAAAATTTGGTGATAAAATTCTTTAGCATCAAATACGAAGACACCATTTTTTTCAAATTTTTCGTTTACATAGCTGTCGAATAATTGGAGTTTACAATATGCAAAAAATATACCTATATATATGTGAATCCTATGCTTATGCATGTAAACTCTAGTGTTCGATTACTTGAAAACTATGGAGAAGAAAAATCTTGAAAAATTTGTCTATTAATATTTAATACTGAAGAATATACTCACCAAATTTCATTAATTTCTAATAATTTCGAATTTTCCTATGGTTTTGAAATGGCAACATTGTTGCGTGTAGCCAATCCCCTTAATTGTCGAGTTGACAGATAATTGAGTGTACGTTTGAAATAAAATGGTATTGTTGGGAAAGAACTCGAGGCTCCTTCACAATGCTTTATTATGATATTTACCCTTAAACTTGAAGATAAATTACAAAGGAGTAAATTTAGCTGCGAGATGTTGCCAAATGCGTAACATCGAGAAATCTCCCTCCTGTATTTGATTAATTGGAGATTCAAAGTTGGTGGAGCTTCGTCGAGATTGCAATTCAGTTGGCTTGGTTCGTTAGACCCGAGCTGTAGGTTGTGTCGGGATACGAAACTCCGGTAAACTCTAGGAACAGAAGGGGAGAGTATCCCTGAAGAGAACGAATCTTGACTGACTAATTTCGCTCGACGCGAATCAGCTAAACCTTGGAATACAAATTTTCCGAATATTTGTCTAAATCAAATATCCTTCATCCTACATTTCCGTGCGTGGGTTTTCATAAAGTTTGATTACGTTTAGCTAATATATTTCCTACGATTCGAGTCTAAACAACTTTTTTATTTACGACTCGCAATGAAATTTAAACACGTACACACGAATCTTGTTTCGTCCAAATCATTAACCCTTCGCTGACAAACTGGGTCATTCTGACCCAGACTCACGATTCAGGGCTTTCCATCTCTTTACTCTACAAATGTTTCGAAGGCTGCTGGCGCTTTTCCAACAGAATAATGGACGATTCTCGTTATTCCGTAAACAAGCTGAGCTCGCACGTCAAATACCGAATTACACTTTTTTCTCCTTTTAAAAAAAAATAATGACTTTTGTAATTTTTATCGTATGAATTTTTTTTTTTTTTTCATTCTCTTCCATTTTCTCACGAGCGCATGTCCATCACTTCTTCTCCAGCTCCTAAGAAAATATTAACGTTGAGACACGGAAGCCTGAGTTATAAAGTGAATAAAAAAAAAAAATTAATGTACATATTTAAAAAAGCAGAGACTTTTTGTACGCAGTGTGCAACCATCGGGTCTATAGAAAAGTGCACTCTGGAAGATTGCACTTTGAAATGGTAGGTTGTTTTCGAGTATAAACAAATATTTTCCACCGTACTGAACAAACATTCGTGTCCACAGATCAAAGGGTCGTATCGTCATGGGCTCAATTTTGGCTAATGAATTAATCAACGTTCTGCCAAATTTGAATCATTTTGAGGAACAAAAAATGAAGTTGGCGAAGAGCGAGTAGCGAGAATGGGCGATAAACAGTTTCTATGGAAACCGAATTGATTGGTGAGTGATTAAAATTCATTGGGGAAAGCAACGCGGAGATAAATCTCGAACGACAGTTTTGTAACTGTTATTAAAATAATGAATTAGAATGGTGAGACTGAAAATCGTGAAAAAAAAAGGAAAACACGTTTCTATTTATAAAAAACGGATCGATTTTGAGGGAATAAACGAAGAACATGAAGTTTTGTCGACAACAATTGTGAAGAGCGTGTTACAATATGTTTTGAGGAGCAGGAGTAAAAAGTTCTGAGAAGCTTGTTGCAGGGACGTGAGGAAACCAGAATGATGATCGAGCACTGGGAATTCTTTCATGACTGCTCGGTGTATACATGCGTTTGTACGTGTGACTGTGTATATTGTAACCGCGTGACACGAAAATCTCTCTGCTCGCTAAACGTCCTTTAAGTGTACAATTGAGGGGTGAAAAGAAAAGCGAGTTGGCGTATCAAAAGTACCGCTCGCGCGCACGTTACTCTTCAAGGGCTCGTTCGCCTCGAGTCCTATGGAAAAAAGATGCGGAAAAAGTTGGCTTTTTGGGAAAAGGTGACAATTTTTCGTTTGGTTCACAGGAGAAGAACGAGTGGCCTTTCATTCATCCCTCAAATCGTGAGTGAATGGAGAGTTTTTCCTCAGCCAAAGGACTCTCTGCGGGCTTTTTAATTCTCTCTCTCTCTCTCTCTCTCTCTCTTTTTCTTCGATCTTCTCGTTCTTGCCTCTCTCGCTCCCTCTCACAGACAAACTTGTGGATGAATGGAAGTCAAACTTAGCGCTCGGAAAGTCGTTCCAGGCTTCGGAAAAGAGAGCGAAGGTAAGAAAACGAAGAAGAAGAAAAAAAGGTACCACACAGAGGCGCTGCCTCGCCCGCTGGGTCTTTCGCGTCACAAGTGTGCCATTGTGGCTCTTCGAGAGCTATTCTCTCCCCCACACCCCATTGTCAAGACTCTGCTCCTTAACACCATTAACTACGTTTTACCTTAAATTTGGCTCAAAGTGGGGGCCCTCTTGACAAATTTTACGAAAATTTACAGGGGACCATCATTCTCGTACGCTTCGTCGCCCATAATGCCCATCTCTTCAACTATTTCTACACACTCTTCTTTACATATATATATATGTGCATGTATTCCGCACGACATTCATATAGTTTATACAATGTATATACGTACGTGCCATAGAGGTGCGTTTAACGTGACAGATTTCCTTTTAAAAGGCCGCTCGTGCAGCCGCCAGGCCTCCGGTAGCGGAAAATTTGTCCGTAAACACCCCCGCACAAGAGAAAAGCAAAAATTCCTCCATCGATCCTCGACGTTCAATATCGATGTCGTGGGATTTACTGGACCAAACATTCCCGTGTGCCAATCTCGAGAATTTCGTGGAAAACAGACGATAAATTTCATCACTGCTATATTTTGGAAAAAGCTGCAGTTTTCGATCGTCCATTCATTCTTGTAAGCGCGTAGTACGCACGTCGGAGGTCAAACTCGATCCCACCATATCGAAAATCGTTTTTTTCATCATTTAATCAAATTTGCTGACAATATTCTTTAGCATCAAATACGATGACACCATTTTTTTCAAATTTTTCCTCTACATAGTTGTCGAATAATTGGACTTTACAATATGCAAAAGACGAATCCTATGTTTATGTGTAAACTCTAGTGTTGAATAACTCGAAAACTATGTAGAAGAAAAATCTCAAAAAATTTGTATCTTCATATTTAATACTAAAGAATATACTCAGCAAATTTTATTAAATTCTAATAATTTCGAATTTTCCTATGCTTTTAACATGGCAACATTGTTGCGTGTAGCCACCCTCCTTAATTCCGTACTCCGGCATCTTGGGCTTCGAACTCACTCGTAGTAAATTTATAAATAAAAAATTGTGCTTTATGCTGGAACGTTACGTCAAACTTATGAGATGCAGAGTCTGATCGCATGTGAGGGATTTATTACAGATTCAAAATCCTTGGCTCTTCGATGTACCAGAAAAAAATGTGAATTTTATTTTTGTTAGAAATTCAGTTTCGATCGCGTTGCATCAACTGGAACTTTAATGACTCGCGGTGATAAAAATTGAACAATTTTCCTCGTTGAATTCGAACCTCCAAATGTTGGTGAAAATTATTTTCATACCTGTCTTCACAGGCTATTATTTTTCTTTCTATCTGTTGTTTTTTTTTTTTTTTTATGGCGATATTTTGTGAGGGAATGAGGGTATCGAGTTGATAAAAAAGTTTTCATTAAATTTGGTTCAATAATTCATTTATTACGAAGTAATCCTTAAGCCTAGAATAAATAATCTAAAAGATAAATTCTCTCAGTTTGATATGAACGTTGTTGCTATACGAAAAATAATTTATTTACATATTATTTACAATAGAAATTACGTCAAGGCGTAGTTTGATATTGTTCTCGTCACGAGTTCACTGGTTGGTTTTTTCGAAAGACATTTCAGTTGTATTTATTTTCTAGGAGTTAACGATATGTTCGACAGTGTGTTTAGTACAATTATTGAGTCTTAAAATTGGCGTTTCCGGTAAGTTCGTAGCGTAGGGATCGATCATTAAAATTTGACGTTTCGTTTCAACGCGTTCGTCGTTATTTTCGAAACTTCTTTTGCATCCACGTCCCGTCGGTTGTCTCGAATCGTCATGGCGTTTCGTGAACTCGTACAGATTCGAATGGCCAGTGGAAAGATCGATTTCAGATTTAAAACCGATTTTCGAAGCTTCGATCTCGTTTTTCGTTGGCCTTTTGCCTTTTTCCCGAGAATTGACATCGGGCTTCTCGGCGAAACGATCTTCTCGATCGATTTTCTCAAGAGCTTCGCGATCTTCATTGTCATTCGATTTTCTTTCGAGTTCCTCGCACTTCTGCGACTCTTCGTCACAACTCTCACGTCTTTTGCCGCAAGTGCGAAGGCAACAACATTTCGGACTCTGACCGCTTGGCAAATCTTCTTTTTTGTATTTGACGCGACGATTTTGAAACCAAATTTTTACTTGCTTCTCCGAGAGCTCGAGATTCGTCGCTATTTCGATTCTACGCAAACGCGACAAATACATGTTCGCAGAAAACTCACGCTCCAGCTCCAACAATTGCGTGCTCGTAAACGCAGTACGAATTCGTTTCGAACTATTGATCAAATTTGGATATTGGCTTGGCGATTTTGGCGGTGGAGTCGGCGTACTGTTCCGTGATATCGAACCGTTCGTCGTTGAGACTTCTGCAACATTCACAAAATAAAAACCCATTTATTTTGACATTTTTCTCCATTGCAAAATACAGCAATTCCAAAAAATCGAATAATACTAACGAAAAATAAAAACCGATTGACGACGCCGTTCGAAAAATAAATATTATAGTGTCAGGAATCAGAATCCGTAGACTCGAAACGTCTGGGCGACGGAAAAGTGCCCGATAAGCAAAAAAAATCGAGAAAACTCAAAATTTATGTTTTGGCTTTTGGATAAATTTTAAATTATTTTTGAAACGATTTTCGAAGCTTTTAAAATCTATTCAATTTAAAGTTTCAACCAATGTGTTGGGAGACCGTTCCCGTTAACGATATTTACAGAAAAGAAAATGTCACAATTGATCATCAAAATCCAGTCGTCTAGAAACTTCGAAAATTAAAAGATGAAATTTGAAAAAAATTGATTTTAAAGTAGAAAAATCGGTAATGGCTTTTGAAAGGAAAAAAAAGTTTCGTAAAAGTTGAGCATTTACCTGAGAGTCTTCCTGAGGAAGTATTGAGTGGCGAGGGTGGACTGTGACCACGCGGAAGAGGTAATCCTCCAACGACAGGTGGACTGATGGGCACATTTGGGAGTGGGATGGTCGGAGGCCTGGGCACAGGTCTGACCGGTTGATATCCAAGTCCGAGGTTGAAGAGATTAAACATGTAATTAGGAAGTTGATTGCCATAATATGGCAAGGGATAATTGGGTGGTGAGTTGTTGTTTCCGATGAGGGAATCGACGAGAAAGCTTCTGGACATTTTTCGCTCCGGATATTCAAAAAAATTGAAATATTTTCTCAGTGTTTTAAATTCTCGTCCAACTTCCACTATTTTCACAGTAATCCCACAATAATTGTCACTACGGCGAACAACTTTTCTGTTGACGAAAAAAATAAAAACTTCGATCTAAAAATTTATCCGATTCAGTGAAGAGAAATATCGAGGGATGTTCACTGCTCGGTTCTGTACCGAGTTCTGAGATGAACGGTACCCCGGTGCCCTTAATATATAAGGGGACGTAAACTCCACCCAGGGGTTGGAACTGACGTTCTATGGGGGTCCCTATTGTCCGAGGAGAACCGCCCTTTTTTCGAGAGGGTGCCCCCGAACGCGTACCTTCCGTTCTCCCAAGGGACGAAAACCAGCCTCTCGATCTCTTCAAAGCTCTAAGCGGGGCTAATTCGTCGGGTGCGGCGATCTCGCGTATTAGTACGTTTCATCAAAGCACATTAGTCTGGTTGACTTTTGCTTCAATTATTCAGCGAACGTCCGATCGAGGAACACGTGAAAAATAAAATATATATTCAAACTCCAGAAATTTTGGGTGAGTTTGTCAGTTGCTAAAAAACTGTTAGTTCTCCATTTTTGTTTTTGGAAATCAGTTTTTCCGTCAAATAAATTTTAAACTGGTCATTTTTATGTCAAAATTTTTCACGATTTTTTCTATGCGAAGAAAAACTTCGCGGAAAGCAAAATTAATTCGAAATGCTTGTTAACATTTTTTGTTTTATTTCAAAAGAAAAAAAAACGTATTGATACGCGGACATCGTTCAGGCACTTTTGTCTTGATCAGGGAGACTCTTCATTTTTTCGAAAACTGATAATCCTCCTACTGTCCGATCGGTTTGTACTCGAAATTCAATTCACCGGAATTATTGCACTGCGTTTCATTGCTCCTCAGTGTGTTTTTTTTTGTTACATTTTTGCAGCGATTTTTAAGTCGGTAAAAATCCTTTCCAAAATCCCCCCAATGTATCTTTGTATCTCGATTCGAAGCTGAGCCATGACCATTCGAAATCCCGGGATTTTCGGGGTTTCGAAAAAAGTTCGGAAGAGTTAGGAAATCGGTGTTTATTGCGTGATGCTCTTTAAATTTTTTAAAATAATATCCAAACCAGCGACAACCACATTTATATTCATCGTTGGTCCGAATAATTTGCGCAGCTGTTGAGGTTCCGACACAAACGAGAACAAACTACGCCGTTTTCTTTTTCCAAATTAATTCTCCGGTAATATGAAATCGATTTGCCAATTGGTTGGGTCACGATTCACCCTTTTGTATTCACGGGGCGGAAAATTGACGTTTATAATGAGAACAGAAAGTCATCGAAATTGGCTCGCTCGTTCCATACGACCCACACCTGCCCATGTAACTTTTATGCATTTCAATATTATTTTTGTACAAAAAGTACATTGAAACGAGAATGAAAAATTCATATTGAAATTTCGCACTGTACAGAGCGGACGCGAATAAATTTTTCATTCGCTGTCCATGTTTTATCGTCCCAAAGATTCAATTTCACTCAAACTGTAACGCCATTAAAAAAAATCTGATACAATTCGAAATATCTGAATAAAAATGGCAACCAAAAACGTTTGAATCGTTTTTAAACGAAATTCCAACATCAACGAAAATGAAATTTTGTTTTCTCGTCAGACGTTAATCAGCAATTAATTTTTATCAAATCCAGCGACCGTCAATCTTGGGTTAACGAAAAAAAAAAAACCTCGCGGATTTTCCGATTGATTAAAAATTACGAATAACGAAATATCAAACAATTTTTCGATTTAATAATTTTGCTAATTAGCAGAATGTCCCATTATTTGGAAACTATCGATTGAACGTATAATATTAGGAGTTGATACGTGTGTCGGAATAAAACAAAATTAAACCCATAATGGGGATATGGAAACCCGTTTTTTCGTGGCGAGACATGTATACGTGAATGGGTACACGATGGTGGCGTCGATGCATCACAAAATCATGGGTAATATTATCTCATTTGGCGCGGGTCTCGAAATAATGCAGGGAGAGAACATATGCCTGTCGGACATAATAAATACGAGCTCTTAAGGGTGTAGATGTGGGGAGAGAAAAGGACAGTGCGATAATAACTAGGAACCCTTGAGGGTGACGCGATTGAGAGGGAAGAAGGGAGAGGCAAAGAAAGACAGAAAAACGCACGAAGAGGGGTTCGAATGGGGATGCATCGAACGAATAAGGACTTTAACCCTTAGGCTTGAAGTTTTCCCCTTCTCTGTTCCTTCCACTGTTTTTGTATGAAATTCAAACACACACATAGCCACATTCATCGTATTATTGGTACAGTCATAAAACTTTGACATGTCTAATACATCGAGGTCTGTTTAAGGGGGTTACTATTTCAATTTTTGCTATGAAACTCATTCCTCCAGAATAGCAATCTCATTGGATGTTTCATTTCGTGCAGGGGGCGTGGTTCTCTTCGCGATACTTTCAGAAGGTTGAAATGTCTGCAGAGACTTTTCTATGGCTCCCCTCTCTTCACTCTTCCCATACATCCATGGGCCTTCATGGCCTTTTTCTATTTTCAAAGTTTTGCATGTATAAATATAATATCAGAGATTCCCATATGAATTTTTGCTGAGCCATCGAAATAATGAAACTGAAGAACAACGTTTTTTTATTTCTCCACATGGTCGTCGACGTTTTTTTTTAACTTTTCGAGTAAAACTGAGCTTTGAGCTCAAAAATGAAAACTCCCCACAAAACATTCAACTTTCCCGGCGGAAAATGTTACCAGTGTGCCATTTTTATCTCAATGAATCGTCACAGGGTTTTTGAAGTATTTTTGTTCCATTTGGAACGACGCAATCTTTGCCAGAAAGCAATTTTATGAAAACCCACTGTCAAGGAACAAATACCAAGAAATACGACGAATGAATCATCTCCCAAGAGAGAAAAAGAAAGAGAGGCCAATGCAGAATAGATTTACGAGTTCTCCAAACACTGAGTGCATACGTTCGACAATGAGAGTAAACTTGTGCATGAATTCCTACATGTTTTCCGCACAGATATGCAAAAGCAAAAGGGTATATAGAGGTTGAAGTTTCGCTGACGTATACTTTTATGAAAAAATGAATGAAAAGTGGTTGCGAGTACCAACCGCCCAAGCAGATATTAGATCACTTGAATTTGCCGGGCGAATTTCAAAAGCGAGGGATTTGAGTAAATGGAAAAAGTAAACTGAGAAGATGTCGGTGGCGAGCAGCCTCTGAAAGTTTGGAGCATCAAGCAGTTCTCGAAGTTGTGCTAGCGCTCGTGCGACGACGACGAACGAGAATGAAATATTTCACGAAGCGACGTTTATGCATGTGAAAAAAAATATCGTACAAAGATTCGTACGTCAGAGACACAAAAACCTTCAATAAATTAAATCCAAGTCTTTCGTTGTTGAACGACAAAAAATTTACCACGTGCGCTCGTCGACCTCTTTCCAAGCTTCTTGATGCACGTATTTCTAGAAAAAAGGAACTCGAGATTTAATCGATATCACAATAAAGTTTCCGTGATTTTCCAGCGATAAAAAAAAAGAAAAACTCGTGAATCTCGCCACATCGATAAACTACGGTTGTGGGATCGCGATGGAAAAAAAAATCTCGTTTTTACTCCTTTCCTCGATAGTTTGCCCATTCTTTAGTGGCAAGCGATTCCCCATTTCAAGAAATTAGCTCGGCTCATTTCACCGCTTCGGGAAAAGTGCATCTTTTAAGAAACCGACCCAAGACTTTTTTTTTTTTTTTTTGCTCTTCGCCGTAGGACAAAGAATGAGCAAAGAGAGATACGAAGAAAGCGATAGAGTGAGATGGAGTGCCGCGGCATTCAGTCCACATCAGCCACACACGCCATCGGTCAGCAATAAAAGAATTTGAAAAAAAAAGAAAAGAAAACCAGGAGATAATCATGGGAATGGTAAATACTCGTTCAAACTCTTTTTCCTCTTCGCTCCTGCTACGTCACTTCATTCAAATAATTCAATTTCAAACTGAGGGATGATCAACAAATAAAAACGCGAATGCCAACTTTTCAGGTTATTTTCTTCTGACTACGCAATTCACGTGCACACTTAGAAAATAAATTTGTTGAATCAACAAATTTCAATTTATTCGCTACAATTTTGTTGATTCAAAAAAAATAATTCTGCGGTGAACGCATATGTAGTTGAGGCAATAACTTGGGTGGTCAAAACAATCAATTTATCCTGATGCAGTCGTTCAGTCGCTTCAACACCTTTAGTC